>UFQX01000233.1:478291-616004 GCA_900497675.1 Arapaima gigas | reverse complement strand
CTGGGCCAGAAGAGCAGCTGAGCCAAAGAATCCGGGGGGGGGGGGGGGATTGGAGGCAGAGAAAGTCTCGTCCTCCAAAGAGCAAAACGCAGACATGACTGTGCTGTGAGGTCTGGGCTCCACCGACCCCCACCTTTAATCACCAAATAGCCGGTCCTGCTTTTCTCAAAAACAATGTTGTAAATAAAAATAATTTTTCTGCCTTTTTTTCTCGAAAGGTGCGAAAGGTGTTAGAAATGGGGGTCGTAACAGGTCGTCTAGAGATGGAGCCACCGATGTTTCTGGGTCCTGGGGCTGCAAACAGAGGAAGCGAGTCGGTTTATTCCAGTCTCGCGGTGCCAGGAGCGGCAGGCAAACAGGACGGGATGAAAAGGTGTGTCCAGCTGCAGCTACGCAGATCTGTGTTGCGGAGCCTCTCTGCCCCCTCGTTCTCCTCTGGACTGCGGGTGTGTGGACCCCCCGCGATGAGGCCTGGGCTCACAGCCGCGTGGTCTCCCACAGACCAGGTTCCCACCTCAGCCGCCCCTTCCCTGTTTTATACTTACTTTAGTCCAGTCCAGCTGCCGGCGGGACTGGCCCCCCGCCGCCCACACCTGTCTGGACCCCACACTCCCAGCATGTGTGGTTCTCCAGGGCTGGTTCCTCCCTGAGGAGGGATATCAAATGAGAGACAGGTGTCCGAGAGGAGGCTTCTGAACATTTATTGCAGAACTACGATTAAACCTGAAAGGTGTTCAGGAAAGAACCTCACTGTGCAGATCAACGGCACACAGACACAAGATGATGGGAACTCGACTTGTTTGATTGACGCCGCCACTGTGTTGCTGGGTCGCATCCCTCTGGCGGCTGCCTACAGAAGTGAGATTCAAACAGAAAACAGGCAGATGATCCCAGCAGATGGTGCTGGACTCGGTCACGTAGCTGCCAGGAGGGCAGGAGAGAAACGGCTCTGAGGGAGACGGGCTTGAGGAGGGACCCGGGGAGGTCGGTCCGGTGGCGTTTTTGAATTCCCCGCGGGGTGACAACTTGCCCCCCTGCAGAGCCCCACAATTGTGCTGAATCCCCGCTGATAGAATTTCAAATTGAACTCATGCGAGTTCTTTCTATCAGTATTTCTCTAATAAACCTCCGTTTTCAAGCTCCTCCCTAACAAGGACACAGGTGCCTCTTCGTTGGACATTTTTGGTTTCTACCTGTAAGCCATTACAGTAAAAACCATCTTTTTTACGTGTTGATTTTTTAAGGATCGCTCTTTATAATATGTGACAGCGCCGCAGGGAGGGAGGATCTCGCTGGAGGAGCCCTGAGCAAACCAGCGAGAAAGAAACTGTTACTGAAAAAAAAAACAAATAAAAGCATATAAATGTCCCAGGTAAGAGGTGAGAAAATGTTTGGTTGTCAGATGAGAGGAAGAGTTCCTACTTGTAATACTGCCCATGAAGCAGGACCCCTACAGTGACGTGCGGCAGTGGCACCATCACGCCGATGGAGCAGAGGGCAGGGAAATCCTGCAGGAGAACCTGCTTCGGTCTGTTGAGAAGCTGAAGGTTGGGAGAAAGTTGTTTTAATGTCAAGAAGAAGGGCAGAGCAACACTAGAGTGAGTCAAAAACAAACATTTCCTGACCACCATCCAACCAACCTGAACAACCTGCTGCACATTTGCCAAGTTAAATATTGGGGGGGGACTCCTGAGCTTCAGACGGTGGTACATTTAGGCAAAACCAAACTGGTTTATGAATGATAATGAAGAAGTAGTTGTGGATTATTAGAAAGGTTATTCGAAAAGTCGTCCATCACTGTCTTGAGACCTAATTTATTTCTAAGGACGGTTTGCTCCCTGTCTCAGGTGCCGCGAGTGGCTCCTGACCCTCAGGGCCCGGTCAGGAGAAAAGTTAACGCTGTTTTTCCTCTCGGCTTAATGAGCGCCGAAACACGTCCTGCCGGCGGAGTGTGAAATGAGAAGCCAAAGGCCTGTGAGAAAACAGCAGAAAGTAAAGGCGTTAAATGAGGCACAAAGGGAGGAAATATGAGGGAAGAAGAAAGGGCCGTTTTAAAAGGCCGCGTTCCTCGGGCAGAGGCGGACGGAGACGGACGGAACGTCGGCGGGAGGGAGAACCGTCTGCTCAGCTCTTCCGAAGCCAATCGGCAGGAAAAACGTATTGATCCTTTGTGTTAAAAGTGCTGAAAATTGCAAAGGTGTGCAGGTTGTGGCTAAATTGCTCACGAAGAGACCTGGGACCATCTCAGATGTGCGGATGCTGTGAACAGGTTGTATGGCTGCAGGATTAGTGATGGGGGGTCGCGGTGATCGCGCAGCGATGACGACGATGACCGCAGAGTGAGAGGGAGCGGAAGGGAAGCGACGTGGGGGCGCTGATGCCTGCAGGATTACATCCGAATTCATCTGGCCGGAGGAGATGGGGGAAAATGAGGCCGCGAGAAACACAATTATAGCTCTGCAGCCAAAGCTGTAAGATAACAGCTTCTAGTTGGAAAAGTAATGAAACAAACACTTTGAGATGTGATATTTGCTCCATTAGTGGGAACATTAAGCGCTAACATCACTCAGGCCGCCGTCTCCGTGGGGGATTTATCTTTACATCTGAAGTATACGGTACGGGAACCGGTGGAAACGAGGAGTCTGCAGGAGTCCGATGACAGCAACTCAGCGCCGTCGCTGACGACGCCACAAACTGTCTGTTTGTTCAGGTAAAGCCCTTTTGTCAGCATCCAGGTGTATCCAGTGCGTGAGGCCGGCAGAGGCGCCGTTTCCGGTCCTCCAGGTTTCCTCTGCTGGGGTCTGAGCCTCAGACCGACAGTGACTTGGTGGGGGAGGAAGACCTGAGGCTCTGAGGGCCTCTCTGGCTCCATCCTGGTGAGCAGTAAGTTACTTGCAAGGCTTGGTGGGGCGAGTGTCGGTCCCCCTCCTGTTGGCCGGTTGTTATGTAGTGTTGGTTCCAGTTGGTTCCAGCAAACCAGCAGGTTTCAAGTTTCTGTGGAAAATAAAAACTGCTGTGTGACGATTGATGATGTTCACGATATCTAGTCTATCCGTGTTTGTAAAGCTCACCTTCTGTAATTGGGCACGTAGGTACTTCCTGTACTAATTGACCCTTTTGCCTAGTTAAACACACACACACACACACCAGGGAGGGGTGATGGGGGGTAGAGTGAAATGACATGACACACACATGGGGCTGCACACATTGCTAACATACGAGTAGTAAAGTTTGGTATTTTTTTTTATCGCTTTTCTCCTTTCCATCTTTCTGCTTGACTACGACTGCGATCACTGAACCCACGTTTGAACCATCTGCTGCTCCTCAAACCGCAAGAATTATGAATCTCACACTCCTGTCTGGCCTCCAGCACCGTGGGAGAGCGTTGGGGATCAGGATGACGGTCTTGAAAGCCAACGGGGAACTTAATCGGAAATGACGGTACGGAGCTGCACAAAACCAGAGCTCTGAGGCGGTTTCAGTCAAACCGGCAACTTTACTAACAAATCCGCTCAGGTGGTGCGGTGATGTCACCACCTTAAAGGCTGCCGGCGTGAATCCTGCTCCTGCAGAATCGGCCCCGATTACGGTACCGACTCCGAAATAATGCGGTAAAACAGCTTGCTGCGCAACTGTTTGGATCAGCGTGAACCTGGTCACGTAAAGGAGCAGTAAGTCTTGGCCAAAGGCGTAAGATAAATAAGCATGAATACGGTCGGGGGGCAGATGGGGTCGCAGGGAGGTGCAGTTAGGAGGTCCTGAACTTGCACGGAGAAAGCGAACAACAGCGCAGATGTGCGTTATATCCTTGAAAAAGGCATTTAATCCGTTTAATGAACCGATTCAGTTCAAGAATTGAAATTTGACGCGAGTGTGTCGCTCTGAATAATGTCATCTGCCGAGGAAAGAAATAAAGTAGCACTAATTAGATATTCCATTGTGAAGCCCGAGTCTCCAGCCGCTCATTATCGCAGCGGGACCCGTCGCTCCAATTAGAGCCATTGAACACGAGCTCATCTGTCACTTAGTCTTGTACAGTTTCGCCTTGTTGAATTTTCCAGCAAAATCTGGTCGCTAACCTCTGAAGCTGAACACGGACCCGGCAGCTGGAGCAGCTCCCTCACGCACCCCATCAGCCATAATCGTAAATAATACTGGCAAACGTGTCGCCCGAATGCGCCGAAGCTGTATTACATGGATCCGGAGCGCAAGCGAGACACGCTTCATTAAACGGGGATTTCGACCGCTTCACGACGCTCGTCTTCTTCCGCCTATCGGAGCAAATGTGACAAAGGTGGGTCCCTGGGAATATGACGGTGCGCTTCTGGTTTCGATGTGTCCCTTGGGTGGAGGACAGGAGTGAAGGTGTCCAAAGCAGATGGTGTCGGTGTTTTTAGCAGCAAGTCCCCAGTTGATGCCTCCTTCCTCGATTTGAGACTCGACGTCCTTCGGCAGCGGTGCCCGAGAAGACCCGTGAGGAACTTCATAACCTGCGAAGATGGTGGCGGGTTTAGTGCTGCTCCACTGCGCCAGACAAAGCCCGGTGGCATCGGGCCGCCGGGACCGTCGCTTGCGGCCTGTTGTGCTAACAGACAAGGACATTTAGACACGAACACGTATATTTACATATTCATCTGACTTTTCTCCAGAACGTCTTCCAGAATGAAGCTGCTTACATTTCTACAGCTGCCTCGTTTTTACTGCGTTAATTCAGGGTAAATGCCTTTGATCAAGGCTGGTAAAGCAGCACTTTGGATTCAAACCCAGTCTTTTAAGTCCAAAGGTGACAGCTCTGCACACGTCACCTGGTTGTCAGGCCTCAGAATGATGGTGGCTGTCAGGTGACTCAGCAGATCCCAGGGATGTCAGTCTAGTCTCATTCCATCTCAGAACCTTTATATCCATCTGTTTCTCTCCAAACATCCAAAACAAAGACAGGCCTCCCAGGAGGCTGCGCTCTGACAACGAGTCCCTCGTGGCACTTGGCACACTGCGGTGTCACTCAGATGGCAGTCGGGAGATGCCGCTGCTAGCGTCGCCTGGCAATCCGGGTCCCTTTGATGGAGCTCAAAGAGGAACCACCGGGCAATCGGCACATTTACTGGTCTCAGCTGCGGGAGCTTGTCTAAGATCACAGAGCAGCGTCTGCCGGGGACAGCAGCACCGCCATTATTGATCTTCATACGGAACGCAGGCTTTTAGCAATCAAAGGTATCAGCTGAAGAAAGGCGGTAAAGGCAAAACTTCTGGTAAACAAATCAATGTCTGCAAAGGTTCCCCCCCAAACAGCCAGCTGGGAAAACCGCAAACGCGTTTGGTTGGGTGAACCTGCCACATTATTACCGTTTAGTCATTTATTGGAGACTTTTCTTCAAAGCAACGTTCAATGTGAGCTCTGGACACTAATGCACTTGCAGTGATTTACCGGTTTGTACAGCTGGGTAATTTTTACTGTGTCGTTTCAGATGAGCCAGGGTATTGCAGTGGGGGGGGGGGGGTTGATGTTGGGTCTTCTGATTGCAGGGCCGTTCCAATCACAAAGGCCCCAAGTCATGACTCATCACCTGCTGCCCCCCCTCCCCGGGAGCCCTTGAATTTCTATGGTATCAGTTTTTTAATTAATTTTCTGCGACGGAGCGTGACAGCGCAGTCCGGGGGGGGGGGGGGGGNGCTCCAATGTGAGGAAACAGCCTCTTAAATTGGGTGTAGCAGCTTGGAATGGCTCCAAAAGGCCCCCGGTGACCCCGGGGCCAATGTGGCCGTCCTCGGCTCTGCTATTCCCCCCCCCCCCCCGTAATTTCACTTGCTGCCATTTTCTTCTTGTTTTAGCTGCTGTTTTCGTGCAGGCAAACACAGCTCCCCGGGGACCCGTACGGCTCTGAGACGTGGCGGCTCGGACTCGCTTTTGCTCCCCCCGGAGCAGCACACGCCCACACGTGTCACCACAGTCCCATACCTCGATTGATTAAACACAAATGATTTATGCTTTAAATCTAAAAGCCTTCTCTGCTCCCCAAGACCAAATTAAAAAGTTGAAACGTGCCACGAACTGTGGTGCCGCCGTACATTCTGGGATGGGGTAGCGGGGTAATAAAGATGTGCGGCCAAACTCAAACAACGAGCGCTCACAGGGTTGCCCAAGACGAGTGACGTGGACCTTCTGAGATGTTTCCATAGTTACCATTATTATGAAGACACGGCAGCGTTTGCGACTGGCCTGCGAGCATCAGAAGACCACCAGCCAGGCTTGGGGGGGGGGGGGCAGAGAGCTCATTATACAGCAAGACGTTCAGAAATTTTATACCTGACACTGATGCTGACTTCATGTGAAGGGTGTCTGGGAAGTTCTGCACCGAGCCAGAGAGCAACACGATGGAATGTGACAAATTGCTTAGGAGGAAATTGGCACACAGACGGGGTGTGTTACACACCTCGTTCCAGCATCCATCCAGACCTGGTCAGCCAAGGAGGTAGAAATGCAAATATATATATACATCTAATCTAAACACATTATTCCTTCTTCTAATTTATATTTTTCCTCAGAGATCTAAACTGACAGCCGTTTCACCGCTGGACCTGTAGAACGAATGGTTTGTCAGTGTCAGTTCAACATCACGTCTCAAGTGAAGCTCACAGACGCTGGGGGATTATGGGAAACCCCCATCTGAACACATCTCAGGGGATGACTGACGCCCTAAACAAAGTCGACTGACGAGACAGCAGCGGCCTGGGAGCAAATCGGTCTGAAGAAGATGGAGAACTTTGGTTTCCCAGCATCCAGCCAAACAGCTCTGACGGCGGGGGCAGCGGACCGGGTGGCCCAGCATGCTTCAGTTTTGGGCTGGAGGGCCCAGCGGACCCCGCTGTTTTGGCATCCCCCTGATTACCTGTCCATTCTCTGCAGGGAACATCAGTTTAATGGAGGACATTGAGGTGATAAAATACGGTCTGCACAAATTGATATTTTTGGGGTGTCTGACTTGGCTGTGGGAAAACAGCTGAGTTGGGGGAAGGTCAGCCCACGTCCCCAGGAGCCATTCGTCTCCTGTGGGGTATCACAGCAGGATTCGGCACCAAAAGGCCAGAACTGGTGACACAGAACAGTGCCGCTGCTGAGAGACACTTCAAACCTTGCTGGTTTGGCAACAGCGATGATCTTGGTCTGAGTCGTGCAAGAAGCGGCAGGCAGCGGAGACGGAAGACGTACAACACCGACCAGAGCCCTTTTCCGCATCTGAACGCCTCTTCGCTTCTCCCACCTGTTCAGGTCACTGATCTGATAAACATTTCACTGCAGCTGCAGAGGTGTCCCGCCGTCCCCAGAGGGCCTGCAGGAGGCAGCGGACCTGTGAAGTGAGGTTTACACCAGTTAGCTGGACGCCAGACTGAGGGGCACCAATGACTCATACTCATCAGGCCGGGTGTACAACGTGCTGCTGTCGCGCATTTAATTCTGAAAACCTTTAATAGAAGGAAGCAGGACAGGTCCTTAATTAAGATGCATTACTTATCGGGGCTGGGGGGGTCCTGTGGGAGTGTGATGGCAGCAACAAGGCTGGGGTGTGGAAAGGCGAGCCCCTCGGGGTACCGCGGTCCCACGCATGAACACAGATGTGAAGTCGAGTGCAGCGGAGCCCAGACGGCGGGCAGGAACAGAGCAGACAGAGCTGCAGTGTTTACACTCCACCTCAGATTTATTGAGTAGCACACAGTGATGTAGAAATACACTGTTTACAGATATTGGGGGGGGTCTCATACAGCACGTAGACCCTCAGCAAACTGGCAAACAGCAGCATGGTCAAGTCTAAACACCACAAGCGGGCGGTGGGAGCTGCTGGTTCACCATCCTATCAATAAACCAAAAGTTTGGGGTGTTGATGTTGGACTCAGTGGGTCACTGCTGCTAGAGAGGCAGGTGTGAGGAGCATGAAGGGTGGTCTGAACCCCCATGAGGGACCGCCTCCCATCCTCCCATTTGACTTCACTACAGAGATGCAGGGACTGCAGGTTTCCCGGCAAACACAGCGCGAGTCAGAGACGAGTGACGGGAACCGTACTGGTTTTTGTAAATTTATTGAGAATAGAACATATGCAACCATATGTGATGTAGTGTAATCATTCTAAACTAAATACTTCAAAATGACAAAGAGTTCATTCATAAAAGTCACCGTGTCATCATCCCAGGACCCCGAGGACAGAAGGGTAGTGTTCAAACTAACAGTAACACACAGTAACACACATTGTGCACAATTATGTTTTTTTGGAAACAAAGGCCAGCTAAACTCAGCAGAACTGTGGCATGTGGTAGCCACGGCGACCGTGTCTTGCGGGCCCTTGCTTGCAAAGTCGCGTTACGTTTGTCGGCTTGCATCTCCTTTCCAGGTCCGTCCGTCAGCCAGCGGGAAGCTTCGGCTCTGCGGGGTCTGGCTGAGGTAGCGAGGCAGTCATGGCTTTCTTCTCATCCCAACATACGTTTACAACTAGACTGGAGGAGGGTAGAGGCCCGGGGCCCCAAAAATGCATCTGGTCCCTTCGAGCACTTCCTGCAAGGCAGTCCTTGACCGGAATGACACGTGTAAATAGGCACAACGGGAAACCAACTGACAAGCACTAGAAAAACAGAAATAAAAAACAAGGCTTACAGGATTCAAACATCAATGGATATTTATGCGGCGCTTGTGGGAAAAGTGCTGTCACTCGGAAGCAGTTTTACAGTGTTAACGCAGAACGAAACCAGACGATACATCAACTGGTGGTGATAGCAAAGGCTGTACACGTATAGAAACTCCCCCATCCCCCAGTCTCCTGTAGGTTCTGACAAACTGCTCATGTCCACGTCTCAGGACACTTTACAGTCTATTCAATGTTCAATTGCATAGAACGAGACAAAAACCCCGGAAAGTTCTGTGGTCCAAATCCATGTCTTTGGGTCTTCAGTAAATTACTTCCTCTGCGCTCGGTTCCGCTGCGGTTGGGTGAACGACAAGGTCAGCTGTGAAGTGCATCATCTCTCCGGCGGCTCCTCGCAGTCGTCCTCAACTCACATGACCTGAGGGGAGAGTCAGTCGGTCACAAAAGGCCGTAGTGCCCGACTCCGGCGGCAGCCGAGACCCAACGCTGCCACGGCGTCGAGTGGCACAATCCTGACGGACAGTGTTAAGCAAGAATGTTATACGGTGACGTCAAATTTCCCTTTACTTTCCGTCAGCACAACATAAAACACTTTTGGCACCAAAAGAAGGTGAACCAAATACAGAACCCGAAGTAAAGGAAGTTGGGCGTGGGAGAGTGCAAGGGATTCTGGGAGATGAACACCAGACTCTTCCTGAAGTTGTCGACAAGCAGCCAAATGGCCATTACATTCTGCTAAGTTGAGCCACAGCGACCTAATGGGCCTGATAAGCACAGATGACTTAGAGCTCGGAATGTGAGAAAGCAGTAACACAACTGCCCATTAAAGGGAAATACGGCACTGACCAGATTTTAATTAACTCCCTGAGTAGGAGGCTCCTTCCACAATGTGTTATGAATGGCAGAAACGTGGCATCAAAGAAGAGCGGCTCCCGCCTCACACTGCGTGAGCACGGCCATGTCTGCGCTCCCCGAGTGCGAAGAGCCGGCAGAGCGCTGTGCACCATCCGCTGTGCTTAAAAACACGGGGTTGCGGTGACAGCTTTGCTGGGGGGTGTTAGTGGCACAACGTTAAACAACCAGTCCTGTATCACCTGTGTTTTCAAACACGGCTTTAGGAGAATTCGCTTACTTCTCAGCAAAACATCTCCCAACTGTAATCGAGGGGGGTGGGAGTGAAGCCTCGTGTTGCTGTGGGGAGACAAAGGGGGAAAAGCCAAACTCTGAAGAAGGGGTCAACAGTGAGTGTGACGGGCGTCTCACCTGGGGTCGGGGGGTCATGCCGGTAGCTGCGGAAGAAGAGAAGAGCTCATTATATCCCAGTGAGGTGACCAACAAAGACAAACCTTTGACATTCACATGCTCACACACACAGAGGAAGAAAACCACTGCACACCTTACACACCGCTGCCGCACAGTGCCTCAGTTAGAGCCAGAAGCTAACAAACTGAGTGGTTGGCGCCTTTTTCGAAAGTGGCAAACAGCATTTGGGCAACAGCTGCTTCGTACTCAAAGGACCCAGATTTGAATCCAACGTCCCATTCTACTGCCCTTGAGCAAGGTACTTACTCTAATGTGTGCCAGTAAAATCAGCCAACTGTACGACTGGGTAAATCACTAAGCGGCTTAACACTGTAAACAGATTTGAAAAAAGTATCAGCTAAGTGAATAAATAATATTTGACCCATTTGTAAATGAGCAGTAATGAGACTAAGTACTGAGCTCAAGGTAGGACAGCAGTACTAGTGAGGAGAGTTTGGGCCACAGCCTTCAGGCATCAAGTGCACCTACAGCTACTTGCCACCCCATTGAGAGTCCTCATTTACCCTGTTTGTGCTGCAGTGACTAAAGAAAACACACAAAGTCTGCAACCGGTTTTGCTTGGTAAAATACCTGCGACTGCAAAGAAATGGCAAACATGAGGAATTGTTTGGGAAAATGAAGCCCTGACCAGTGTAACAGGATGATGGAATCTCAGTTGTACTGGTAGGCTGTGGTTCTCAGGGCTGATCCTGCCTTGAGTCGGACACGGTGGTTAAAGACGTAAATGTGCTTTTCTGGATGACACCTGGCTGCCAGGAGGCGTCCATAATGTGGCCCACAGTTTCTGCTTGTGTGAAATGAGGTCATTAGTGTTGACAGGTCCTGTGAGTGAGCCAGAGAGCCCGGCGATAAATCCCCCTCCCACAGTACTCCCTCGGTGTGCCCCACCACACTGAGTGGAAACCCACCCCATAAATCCTCCATGCTGTGCACCTCACCACCGCAGTTCAAACGGCACATTAGGCAGCAGAGAGAACAGTGATCCATCAGGCTTGTAAAGATCTCCAGCGACTGCTTTGGCGGGCCACCGAGGGTGATAAACCCCTCTGACCACATCCCTCATGAGTTTCACCTCACGCTGAAACACCACCTTTGCGTTACCTCATCAGAGCAGCTGGACAGCACAAACTCTTCTTTCACAGGAGGTGCCAGTGTGAGAAGAGCCCTGGTGGGGATTGTGAATAAAAATCACATCGTGCGTGTTGGTCGGCGCTCACCTGCCGGCTCTCTGCTAATGCAGCAGGAGATAACGGGAGCAAACACATGGGGTGGGGGTGCCAGACCAAGGGCGGCCAGGCGGGACCCCTATTTGTCATGTGCATGAGACACAGTGGGTCACACTCCCCCTGGTCATTTGGTACATTAGTGCAACACTGGCGCACGTGAACACACAGAGCCTGCAAAGTGTTTATCTGGGCTGCCTGTGATGGATGGTCGCTGTGCAAGCCAGCTGTGGTGGCAGGAGGTGGGGTGGGCTGTCTGTGGCAGTGATGCAAAACCAATAACAACTGTCCTGGGCACCAAAGATTCACCTGTCCTCTACTGCACAAAGTCTGCAAAGTCAGAGCGAGGCACAGAGACAAACTACAGCAGAGGAAAGAGGTAAAGCACACACTCACTCAAACACACTTGCCCACACAGACACCCACTGCAGGGGAAGCCCACTTACAACTGCACGTTGGGAAGGAGTTGTTGATCTCCTCCATGACATCTGTTAGGTCGGCGCTGCTCTCATGGGGGGGGTCCAACACATCATCTAGGGTTTATGCCACAGTCACACGTTACAGACTCAGTAAATTGCTGCTCTATCGTGAGTACAGGGGTACAAGACGTGGGCAGCGCAGTGCTGAGCATGAACAACCACTGCTCAATGTGGTTGAAACCCTAGGAACCCCTGTTGTTGTACCTTCACTTCTCTAAAAAAACAGATAAAACCATGTAACCTTGGTGTGACGTGGCAGTGAGGAAACACTGACCTGCTCTCTCAGTGTGGGGGTCAGCATCTTGCTGGAGGGGCAGCTGTTGAAGCAGGGAGACAGGGGAGACGCCGTTGATCCTGGGGTCTGTTCCTGGCTGGGAGCACAAGGAACACAGATGAACGTCAGGGTCGGATAGCCTCACGGTGCGCGCATCCGTGTGCGAGTGTGTCCGTGAGTGTGCGAAATGAGTGATTGACAGAGGCGCTGATTACAGAGCTTATGACTGTTTCTGAACATGTCATCTAACCTGTTACATCCAAACTCAGAGCTTTTTGAACAAGATTCCTGGAAACAGAAAGAAATGGGGAGAAAATCTGACAACCAAAACACAGTCCAGCTCTCTGGTATTACAGAACATTTCTCTAGCTCTCTCATTCATGAGGCTGGAAAAAGCACATATTTAATTGTAGGATTTAACTGTTTCAGTGCAGACATGTCAAATGTTGCTAAGAAGGTGTGCAGTTGGAACCTGAAAACTACCCTAAACTTAGTGCTCACACTGTTTCCCAGACTAGTGTGTGGTGCTCTTGCTCTATAAAGGGTATAACTAAAGAAATGAGCAGGACAAACTAGACCCAACTCCAAACACATCAAAAGATGCAGGAGAGCAACAAACCCAAATCTAATGACCTGATGGAATTTAGATCAGCAGTTCCACAACCTGTATATCTGGACTGGGGTCAACAACTGTTCTAGTGCTTAGATTTGCCACCATGTAATAACAAATCCCCACTCCCACTGTAGTGCCTTTAACTAAGGCATTTTACCCTGCAGCATAAACGGGTAAATCAGTATAGCTTTGCGTATAAGCCTCACACTGTAAAACCTTGGAGAAAAAATTTTGTAGTAGTCTGGAGGCCAGAGGCCCCAGAACTGTTCGCTTCACTGAAAAATTCACTTTTTTGGAGAAGTTGTTCCAGAAAAAATGGACACATGGCAACACTGCTGTCATTGCAGACTGTATCATGAGAGGATAATGCATGTACGCGTGCACACACACGCACACACACAAACACACACACCTGGTGCAGTAACTGTCTCAACCGCTGCAGTTGCGACTCAAGCTGCAGGTTGTGCTCCTCCAGGATCTGCATTCGAGCCTCCAGACGACCCTTGTGCTGCCGCAGCAGTTTGGCCTCAGCCAGCAACTCTGCCTCCTCTGGGCCCCCTACCCTGGGCTCCCAAGGACCCGACTGCAGCCGCTGACTGTGCTGCTCTTTCAGCTGCTCGTACTCACGCTGCAGCATCCTGGAATGACAGAAGAGACAGTTACTGCATGGTCACATGACCCCACAAGTGGGACGAGGCCATCTTGCAGGGGGGTGAAACAAGCGGTAAAGGCCCAGTAAAGTGAGCCTAGGGGAAGACAACATGGTGCACGCAGCCACACGTTTATTTGAAAATTGACTGAGACCCAATACGTCACGTTGGGTCCGTCCCCTTGATCCCTAAAATCTACATGTATTTACCATGCTGGAAACTTTTTAAAGTATAAGGTTCACATAATTCTTCCTGAGCAACAACTTCTGCTGTTCATCCAACCTAATGAAAGTTTTCCCTCAATAGTGCATGACACTTTCTCAACGCAAACAGATCTTACATTTTTATGCAAATTACGTTAAGTTCAACGAGCAGTGCTGATGTCAGTGTTTCCATGACTTAGGTTCAGTTCCCCCACAGGTTCTTCTCCTGTGCAGACATACGATCACAGTTTGGAGGTCCCATGGCACTGGGCACCTTTTATAGCCCCACTAATAAAAGCAGCAGCAAGCACCGGTGAATTGTTCGCAGATGTGCCAGGTGGACCTTTAACATCTGCGTTTCCTCTGTAAATAGTTCTCTTTGTGGAGTGTTTGTATGTTTCTGCTAAAATAAAGATGATTGTACAGATCATCATCTACTCAACGGGGCAGACCCAATGACGACCCGACAGGCAGGCAGCAGGCAGGACCGTTGATAGACTGACAGGAGGTAGATGGACTCCGATTTGACAGACACCTAGGGAGTGAGTCCAGAGTTCACAGAAAGCGAAGCGTGAGGGAAACATACCTCTGTTCCTCCTCCAGCTGTGCAATGATTCGCTCTAGCTCTCCACGCTCCTCCCTCTCCACCGCATGCAGGATTTGGGCAGGGCTCTGGGGCTGGTCAAGCTGAGACTCGCCTCCAAGCGTCTGGCAGTACTGTAGGATCAGCACGTGCTCGTCATCCCTGTATGGGCGGAACCAGATGACAGGTACAAAATAGATCCGGGCACCTCGGAAAATCTCCATGGACCTTCGCGACAGCAGATGATATAAAACTGCACCACAATTTGAATCCAGAAAGACTCCCAACAATTGTGTAGCTGTGGGAAAAGTGATGCAGGACATAAAAACAAAATATGGATGTAAGGCAAAACCTTTCCAGACCTTTCTAAGAAACCTTTCACAGTCATTCACCACAGAACACAAACTATCATGAAATCTTCCTTTATTGCCACCTGCTCTCTGATATCACTGCCTCTCCATGCTCAAGCTGGACAGCATGCGGGACCCCCGTGGCAGTGGAAGTGCAGGAGCCCATTGTAGCACAAACACCATGCTACCTGGGGTAAAGGCCAAATCTCAGATGTCCTGTCCACACAAAGCAGAAGGAATCAGACTAAGGGAAAAGTGTTTTCATGAGGTGCTGATCCTTCTCAAATGAGCTGATCTCTCAGTAGCATCTCAGGTGGAAAAAACACGTTTTGAAATGGAGTAAGTTTAAAAATCATTGTGACAAATGCAGAGGCTGGATTGACTGCACTGGAAAAACTGTATTTTAATTAATGCATAACAAAATGTTGGCAGATCAGGTTCAGAACCAGAAGCTGACCTCTACCGTCAATGAGCGTGTGGGCTAACGAATCTCATTTCTGATACAAACTGCAACCCCCCACAACATGTGACTCATATATAAAAGAAAAATACACAGGGCAGGTTGGGGGGTAGATACCCCTAATACCATGCTGCAGTTCCACATGTGCAGAGCCTCAATATTACATGCAAGTCATCCCACTACAACATGTCCTGCTGCACTGACGCCACCAGTCACTGGGTCTTCAACTGAAGTTGTGAAGAAACACTTTTGTAAATGCATCTCCAGCAAAGTAGGAGTAAATCACACGGTTCTGCACACTTGTCTTTAAGTGACTGTATGTGCGAAACTGTACCCTCCTGAACTGTACAGTTTATCAGATTGAAAATAGTCTCAAACCTTCTTTTGCATGTCAGGCTAGCCCCACCACTTGAGATAATTACACAAGCGACCAGTAGGAAGGCAGCAAGAAGAGGGCAGAGGGCATCGAGAGGCATTAATTTGCTCTGGCAGCCTGTGGCAAAGTGTTTAAATCTAAACCCAGTGGTGTGGCAAGCTATTGCATCAATTAGAGTCTAGCAGGATGACATTCCACACCACAGTTGACCACTCTCATGCACGTCCCTGTACGGCACCCCTAGAGAGGTGATGGACATATGGGCCCCCTGCAGCAAAGCCTGCTGCTCCCGTTTACTCACATGCTTTCTGTGGCAGAGCTGCTGGCCGTGGGTAAGGAACCATTGGAAGTCTCCATTTGTGCCAACCTGGAGAACGGAACACGGGAGAATTGCCATTCATTTTTCACCAAAAAAGAGTGCACTTTGGCATTGACTATACACCACAGACCATTTAACAGCCTGAATTCCACTTTGTCGTTTTGAGCGAAGAACCACGAAATCTGCTATAAAATAAACAGTTGAACGTAAAGAGCAATGCAAGTTAACAATGGTTTTGAATTTATAGCTCTGAATGGGACTCGTATGAGAGGACAACAGTGTTTACTTCACTGATCTCTTATGAGGACCGATGCAAGGCCAGAGTGAGAAGGTTCCCTGAGGGTGCTTTTGCTTTCAATCTCCTAGACAACAGCCATGAGAGTTCTCCAGTCCCATTGACACAGATAGCTTTACAATATTTAAAACAAATCATAAGTATAAGAATCATTGGGGGGGGGGGGGGGNTAATCGATAAGTAGACGAAATGCGGCGTGATGTCACAGACCCTACAGTCTTTCCGAGAAAAAGGGGGGGGGGGGGGGGGGGGGGTCAAACAAACTGCACAAAACTGGGAAGGTGTATTGTCTTTAAAGCAATTTGTGTGAAGGTTTGGAAACATGACACCCCATCAACAAGCCTGCATGTAATGCACAGAGGAAGGCAGGGCAAAGAAGTGAACATGGTAATGGTACCTGCTGGCAAACTGCTCTATCCTGGAATGAGTGTCGTCATGAGACAGCCGTGGCGACTGCGAGAGCCTGAAGGACACACAATGAGAGGTACTGAGCAACAAGAGCAGCAACAAGGGACACAGGACACTAGCAGGATGGCACCCTGCCCAACGCCTAGGGTCTACAGAAGCAGCTGATGTTATTTTTTGACCTTTAGTGAGGTTCGAGTAACACGAGGAGCTGATGTTATGGAGGGGTGGAAGGAGGTGATGGGGAGACAAGGGTCCGTGCAGGAACGTGCAGGGATCATGCATCTGGAGGGCTTTGTCGGGGCGGGGTGGTGGGCAGAGATACTTACTCATACTGCTCCGGGGACATACTGATGAGTGTGACTGAACTGCAGTAGGAACCACGGGGGGAGGAGGGATAGGAGGAAAGACCACAGAACAACATCTTTAGGGCCACTTCACATACAAAAAAAGGAAGACTGGGGGGTGTTATCCCCTTCAGGCACCTAAAGGGATGGACCAGCAGAGGGCACTGAAGAATTCGCTCATAAAGACGGTTGGTATTGTCCAGGTTTTTCAGAGCCGCTGTAACTGAACTAACAGATGCTTTACGCACAGAGATGTAGAAACATGGAGGATTAAGCCAGTTTAAAGTCTTCTTGTGGAAAAGCTATCAATGCAATTTCAACGTACAAATTTCCAACGAGCGTGAAATGCTAAATACACAGAAATCCAGCTGCAATAATTAAAATCTAGTCACAGTGCAAATCAAAACTGACGTAGCCCAGTTTGTTTTCACATATCGCTCGGTTTAATCTTCAAATCGCTTTTGTCACAGACACAAAAATCAAACGCTTTTTCCGATGGAAAATGGACTCAATCCAGAAATGAATATCAATAATCCTAAAAATAGACATCAAAGAATAATTATCTTTTTATTTTGAGACAGAGGATGTTTAGATAACAAAGATAATGACTTGGAGGCTGAAGGTGTCATTTTTGTCTGGATGTCACCTAAAGTGTCCACGGGTGGTGTGACCCTCATAGCTGGAGGATGAGCCAGACTTCTTCCTCAGAGGGTACTTGCAATTTTTATCTCACGATTCGCAAGAGTGAGAACCCGGCAGAGCCACAGGAAACACTGCTTTCACCAATGTCTAATTCTATTTTCACATGACTGCAAGCTGCCATTATACCTCCTGTCTCTCTCAGTGTAATTTGCATTCGGTCGACTAAGGAGCCCATGTACTATAAGTGGGAGACCAGTCGCGAGACACCCAGTTACATCAAAACAATAACATTAATGGCCAGAGCTGATTGTAGAAAGAATCCACTTGTCAACCTGGGATAAGAAAAAACAACACAGCAGAATTTTTATGCTCAAAGCCAGTGAGACTTGTTTCTCCTCACAACATCAGCAACTCATTTGGCCCAAAATGGAAGTCTGAAAATGAGTAGAATACACCCACACATATGTACCAATCAGCAACGATTCATAAGAGACCAGATCCACTTGGTCGCTCTTCTCTCTGTATACCAGTTACTCAACTTAGGAATGCATGTGCGTTAAGTATTTAAGTTAAGGAGTGACTGTCTTCTGCTGAAAATACGACATCCGCTGTTCCCTCCTCCAGAATCCTGCACATGGAGTTCATGTCTAGAAGCACTCCCTACTCATTCTGCTCTGCTCATTCCTGTTACTAAGACAACAGTGAAGAACCAACCTGTGTGTCCAAACAGATTTACCAACCTCACCCCTCCCCATCCAGCTGTCAAGAAGCAGTGCACAATATATAAAGGTGTCTGACATGCGAAAATGACACCATATGCTCTGTGTGGAAATCATTAGCCTTGTGATGCTCCAGGTGGGCATTAAGCCCCATCTGGTCACTGATGTCCTCAACAGTCTCTCTTGCCAATCTGCACCTTCACTGCACAGTGAGGCTACACTTCCAGGAATGTCTGCTGACAGCACAATATCGATGTACAGCTTAACACCAAAGCACTCACTGGACACAGCCCTCATTGAAGCTTAGTAACGATAATGAAGCAGTTTGGCTGTAGGTTGCGAAAGCTGTCTAAAACGTGGACAAAATACTTAAAAAAAAAAAAAAAACAACCCCCCCCACAACAAACTTTCCTTACTGAAGTTTATGAAGAGTTATTTATGTGATATTTGTTGATAATGTACTCTCAGCGGGTAAAGCGGAAGAAATGGTGCCTCAATAGGGTCTCTGATAAAAGGCAAATTTACATGACATGATCAGAGCTAAAACTATAACGTCCATTGTAACCATCTTACATCAGCTCTGTGGAACCTCCTCTGGAGAGCAAGGAGCAGATCACAAAGTAAACAAGGATGAAAAAGACACAACATCCCAAAGCAGAGGAGCTGTGGGACTTACGTTTCCATGTTGTCTCCCTCAAGGACCGTCTGCACCGGCAGGTACCCCAGACGGGGGTGTTTGGCAAAGTACTTCTTTGAGCGGAACTTGTTCTTGAGCACCTTGGTAAAGTCACGCATATCCTCCCCGGATGTGGTCTGGAGAAGACGGAGCGAAAGTGAGTGTCTTACTCCGATAACCAGAGACATCCATCATTTAAAGCTTTATCTATCCAATCACAGTTCCCTCGTTCATTTTTCATCATCCATTGTTTCAATAACTAACATCTGTTCATCATCTAGGAGTATGAAATAAAGGATATGAGAAACTAAGGGCTTTTAACTATCATGACCAGCAGAGCAGACAGCTCCCCTGGTCTGAGAACTGAGCAGCTGCGCAAAAAAAAAAAAAAAAAAAAAAAAAAAACTGACAATAGGCTTTTGTCACCTGCAGTTTAAGCATTGTGCCATGACAATACTAGCTTATTTTGTCACTTTCCAAACTTACATCTACTCCTCACCATTTACCACTGTGCTTTAAAACATAAAACCTTATGTTATGCCACAGTCTCTGTTAGCATACACCATTATTAATAAGCTTTCCTTGGCTGAAGTCTTTATGGCAACTTACATAGATGTATCATTTATACACAGTATGTTCATAATACTTAATTTTATGGTCTATACCTTGTTCAAGGATAAATTAGCAGGAGCAGGAATTGAGCCAAAAGCCTTCTGACTGCAAGGTGATGTTATAACCACTATGCCATCTACTGCCTCATACATTCAACTAATGATTTTCACACTCAGTTAGTTACTCCAAGTCCCTCTCACCGTGTGTAATGCAGGCACACTTACCGGTGTGCAGTACTCCACCATGGGGTAGTTTAGCTTGTGGCCCTTTGCTGTACGTCCAGAGAAGAAGCAGCTCTGGCAGACGTCGTAGTTGAAGTGTTTGAGACTGCGGTACCTGGAGAGAGAGTTGAGAAGCTCTTTGTAGAAGGTTCCCTTTCATTCCCATCACTTGACAGCTCTTCTCCTGCAGTCCGCTCTCTAACACTGGAGACCATCACAATGGATCTCATTTCCACCCACATTTATTTCTCTAAAGTTTCCAGGAGCACTTTCCCAGGGTTCTGTGTATAAAGATACAAATGATTAAGTCTTATAAATACTCATACGTTTTTATAAATGCAATTTTACTCCTCCTGCAATTCTTTTTAGTGTGATATCTATAAAGAACCAGTGTTCAAAATTTTTTTCCCCATTTGCCTTCTCTTTGGGTAACTCTCCAGGGTCTATGTCAACAGCTTTCATAACAAGCTCTTTTGAAACAACGTTTATTCCTCTGGTTGGTGCGCACAGGGCAAGGAGGAGGAGGAAAGCCACACAATGTATGTGCTCACAATAACAAAAACTGCAAAGATGATTTATAAGGTCTGAAAGCTAAACATTCGAATCACACTGAAGCTCAATGCACTCACAGGCCCTCATTAATACCAATCAGAGACGTAATGGGGACACCGACGTCTATTCATCGGGTAAATTAGTCCGGGTTTTCTGAGATTCAGCCTGAATCATTTTTCTCCTTGATATCTCCATGACCACATTCAGCTGCAGAACCACACATCAATCCAGCAGCCCTCGTCTCATCTCCAGAGTTGCCATTGATCACTGACGCCACCGTGAAGGCCTGTACTCCATCAGACATCACCTCCTATCAATCTGATGGAAACCGCAGTGCTAACGTGTTCCTCCATTGCATGAGAAACCATAGAACAAACACCACTGTGATTAATTCCTATAGTCTACATTGGAATCTACCTTGGGACAAACCAGACTGGGGTACGAATTGGTGAATATGGTAACGGGGCCTCCGGAAGGACGGAGAATCCCGGAAGGGTTTCCTTCATCTGCATGCCCAAACACCCACCTACAAAGGGCAACAGCTCAGGAATGAGTCTGGCACTGACATTTAGATAAATACCTGCCCTCAGGAACTATGTACCCTTTCTGAGCTCTTTAACAATTCAGTATATGGGGGTGGATTTTCAGAGCTCTTTAAAACTACAAGGTATAGATATATTTAGAGAGTTCAGGTGCACTTTCCTTGTGGAGCACCTCGAATGAGACGCTGGAGGGTCTGGAGCACAGAGTACCATATCCAGCACCAGAGATAAAGTATTTATTTCACGAAGGAAGACTAAAGATTGCAAGGGGGTTGGAGCTTGTCTTCCTAAATATCACAACAGGGTGGGACCGGGCTACCTGAAGCCCACGATGGGACATTCCTTGCAGATGTTGCACTTGGCCTGGTGCTTGGCTGTCTCAGCAGCTGCCACACGGTGCAAGACTGGTAGCCAGACCATGGACTGCGGCTCTAGGCGCATCCAGTCCACAAAGTGCCGTGGCTCCAACTCCACCTTGTTGTTCACCTAAGAAAGATGGCACAAAATGAGAATGAGACAGTGACACAACACTGACAAGCAACAATGACAGTGACATCTTAGATCTGTGATTTATAGTGGTAATTAACATACAGATACAAAACACATTTTGGGGAAATGACACAATAGTGGCTGAAATTTGTTAAATATTTAATTACACATTTTAAAGAATACATTATAATGCCACCTCATAATAACCAGGATTATCCATGTTCATTCACTGTCCCAGTTGTTTTTGCTCAGGTGTATACCATAGGGGATACCTACATGCTGGAAGCAACTGCGAACACTCGGCTCAATGTTGCTGCCCCCGAAAGCAGCCACCTCGCCGAGCTGCCGAGGCACTTGGATGGCATCGTGCAACAGCAGACCTAGCTGCCTCTGGTCACAAGTATCACCAGGGGAGGCTACCTGGCGGAAGAGGCCTGGAGGACAGAAGGAAAGTCTCATCACTTGCCTGGGGGTCAGAGGGTAGGGGTCCTTTTATTTTGCCATGTGGGGTCATAAAATGGATTCTTCTACTTTTTCTTTTTTTTTTTTTTTAAATGTGAGCTCTTTTAGTATGTCTATGAGAAACAAAGTGCCAAAGAAACCAAAGCAAACCAAAACCACACAATACAGATGGCCGATTTAGATGACAGCACCTCTGACAGGAGTAAACCCACTTTGACAGGTTCCTCAAAGCCTTGCAAGCCAATGACAAGCAAATAGGAACGCATTTAATTAGAAGTGGGCACAGTGATGCCAATAGCCCCTTTTTGCTGCCATAAGGAGGACTGGGCTCAGATCAGCTAAGAAGGCTGCAGGAAGAGGTCCTCACAGCATGAACTTCAGACTGATCTCCTCTGTCCAAAACCTAAACCCTAACCCTTTAATACATTTAAACCATCATGCAAACGTTGCGCTTCATGATGTGCGTTCCAGTCCTACAATAACCAAGTTATTTTAATGATGACAGAGTGCCGTATCCAAACATAACACTAATTCCGTCTCACCACAGTCTAATCAAGCTGTCAGGCTCATTTGCTGGACCCGAGTCAGGTGGAGCCCAGTTACTCTATGAAGCTGAACAGATGGCCATTGATCTCACTGAAGTGATAAATTTCTTCAGAGACAGAATTTGGTGGTCAGAGGGGTTTTCTAGCCACAGAGAGTCTGAAACAAGCCAGTGAGCTTCGAGTAAGTTTAACAACACAGCTAAACAACTCTATACATTTCTGTCTCTTTGCGACAGAGATGCTAACCCTCATGCGAACGCAGGAGTAGTCTAAAACTTGTGCTCTGGTTTCCAGTGGGGAAGATGGTGATCTGCACACCATGCTTTCCTGGGTATCACAGCCCTGCATCTCCAGCTGTGACAGGCTCCTCAAGAGGACCCAAAGACAGGAGCTAACTATACCCCCCAAAGGGCTCAGACCTTAAGAAACGAGCTGTTCCTGAACCTGGTCAGCTAACTACTCTTCCAACACTCTTCACAACCAACTGCCAACCAATGACAACAGTGTATAACAAAGAAGATGGCAAGTGTCACCAGATTGTATTTAACACCTTTTCAACAACTCTGAGGCAATGGATGCGACTTGAAAGCTCAGACATCTGGAAACATTCTTTAACAGGTTGAAACAAAGAGGCTTTTGTTTATAGAGCCAAATTGAAATTTAGGCAATCTAAGTCCAGGAAATTTAAATCTACACTGAAGAACAAACAGTGAAAAGAAAGAAAGGAAAAAAAAGCAAAACAACCAGCAAAACTGGCTTTGATTAACAATGTTCTAATTTCTCAATTTAACTCTAGCCAACTTTGTGGATGTGCAGAGAAGGTTTAAGGTCCAGGGATATAGAGCTGGCACCCATGGATACTTGCATTTGTACTTTTCCTCCAGGTGTCCTTTCGAGAGACAGAGCAGGCCAATCTTCATGGACAAAACTCGGATCCTGCCACTGCGGCCTCTGCAGATGGAAACAAGGAGAAAAAAAAAACAGCAGTTTAAAAATTAAACAGCTTAAATGAAGCCAACACGCTTAAGAAACATTAATTAAATGCTATCCCTGGTTTAATGAAATCTGCTGGAAACTATAACAAACCTGACACTAAATGACTAAATGAAAATGGTCAACAATCTTTAGTACATCATCTCATGTCATATTCCACTCTTATGAACTACCTGAGTATTGACTGAGCCATGAAAGGAGTGGGCCAGGAACTGACCCAGGACAACATAGTGTGCAACACATACGTGTCATAGACATTGAGCAGCCAGTTGAGACACATGTCCACGCAGAGCGGCACGTTCACAAGGTCTTTGTGCTTCTGTTCCAAGCCATCATAGATGCTGGTCAGGCAGTTGATGACATCAGGGACGTTCAGCTGCTGGTTGTTCTGGGTCAGCTTGTGTTCGACAAACACATCCTGGACGACACTGAGCTCCAGCAGATCCACTGTGGGGCACAGAGACCCAGCTCAGGTGTTCATTTGTACATTATTTACATTCTTTGCAGATTTACACCCATTTCTACAGGAGGCTATTGAACTGGATCAGCTGAGGTTAGGAACCCTGCATAATGAAGGACTTGAACCAGTGATATTCTCATCACAGGACTGACATGTTAACCACAGTGCCAACCTGCTGCATTTCCAGGGAAACTGCAGATAACAGAATGGGTTCGCAAGTGTTGGTCTTCCCCTACTGACCTCTCCCCCTGACGAACTGTCACCAGACAGCATTCAGTGAGAATATCAGCAAGAGCTTGGTGAGCAGAAGACATTAAGCACCTGATGTTCGCCAGCCCCTGTTCACTGCTGATAATGTGGAAATAATTACACTTCTCAATATTTCTGAGATTGCCAGGTTATAATGACCAAGTATTCCAGGCCTTCAACTTTGAAGAGACCATATGGCACAATAACAATTCTTACTACAAAAATAATTATAAAGACAATGTTCGGAAGAATTTCAACATGGCTAATCTAGGATGTAAATTAATTTACACCCTTATGACAAAGCAGCCCTAAAGATTTGAAGACTTGAAGATCTTCTTCCAAAGTCCAAACCATAGTATTTTGAGGACTTACAACCTGAGCCCTACTGCAAACACCTGCTGTGCTTCATTGGGCAGTCGTGTACTAATTGGTGTTACAGTGAGGCAGAAATACAGATGAAGTGGAATCTTCTGTTGGAAGACCTGTTGGAGCTGTGAAAGCTACATCCTCAGGCTGATACCCAGAAATTCAACAGCTGATGATCAGGCTAGGGCAGACTGAGCTGAGCCAGAAGAATCTGCAAACCATCTTAAACTTAACAGCAGAAGCACAACAACCTGCAAGCAGACACACTTCTTCCTGCTAGTCATGGCCAAGCTGCATGCAATTGGTCAAGTTTTGCCCTCAGACCATGTCCAAAATGTGACCTTAATCCAACTATATCACATATTAAACAAAACAGTGAGACCTTTGACATGGTCTGAGATCTTCAGATAGCAGCTTGGCAAGTCGATACCTGAACTTGGCTGAGGAGTCAGTGGCCTGAATAGGAGATGAAAGCCATCTGAAACATGTGAGAAATGGTACACCTGGACGACCTTACAAGAGATGAGCTTTTGAGAGTTGAAAATGTGGGAGAAATGTCCAGCCCTCATCCCACCTCCTCCACCTCATCCCCACAGCATGCCAATTCTAATTAATTACACTCTAGCAGATAGAGATGTAAATGAGCAATGCTGGGACTACTGAGCAGCGTTCGTGCTGTGCCCTTCAATCTTCTTTCTTCACCAACACGTCCTGTCTTTTAAACTGGACGGAAATGAGAAGATGAGTTGCCTGCATGCTCTAGCTGGGTGTTGACTCACCATTAATTGACATGACAGACAGACAAATGGGGTTTCTCATCCCAGCTGTGCTGCACATTTAACAAGGTTTTGGTGGAACCAAAACGTATCAACAGCAGCATAGTTAGCTGTCTCAGGATCAGTGCCCCTGCACATGTCTTTACTTCACAGAATACAGAGGCAAATGACAAAAACTGATCAAGTCAGTGGCAAAGGACACAACGCGATCATGTGCTACTGGCATCCAGAAAGACGAGTTAAACTGCCCAGAATATCACCCCGTCATCAATAAAATGTAGTGTCCAGAGGAGGCTGGAAACTGGAAAAACACCATGAAGGCCAATTTGGCAGCATCCAGACTTTGCCACAAACTTACTCAGAAGCAGAGATTATTTAAGAGCTTGCCTGGTTGAAACAGTCACCTCATTATATTTTGTTTTTCTTCCTATGCCGACCACAGCTCATCCCTTCACCAGTTGTGGGAGTAATTAATGCTTTCATTAGGTGAGAAAACCCAGTAGGACCGCACCAGAAGCCTGATTCCATTGGAGAATGTGAGATCGTCCGAGGTTGTGGAAAGCTGATTTATGATGCAGAGGCCAACGGCACGAGTGTAAACTAATTAGGTGTTAAATGGGATAGCTGCTTATGTGTTTCACAGCATGTGCTCCCTGCTGCGAGTATGGCACTCACTGGTGCCCGATGCCAGGATATAAGCTAATTGCATGAGCAAAACACTGAAGTTAAACCATCAGTATGAAAAACTGGTGCAACCTGTGACTAAAATCGCAGATGACATGCTAGTCAAAATGAACATGTGGGCAGATAATGCAAAATCATAACAGAAAAAAATTACTATATTGAATTTTATCAGTCTGCTGTCATTCTTTTGTTATGAAGCGTCTTCAGTGACAAGACAGTGATGTGTGCAGATATCGTGACATCACTGTAGAAGCGTCATCTGAGTCTCTGGAAGCATCATGTGAGTTTTTGCAGGCTTACTTTGATTGCATTCATACTGAAGATATTTTTCCAGTGACTTGCACTACCTCTCACTGTCCTTCTGTTATTAATTGCTGTGATGGTTCCATTAACCTTCAAAATGCCCTAAAAGGATCTGGGATGCAGAAAAGGCTGCCCACTGTCAGGACAGCGACACTCAGTTGGACTGTCTTTACCTCAGCGCTCAGCATTTCCTGTCCTGTAAACAAACCCTACATAAGAAAACGAGAACAAGGCGCACAAACTCACAGCTATGACAGGATGTAAATAAAAACAATACTGGACTGATAAAAATGCAGAAGACAGACAAGCAATTTCAGCAGATGTACAACAAACTAAAAAAAAACATGTCTAAATAACTGTGGGAACAGAAGTGTGATGGCTGAACTCTCTCTGAAAAAAGATGAGACACAAGCCATAAAAAAGAATAAACCTGTCGGCCCTTTGAAGACACTGAGGGATGCCTAACTATGACACTGTTCTGGGATATTCCCATCAGAAAACTGCTAATATTGTCACACCTCACTCTTGTGGGTAGCATTTCACATTATGATTATGGTGATTTTTCCACATTTCACACATCCTCCTCCTGCAGAATCTGACCCACATTATTGTTTCAATCAAAAATGAACTGTCAGAATTTAAAATATTACAGTAATGCTGATATTATCCTCCGTCAATCCCAACTTTCCCAGCAAAGATGGCAATCCTGACCTGTTAAATTCGAAGTAAAATCAAAATCGAAGTTGTTACTAAAGCAGCAAATGAGGTATCAGCGTAGAGTGGGGGTGCACTTTGAATTACCTAATGAGAACATTTTAATCAGTAACCAGGTTTTTTTAAACCCTGTTTAAGTTATATAGCTTTGATGTGCTGGGATGTGAGGCCAAACAGGGGAGATTAAGAAGCAAACCCTAGCTGGGGAAGAGCCAGTGCTGGGGAAGGGGGTTTCAAGAAGATACCCCTGGACCCTTACCCTACAGGACTCATTAGACCTCCTAGGTGACATACTGAACACTTACAACACAGGGCTTTCTGCAGCCGTCGAAGCTTCATGGCTGTTCGGTAGGCAGAGAAGCGCACATTGTTCAGGTCACCTGTAGATAAAAAAGTAAAATTCATTACAATAACAAAAAAACAATGCAATCAAAGTCCTCTGGTTCCTGTCCTGATATTCACCCTCCTGCCTGATTAGGCACAAAGAACATCAGCTTGGATCTCAGAAATGGTACAAAAGCTCCAGGGCTATTTTCACACCCCCTACAGGCAGACAAGGCAGCTACATCTTGAACCACAGACTCGGGAATCACCCCCACCGAGCCCATGGCATTCCCTGGGCCACTTTACCATAGCTTCACTTGAATGCCCCAAGCTGCTGCCCCACAATCTGGCTCAGATGAAAAGGAGCCTCTTCTAATTAGGCCCATCTGGTGAGGGCAATATGTAGCCCATCACTCCCTGTTCCTACACCCCTCAATCCTGAGTCAACCTTGAGGCAATCTGCTGCCCCCTCGAGAGCTGTTTCCTGCTTGCTGGACACTTCCACCCACTGAAGTCAGGGAAGACCTGGCAACTCTTTGTGGTTAAAGGTTACAGATCAGGTGAACAAAATAATGATGCTCAAGCAACACGTACCATGAGGCTCATAATGACTACTTAAATGGGCCAGCACTTTGCAGTTCCCTCAACGGTTTAAAACAGCAGAGACTGTTCAAAAGCCGTAACAGACCAAAACAATCGCCTAGATGCAAAAGAATAAAAAAAAACAACCAAAAATAGCTTTTCCATCCCCCAAAAATGCAAGGGAAAAAAAAGACACGACCCAGAAACTCTCCCTTTTTAATGTAAGCGGAATGTCACAGTTTATGTGGCTGTCGTCTCTGAGACAAGAACAAGTGCTGAGCGGTGGCTGCAGGGACCTCCTTCTGCAACATCCTCTCAAGCTGTGTATCAGCCTCATTCAGACCCCAGAGACACGTGTCTGGGAGCACTTGGGCTCTGCTGCAACGGCCAGAATTTGTGTCTAATTAAATAAGGAAATCTGAAAAGCTTGATCACTGGGTTTAATTCCCCCTCTGGGGATTTGCTCAATATTTGCTCAACTGTGCTCTCAACAAGCCCCTTCCTCAGTGTTTCCACAGTCACAGTAAACCCGTCTTTGACATGAGTGGCCATGGTACCCGATGACAACAGACATGTGTTACAGTGGATTATGGGAAACAGTGGGTGACCAGTTTGCTATGGTGTTTTGACTGCTGCAGGTTGGGTCTAGTATGGCATACCAAGGGAATGGAAGAGCTCCGTCATCTTTGGGTGGTCCCAGCAAGTGGTCTGAGTCTGATGGCTGCAAGACACAAATCAAAGTTGGAGGTGAACAGCTCATCTACAACAACATACATCTGTCTCACAGACATCCATGGCCAACATCAAAATGTTGCACCTATACAGCCAGACACAGAACAACAGGCAAAAGCAGACATACAGACACACAATTTTTCAAAATACACACAGTTTACATGAAAACGTATTTCTTTAGTAGTTATTTTTCTGCAAAGCAATTTGCACTGAATACTATGTGGCATTTAAGTTATCTGAGAGGATTGACAATGCAAGGTACCCTACAGTATAGTACCTGTAGTCATTCACTCATTTACACACCAGAACAATGTAATACACTTTCACACTCGTTTAAACACACGCTATGGTTATTTTACCTCACACACTTATCTTTGGACTGTGGGAACCTGAAGCACCCAGAGGAATTCCAAACAAACACGAGAAGAACATGCAAACTCCATACAGACTGAACGGGGATTGAACCCACATTCTATCACACCATCCAGGTGATGAAAGACAGCTTTATTTGCTGTGCCCATAAGAGTTCAATTCTGTCACTTCTATCACACATCTGCTTATCGTACAAAAAAATGCATCATAATGCAACAACACAATTTATGTCACTGACGTATCTGGAGACATCAAATAAATTATCTTGAACCTATCAGGTTTATGCAAATTCATTTTCCTTGTCTGGTTTAACGTCAGCAGTCAGATCGTTTGGGTGTCTCGGAGGATTCTCTGTGTGACTTGGAAGACCCTGCAGCAGCTGTCTGGAGTGCTGGAGCAGTAATGGAATTCAGAACACAACAGTTTTGGAGACAAAACACTCTTCTCTGCTTTAAATGGGCCCCATGTGCACCCCAAAGCCCCCTGAAGAGCCACAAGCACCACACACTCCCTCCCATCATCTTTCAACTCTGCAAACAGCAGCTCTGTGTTCCTGGACTGCAATTGCATGGCGTGTCCTTAAACCGAGACCACAACAGCATGGCTTGTTTCCTCTGACTTTTCACACTGCTTGAGATGAACAAATCGAGAAATGCACAGTAGTGAAAATCATATATTTTAGTGTCAGACTATGATTAATGCATCATAAATCTGACAGTCTGCACTTCATCCAAAGAGACTGACTGAGCAATACATTTGGTTTTTTTCTGAAAGACTAATGTCTTTGTGCCAAATGAATCTAAACCAGCACCCAGGAATGTCCAAATAACCTCTTTCCATCATCAGTATCTTCAGCCTCAAAAGACCCAGAGGACAGAAAGACACAGCTTGAAAATATATTGTGCTTAGAATTCTCCAGACCCTTTAGATGCAGCGTGGATTTATGAACCTTAATGGGGGGGGATAATGCCTAACACTTCTGGTTGTTCAGCTGCCCAAGATGCTGAGCTTCAAAAGGCAGTGATGGAAGGACCATCAGTGACCAAGTTCCCTTCATTCAATGCCGACAGACAGGGGAATAAACAGAGCGCTACGTGCATTACACCTAACCTTTTAAAGCATTGAGAAGATAACAGTAGCCTTTAGAAAAACCAAGGTGCAGGACAGAATAGATTAAATAGACAGCAATTTGTATATCAATACTAAGCACATGAATATGAAGCAGCAGCACAGTTGCCAATTATGCACAGAAAAAGAGCAATGAATCAGTGATGACGTTTGTGTACACCAGCAGTCATCCACACCCACTTATAAACACGATGTTTGAAAAAAACAAGTGCACACACAAACACAGCTCCACCCCCCTTCAGTAAGGTTTCCCCTTGCACACTTGCCCACAACTACAACCTGTAGCATTAATTACTATATATACTACTTATATACTTTATATACTACTAATATAAGCTAATTGTGTTGTTCTGTTAAAAATGTGCCCTAAACTTCAAGCTTAAAGTACTCATTTAAATGACAACTTCAAATAAGAGTGTCTTTAGGAGCACAAAAGGTTTTAAAACAGAATATAAAAGTGTCTTGAATAAAGAAGAGTATGTCAGTTTTGCTAAACTGCGAGAGACGCAGACGCTGGGTGCCTGCCCTCCTCTGCTCAGTGACAGGCCAAACTGCACTTCATGGTCCCAGTTCAATCGAAAGCCTTTTGTGTGCTGAGGAGGCAGAGGACATAAGCCAAATGAGCGTGTCAAGTATGATCCACGCAGTGCAGCAGGTCTAATTTCATCATAGAGCATGTGACCTCAGATTAGCCTCACTCCTCCGTCCACCGCTTTCCACTCGTGCATGCACACAGTTTACGATGTGACTGAATTATGGTTCTGGCATCGTAACAGAAAGAAAATCCAACTCCCGCTCAGCATGCCATTTCTTCCCTGCAGTCATTTTCAATTGACGTACACGCCACACAGCTTCCATAACGGCACTACTAACAAGTGCAGACTTTTATAACGTATATCAATATGCGTATGAGTATATTGATATAACAGAGACCCGTGCAGAGCCATATGGTGGAGACAGCCTCGTGGGGAAAGTTTACTCCTTTTTGTGTATGATCCTTGCAGAAATGCATGCTCTCCAGGGAAAAAAAAAAAAAAAAAAAACACAGCCTGTTCAAAGTTTTTCAGAATGAGTTGCATGTACAGGGGCTTAGAGCAGAGGCGAGCAATCATCCAATATCAGCTCTAACCTCTATGTCCTTACTGGAATAATTTGGGTGACATGGCTTTTTAAACAAATGGTCTGGTTTTTCCCCCACAATGCCATATACATAATGACACTGAATTAAAAAACACAATTAAGGGAATTTGGGAAACAACACACGCACACTCAGAAAAACACAGACTCCAAAACAAACAAACACAAAAAAACTTGCATAACAGTGCAGACCCCCACATTCAATATGCCTCTTACTGTTTTTGGAAAATGTGTGTTACTTCACTATAGATATTCACAAATAAAAAACTTCACATCTGACAGCTTTACAGAAAGCGTCAATAGACATCAGAACAATAAAGAAATAAATATATAAATAATATATAGATAAATAAATTAAAAAATGTGCAAATGAATGAATGAATGAATGTCAACAAAACTGCAGGATTTCTACAATGCCAGCAGTTTTATGGAAGTGGTGAACCCAGGAGCCCTTGGGGGGTAGTGAGTAAGCCGTCTATTTCTGGCAACATTATGCCAATTTCCTTATCCAGCTGAGAAAAAGCAAAAATAACGTACTTGATGTAGTAGGGAACCTTATTCTGGGACACGGCACGTTGCCACGGAAGCTGCACAGAAGCTGCGAATAGAGCACAAACATCTCAGAATTAGAAATGCATAATTAATCCAGGAGTGGCCCAGAAACATCAATTTCTGTCATGTGGTATGAAACTATTAATGCACTGATCCATGAATCCATCTGATCTGATGGATAAATCTATTCTCTTTTATCCTTAAGGTGTCCAACATTTCGCTATTACAACGGGATAATGTGGCTTGGTGTATTGCTGGGACAGGTAGGGAACCTGAAAGCTGATTTCACACCTTACTGACACGAGGTACCATGTTTGAAATGTGTGACCCAGAATCCTCACTGTGCAGAGGACACAGGAGGGGTCATGTGACAATTTGTCTTCAGGAGGTAGGAAGACTTCACAGGTCACAACCTCACAGATGATTTGAGGTGCTTCGGGTCTCTGCACCCGCAACCCAGATTCTTAGGAATTTTAAACTAGAAAATTGTTTAGTTTGGCAGACGAAATGAGGTCCCCCATCGGGCATCAGTGTAAAATTGACGGCCGCCTGCTCATTAGAGTCCTAATTCAAATCATAAGGTAAAAAGGAGGTCAGTGACTCGCCCAGCCAGATGGGGACTGTCCTAAATCCAGGGAAAGAGGAGAACACGAAGCAGCTACACTGTTTGACTTAATGAGCACTTCCTCTGTGGTGACCATGCAGGCTGGGACAGCGGGATATTATACAGTAGCAGAATTAACCTTTGTTTGACCAACATGTCCAAACCTACAGAAGCAAGTCTTAGCAAAAGTACAATCACAGAAAATGGTCATGAGTCTGCTTACTGGACAGGAAGTGTTGGGATGAAGGTCCGAAGTCCCGGTGAGCTTCTTGCAGCTGCCTCAGTCTGTCCTCTACAGCCGCCTGCAAATGTGAAGAAAGTACACAACCTTGTGTTTTCATTCATCACAGTTCACTTTAGCGCTTTCTTTAAAGCAACTTAGTGTTAGATGAAGGAACAGACTGCAGTTAGACTAACAGGAGGTCAGCCCACTCTGTGGCTTTCAAAACAGACTTGGAAGGAACATTTGAAAAGAGTAACCTTCCTGCATTAACAATAAGCCCTGCCCTTTTATTACAACCCGTGCCCTAAACCCTGGCACCAACTCCCGTCTTCCATTAGCACTATTAATGATACTATTATTTTTTTAAACCTGAGAGGCCGTTTACTGTATTTTGTAGGGGAGGGCTGGCCCATCAAAATCAATTACCCCCCTGCCAAGTGGATTGAACAGGAGAACAATTTTAACACATAGTCAAGGGTTACATCCCACTGGCAGGTCATAAGCACCACACACAGCCCCCATTTGGCAATGGTTGACAGACAGAGCAAGTACTCAGGATCCAGGTGGTAAGCCAGCCCATGTGCCCACATGATGGCGGCAGGGAGCACTGCGGCACATGCTGAGGAGGTACAGTTTACCTCCAGGAGCTTCCAGCGCATATTGAGATCATCCAGCTGCCACGTGGTGCTGGAGGACAGCTGCACATCCAAGGGAACGAGCTGACTGGAGAGCTCATTCATGGTCAAGACATCTTTCTTTAGTGGAGTAATCTCCTCCTTGAAGGCCTGATTCATGCAGGGTGAGCAGAAAAAATGAAATAGAGACTGTGGGGTCACGACTCATCAGCACAACACACATTCACAGCTCCAGAATCCACTGAGTATGACACTCACGGTGGTCCTGTCGATGTGATCTTGTAGTGAGTCAATGAGCAGGTCACCCACAGGCTGCCAGGTGGCCTGCACATCCTGGGCCTCGCTGAGTCGCAGCTCCAGCCGGTCCATGGCAACCTGCAGGTCGCGTAGCTTGTCAAGGGCCCGCTCTAGCTGCTCCTTCCAGGAGGCGGTGTTTGCTCGGAGCCGCTCCCAGCGCTCACACACCTCTGCTGTCTGCTTGCGGATGGCCTTGGCTACACGCTGGGCACGTTCTTCTGTGGTCAGCTCTAAAGGAGGCATTTCGTGGACCATTTTTGGTTATTATTTGCTGCAGTAATAAGGGTTTTATTGATATTCAGCTGGAACATCAGGGGGTTGCTTCCAACACCACCACGGGTGACCACTGCAACTCTTTAATCTAACCACTCCCTCCAAATACGTTTAATTATTCATAGAAAACAGTTTTAATCAAGGTCTGCCAGCAAACTGCTCTCACTGAACTGAACGGGATTAAGGAGAGTCAAAGTTGCCAACTCAGAAATACCATTTCTGAGGAGCTCAACACTCATTTAAAATTCTGGTGTCTGTTCCATTTAGCCTCCCATTTCACTCTAAGGATGAGGCAGAACCCCCCTACAGCACCAAAGGGCCGGTCAATCACCTGTTTTTGGCTGTAGGTTCCGACGCGGTTCCTCTGGGCCCTCAATGGGCTGGTCAGCCAGGAACAAGCGGGCTTGGTCCAAAGTGCTGTTCACTAGCTGCTCACGTTCCTTCAGCTCATTCTGCAAGGTCTGGGGGGATACACATATGAAACAAACACAAAGACAGGCAGTCAAACGTGTTAGCATGGCAGGACAAATCCGCACTGCTATGGCAAAATCCACACTGTAACCTGCACTGATACTAATAGAGAAACAGGAAAACACTTTAAATATTATTTATTCATTTAGTCATTTGCTTTTTGTCCAATAGTAGTGGTCTGTATAGTATGCTAGTTTAAATTTTTTATTCATTTATATATCTGGAAAGGTTTTATTGTTATCTTTTATCAGTTGAGGGTACCTTGATCAAGGGTACTGCAGTAATAATAGGGATTTGAACCCGGGTTGATGGATTGCATAGTGTTGACTAAACACTACGCTGCCTGAATTGTCTGAAGATTAATGATCTTTTTTCAACACTTGGTATATTAGCTCCTGCTACAGGAATGGGATTCCTCATGAAGAAAGAGCAATGTTTTCCCTTGCCTTACTCTCTTGATACATTGTGCCTTGTAACTTAAATAAATACACACATTACTCATATAATGAAGTAATAACTTTGTTGCTTAAATACAGTAAAAACTTTTTTAAATGTGTGTAACAAAATACGGTGATATATAATTTATTACTCTCTGCACTTCAGTCCACACACACTGCACACATTCTACGCTTTCTTGCACAAGCACATTCCTCCTGCACACATATATGCGCTAAACTCAGAAAGTTACACCTTTCGACCTGGACAGCAGCGGGTAACTCAGCTAGTCCTATACAAATACAATCTGGCTGTCCTTGAGTCACACTGGTAGATGAGGGCTGATATGTGCAGGTGTGGAGAAGGTAATGATGGTAAATGTGGACTGTGTCCCTTTTATTAAATCACAAGTAGATTCTCTCATCTGCAAAAACGAATCGCTAATTAAGTACTTAAGAGGGAGTCAGTTCCAATTTGACTAATTTGCTTTAATTAAAACATAAGCATACAATGGTACTTTATGCAGGAAGAGAACAGTGGAGTTAAAACTAAATTTGGCACATTCATGAAGAAACAAAATAAAACAAACAAAATCTAGTTTATTATTACCCAGCACATCAGCTCGTCCTGACACAAACTCTTGCCCTTGCAGACAGATGTGCTGGCAATGCATGTATCTCTTCAGTCACACCTGCGGCCACTCCAATTACCATGGGAACATTCCACATCTGTGTCACTAATCGGCATTCTCAGGTGATGTCCCCTTTCTCCTCTTCCTAAGGTCACCACAGTAAATAAGATGATGCTCTCATTGAAGACACTGGACTCTGTCTCTTCAGACCAAAAACTAAACTGTCTGTTGCTAATGTGTGACAGACCATGGGGGTGTTAGTCAGGTTTAAGGTGGGTGATCCCAATGTGTCGGAGATACGGCTTTTCCACCACAGCCAATCCAGTGATCTGTAGCGTGTTGACAGCTTCAGGCTGATTTTTGGCAGGTCACAACCTCAATCAAACACAGAGTTAAATGAAGTTCCCATCCAGGGACAGGGGGCTAAATGGTCACTTTGGCAGCAGCAAAGGCTCTGATAGCCGCAACAGAGCTGATTCCATTGCAAGCAGTGGCTACGCTGGCTCACTGCACCACTGAGGTGTCAAAGATGATTCACTCGTATTGAGTTAAAATAAGAGCCTGAGCTCAGGAGCACTTGCACTGGAGGTGGAGAAATTCCTGCATTATTTCTATAACATCAACCTCAACCTACATGCCCAACAGTTTTCATAGCAAAGATCACACTGAGCTGAATTTACCACACTGTCAAAACTGCAGCATTAACAAGTACTCCATCAGTAATTTATTAACTGTGTAAACTGTTCAACCTAGAAATCATCCAGCTATGGCCGCAATTTTCACTCAAAAGACAGCATATATAGCTATCCCTCATTATCTGAATTCATTCTGTCCAAAAAAGTCATATAGCAAATTTTTGGATAGCAAGAGCCTATATTCTATTAAATTGGGGAAAAAAAAATAATAATGCATTCCCAGCCCATCAAAAATCTCTAGACCAATTTCCCCAAATATCACTAAAATGATCTGAAATACCTATATAACAGTTCAGAAAGGATTTCTGGAACCACTTAAAATTTTAAATATAGACTCATTAGTGTCAATGTCTGTGTGCAGTGCGAAACAACACTGTAGCACATTCGATACAAATTGTTTTCCTTATACACTGCAACAAAACATGTACTCCACTGTAAATAAATAATGAAAATACATAATGAATGCATGTAACAACTAGCAGGAGAAAATGAACAAACAAGGCAACTTTTATTTTCTCATGCATATACAAAATTGTATGAGCAGTAGATGGGGACATGTATGTAGACAAATCTATTATGTGTTCACCTTTCAATACGCTTTATCACTTCCAACTTTTGCTCCAATCACTGGGCTTTTTTAAGCCTCCAACTCGCCTCACCTTCTTTACACGCCCCATCCCACTTTATTAAGAAAAAAATGTCTCCAAAACAATCGAGCAACAATAATAGCAAAATAAGCAGATGTGCAAAAAAAAAAAAAACAAACTTTTAAACAGCAAGAGCAAAAGGTACAATATTATGAACAGCCAACACAAAACTGTAGCTCAGTTTACATCTCACCTGGAGTCACGCCACTTAAACTGTAACCGCTGTAACCAGTGTTTTTTTGTCTATGAACTTGGTCCTAGGTCAGACTGATGTAAAGGGTATTATTATTATTATTATTATGTTTATTAGGTGACTTGATGTAAGATAATCAACTGTGCAGTGATTCACGTAGGTACACAGCAGGGTTAGTGTATCAATTCCAGTATGTTCCTTGGTTGTAATACAGTAGAAGCAGTGTCTTCAGATTTTATGATCAAAGCTCTAACCACTATGCTGCTTTCAAGCAAATCCAAGGCACAAATAAAAAACACTGTGGCAAAGACTGGTGGAGAAATGATAGAAAAGGGGTTAAAATAGTTTAATTACATGAAATATATTTTACAGCTATGCTCATGATTTGGTTCACTGGCTTATTAATATGAACCTATAAATACTTTGTTCCAAACTTGTACACATATAAATGAGAGCATTCTAATAATGGTGATAACATACCATCCCCTGCAGAACAGATTATTTCAGAGCCAGTGTGTAGCACAGATGCACTTCCTACTGATTCAATAAAGCTGATTGATGGCTTTAATCATTCAGAAAATAAACCTTATGTAACTGGCATATAATAAAATGCACAATTAACACAACCTAATTGGTTGATAACAGATTAAAACCAATTCAAAACACTTTATATTTCCCTATGGCAGCATTGCTAAAATAAAAAAAAGTTTACTTATCCATCGACTTTGTCCAAAAATGACTTACAACATGTGGTTTTTAATTAGGCCATTTATACAGCAGGGTAATTTTTTATGTATCAATTCAGGGCAAGTACCTTGATCAAAGATGTTATAGTGGTAGCTGGTATTCAAACCCAGGACCATGAGATTTCAATGCGACAGCTCTAAACACTGTGACATCTGTTGGCATTAAACAGCAGGTGGTGTATAATCTGTGTCAGAGTATAATTCACAAAGGAGTTGGTGTGTGACTGAATCATATGTACTTTTCTTGTATGGTTGCAAAAAGCAGGATCAGTGCCTCTGGGCCTAGGGTATGGATGCTCTACTGTATATAGAGCTTTCCTCTATGTTGTGGTTAATTGTTTCCATAACAAACAGGGCCTCTGTCTAACAGGATGAGTGTTAAAGGCCAGTCAAAAAGGTGGAGGATTCAATTTGCTAAACTGACAATGAACAAACCTGATTATGCACTATTGGTGCCAAACTGCCATTTTTCCAGACCACCAAATCAGATCCGTGTGACTTTCTATCTTCACAGATATTTAAACCATAGACACCTTGGGGAGGTTCTGAACATGTCCATATAAAGCATTTGACAGAGAACTTTTGTTTCCCTTCACCTCTTGTTGATTTGAATGCATGTTTGGCTGTCTACTTGACTGCATTCCCTGAACCCAAGGAAGTGTAGCACTGCTGCAAAAATGTATGAAAACCTGAACACATAAATTAGCATACCACAGCTAATGATAATGACTCATAACTACCACCCTTTGATCAGCTGAGAAACTTCCATGGATGAGCAAACTTCAATAAAGCACTGGCAGAATCCGGGGCAGCATTGGCTTTTGACAGATACCGTTAGCAATGCAGTCAATATTGAGATAACGTTTATTTACCTAACCTAGATCCTTCCCTGACTGTTCCTTGACCTCTCCTTCTCTCCTCTACTGGCTTCACTCTTTAATCTTTAGAATTGCCAAACTGTCATCATGAAGACCATTCGTTGTGTCCTGCTCAGCCTCCATCCTGGCATTATGACACCAGTGAATTCATGTGTACAGCCCTTCAGCTTCAAATGAATGCCTTTTAAAATGGGAAGCAGCAATGTCCTCTTCAAAAGGTCTGCTGTCAGGAAGACTGGTGCTTTTACCTTCCACCATGACAGTCCTTTTTAAGGGGAAAAACAGACAGCAGACAGACAGACAAAGCAAAAGCTCAGAGGAACTAGAGTCTCACAATAAAAACCTCCTTAAAAACTCAAATTTTAGCCCTTGTTCTGAGCTCTTAACAGAATAAGTTCAATGGGGGGGCTTTTAGAAAGAGCAGATGAACCACTGACAAAATGGAGACAGAAATGTTGAGAGGCTCATTTCCTAATCAATACATAAAGAACAGCACAAAAGGTGTTGGGTCAAGTGGATGAGGAAGAACACCCTCTGGATGGAACAGGACTTGAGTCTGCACAGAAGGGGTTTTCAAAGAACAGATCTGCTATGATTGGAAGAGTGCAACAAGAGGCCCTTTTCCACATTAACTACATCCACAGAGTGTCTCAAAAAACATCTATGTCCCATCCATCCACGATTCAACTACGCAATATGGACGGATGCCATGAGAGGCTAAAACCTGAGGGTTCAAATCTGTTTTTCATCCCCGACTTAAAACGGCACTATAGCCACAAGGCAGCAATCTGAATTCAAAGGCCCGTGACTGGCATTTTTCCATGTGATGTTCAGTTTCCTAAGGTTGACACGGAAAACCTGCACAGCGGTTGGCAGAGCATCACACTGCAATCAGAAGCTAGCCTGGCAGATATGCGTCACACTGCAGCCATAGCCGCAGAGTGACACCAGGAGCCAGGAGCTTGTGGAGTGTGACTATGTCATCAGCTGATGAAGAAACACCAAACTGCACATTTAAAGAAATTAAAGACCTCCTCTAAACACTCAACTGTATGATTTTTTTTTCCCCAACAGGGGAAACCACACAAAGAAACTCAAAACTAAATCACAAATAAGACAAGGTTTGTTAAAGATTGTGTTAAAGATCAGGTCTGGTCAACAGATGGGGGTTTGAAGAAGTGGGCAAAGCATTTTGAGGGGGTAGTTACTGACTACACAGTGGACCAGTGGCTACCTAAGGCCTGAATTATTGGAGAGGCAGAACACAGTACTTTTGGAGAGAAGAGTCACTGACCACACAGTAGACCTGCTGCTGGAGCAGGCTGGGCAAGTCTCCAGCGATGGGCATCTGCTTGTTGAGCTCCTCATCCTTCAGGCACAGCCATCTCCACAGTTCCTCCAGTAGAGCCAAGAGCCGAGTCCATCGCTCTGCACTGGCCTCCAAGTGGGTCCTAGGAAGCAGGAGAGATTATCATCCACCGCATCGCCCATGTAACAGCCAGGGCATGGCGCTTCAGTACCACGTTGCTATCAGCACCCTGAGATAAATCTGAAAATTCATGATAAAACACCATAAACCAGTTCATTTTGACAATTTTTACTTCATTAGCACACACATTAGCTGATAGCAGGTCTACCTATACATTTGCACCAAAAAGGGACAATATCAATGTACGCCCAGGTTGCTGACTATAGCAAAGCCCACTCCTAAGGGGCTGGAGACCCAGTGCAGTAAGGGATGACATCAGCCCAACAGACAGTGAAAATCTTCTATCTCGCAGATGCAGGAGGGACCAGTGCTCATACAGCCCTCGGGTCCTGCTAATTTCACACAACTCAGGGACACAGAGGAGGGAGCAACAAGGGAGAACAGCAAAGTGGTGGCTCAGCATCTGTGCTACCTCCACATCCACCTAGACTACAGAGTGACAGCTCCTCAGGGCCTGTTCTGACTGTGAGGTGTATTTTGGTTAATTTGTGTCATGTCATGGAGCAGACTGAGGCCACCAGTTCTACTGAGTCTAGTGAGCTCTATGGTAAGGAAGAAGAGTAATGTTATAAGTTTCTCTCTCCAACATTTTCAAGACACCAGATAAAAGGCCTTAACGCTTGTGCAGTCACTCCTATTAGCAATTCGGATCAATTCCTCAGAGCAGCCACCTGGTTGTTTTTAAAAAGGAAAAAAAAACAAAAAAGCAATGTATTTCAATGCACAAGGAACATTGCTGGCAAGTGTAAGACAAGTATTACTAAATAAACAGCAGAAACAGATTTCGCAAATGTAGATATGAAAATAGTAATTAATGTGAGCTACACACACAGACAACAATGGTGAGGGGATCATAAGGATTTGTTTGTTTGTGTGTGTAGCTCACCGGATGTTGGCTGACTTGGCCTTCAGCTCGCCCCATCGCTGGTTCATGTCATCCAGCCGTTGCTGCAGAAAGCTGGCCTCGTCTGTGCCGCCCAAGGACTTGACCATCTTGGTCCTGTTGCCATCCACACTTCTGAAGATGTCATTGTGGGCATCTATCTCTGCTTGGATGTCCTGAATGAAAGAGGTGAATGAGACAAAATGAAGGATCACAGGTTTCCCTTGTATATTAAACACAATTATGGAACACATGGCGCACCTGAAAAGCAAGAAAAACAAGCTTCCAGGTGAAGATGAACTGTGAGGGTGTGTCTATCCTCAGAAGTGAGTGGAGCTCACTTCTGCAGAAACACAAGAGGCCACATGCAAGCAGACCCACCACACCCATCTGAACATAACCGCCTCTTCCTGAATGAGGAACACAGGAAGCATGCTCCCAGAACTCACAGTGGTTCACACCTACACCTCATTTATTCAGGAGGTCATCAGCACCCGAACACGCAACTTCAGAGCAGGACACTTGCAGAAAAATACAAGCAGTACATCAAAATGACACAGTCAGGCTCTGTTTTGACATTGTTAGAAGACATGGCTGTCCTCCCCCAACCCTGTATAAGTGGGTTTTCTTAGGTTGAATCAGAGCCTTCTCTAGAGGGAAGCTCCAGAACACGTGGAAGCAATTTTCTACCGTGAGCTCACTGAGGTTCTTAAAAAACTCCCAGCAGTACGAAACAGCCACATTCACATTCAACTTCACAAAGAGAGCAGGACACACACTATGTGCCTTGCTGTACCGTGTTGACACCTTATTACAGTTTTAACTCTTAGGTTTACTTCCAGAGTGTCAGACTGACCTGCAAACAACTATATGTCTCAGAGAGGCATATAGTCTAGAGGAGCTAGACTTGTATGTGAGGAGGACAAGCACTTCACATGCAGGGATGAATAGTGTCCAGTTTTGCCCTTCCTAAGGCAAGACACACATTTACGAGTGCAATAAAAAATTAACTCCCTTTATTATGTTAGATAATTGCCTTTTATCTAGTTTAACCCCAATAATATATTTAGACTGCCCTAATTTTGCAGGGATGAGCCTGGAACCACAAGATGCTGTGAGGACACATTAAAAAAAAAAAGAAAATAAAAAAGAAAAACCAGCTCTGCATGCAGATGCTGAATTGCTGCCCTACTGTCTTCAGCAGGCAGTGGCATTGATGTCACCTGGTGACAACTGAGCAGATGAGCAGCTGATGCAGAATCAATGAGCCTCAGGTACCTCCCACCCCCTCTGACACCGAAAGGGAGCACTTCCTTTTCTTTCGAAACTGTGTACCTGTTCAAACTTTCTGAGCAGCTCCTGTAAGCTGAAGTTAAGGCCAATCATCATGGATTTCCAGCTCCCTGTTGAGGCTACATCGCAGAGTCCTCAGTGTGCTCCAGCTGGACGCAGGTCCACAGCAGCAGGCAGATCTCACAATCACATTCCCTGAGATGAAGGCCGGCTAGGCAGGAAGACATCCTTATTCTCCCTGGACATCACTGTACTGTGCAGCAGTGCAGCTTTCTGTTCAAGGTCGCCCCTCTTTGACCCTTGGAGTGCCCCATGCCACACCCATGTGTGGCGCAATGCCCCAACGCTGCTCCCCGTCACCTGCTGGCTCTCATTTAGACACACAGAAGTCCTCTGTTGTGCTGAAGGACTTGGGAGGGAGCAGGGCCCCAGTGAAGCTCTGGGTTACTCAGAGTCCGTAGACAAACGACAGACGAACAGCAAACCAACAGCGGTTTTACACGACCACACAATACGACTACGGCCCAAATGAGGAATGTGAGCTGCCAGGAAATAGGGGGAGGAATGCCCCTTTCCTGCTGCTATTCCTCTGGGGGGATGGGGGGGGCATGTGTTCGATTTGATGGGGGAGGGGGAACTGCCTCTCTTTGCCAGCTGCCTTCATCCAGTAGGGGTGTGTGATCTCCCCTTGCCATACCCCCCTCACCCGCACCACCAACACACACCCACTTCCTGAAGCCTGTCCCCACTCTGCTTGGGCCCATCCAGACACAACTTGGGTACAGGTAGAGGCACTTCAACAGATTGTTCATGGCCACTCTCGTGCTGTTCAAGAGACACCACCATGAAATAGTTGTCGTCGTCGTCATTATCATCACTTTCTCATATGCAACTCCTAACATCTAGTATGCCACACTGTTGCTGCAGGGAAGTTGTACAAGATACATGCTTCCCATTTCAAGCTGACTGTCTACAGAGAGAATCTGGGTTAAGTGCTCTGCTTAAGGGTACAAGAGCAGATGTGCCCTCCTGGGACTTAACCTGCCAACACTGCATTGTCTAGTTCGCCTATTTATGCTTCACAGCAGCCCTCATGGACAACCATGGAGCCCTGAAGCTCAGGTTCCTAAATAAACAGACTCCCAGCTATTTACACATCAAACCATCACCTGCGAGATACCCAACAGACACTTCAGTGTTGGAATTAAAAAACTCCTTGGTTACACACATATAGCAACTTAGAAAGAGAAAGACATGTACCGAGACTTGGAGGAATAACTGGTAGTCAGAAAGAAGTGAGTCCCATGCAGAGCATTCAGACAGTAAGTGTTCAATCAATACTCAGAGACTGTCCTGCTTCTTGCTCCACAGGAGGTCAACAGTGTGTGGTTTGCAGAAAAGATTGGTTAGGCTAAGAAAAGTCTGATGTCAGCAGACATGTCCGACACACAGCCCACCCATGGAGGAGCAGTTTGGTGAAACTTCTGTTCCGTTCCGTAGGCTAAGAGGATTACTGGGAGGTAAGAGGGCACTGCCTGTTGGGGGGAGGATCAGAGGGAGGTTAAACCTCAGTCTCAGAACATCTGCCTATAATTCCTTACTCTGGATAGAGGCACTGTACTTCTATGGTTTAACCAGACACCTGCAGTCTGGAGAAAAGATAGAGTGCTAACTGGAAAGCAGTGGAAAATCCAAAACACCTCTGGACCCTGACCCCTGCTGCCAACTGCTACACAGAGACAACAGCGCTATCTGAAAAGACACAGGAGCCATCTGTTTGAGGGATGTTGGCATTAAAGCAAAACATGCAGGACACACCTCCTCAAAATGAAAGTGGTAAGTAGTGTCATCAAGGGAGTACTCAGAGCAGAACCAGAGAGTGGTGGTTTGAGTAGCCAGTCCCGCTAAAAATACGCAAGAACTGACAAACACAGATGTTATCCAAGATCCAAGGATCCAAACCAAAATGTATGTGTAAACTGAAGAGGTGGCACAGTGATACAGAGGTAATAGCAGGGCAGATGAACGCTCGACTTATATTCCTCAACAAAATTCAGAAAATAATCAGAGGAAAAGGTTTATAAGTGGCAATATTACATTTGGGTTTTAATTTACGGCACAAGAGCAGCCAACTGCATGAGGCACATTGATTATCATGCCAACTCTAAAGCTGCTTATTTGAAAAAATGATGCTCATTACAGTGCGGTCAAGCAGCCAATGGAGCCAGAGCTGTAGTCTGATGCACAGTTTATGCACAGATCAATATCGGATCTGGCTCTGGAAGTAATCACATATCTGGCAAGAGGGCAGAAAAGACTGAGCCACGAATGATGGGCACTGCATTTTCAAAAAGAGAAGGATAAAAGAGTCACATGGCAACCCATGATCCAAAAACCCCCTGAATGTGTGGTTGTAATATGAGGTTTCAACAAGTCCACACAAAAGGGGAAGGAAACAAACAGGAAAGTGAAGACAGACAGATCAAACCCACTGAGGTGGTAACAGATTCCTAGAAACATGTGCACTGAAATGCCAGCAACATCCCATGCTTTGCTGTCATTTTTCTCTAAAACACTAACAGAGGACTCTGCCCTCCTTGGGTCTAACCATCATCACATACACATCACATCAGATACCTGACAAAGTGTAGTGTCCTCTTGAAGACATAATGTTCCCCCCAAGTGAAACTTCTAGGAAGACTTTTTAATAGAATGTGCTGGACAGAGGGAGGATGGAAAGGGTTGGCAGGAAGGGTTAATAGTTGCTGATCAGCTGCTGTTTTCAGTTGTATCAACACAGCTAACAGGGAGTTGAACAAGACCCAAAGATGATGACAGTTTTGTCCAAAATGAATGCCAGTGGGTCCATTAACTGTGGATGACAGACTTTGCTACAAATATCGATTCACCAGAGTTTGGAGATTGAAATGACAAAAGAACAGCTCAAAAACAGCACAAAGCATTTTTCCACAATCCCACTATAGCCGGTTCTCTACAAACACATAATTTTACCTAGGAGAAAGTAAAAAATTGGGTGAGAATGGCGAGTGATGACAATCAAACCAAGATGTATGTTCAACAAAAGCCAAACTCGAGAAGCAGAGGGACTTGGCATGAAGACAGGCTCTGTCAACTGCAAAACATGCCTCAGCTCTTCAGTTCATCATTCTCTGTTGACAGGGCAGAACACTGAAATGGAGGAAGGAGTCCATCAAACAGAGCTCCTGCCTGGACACACCACAAGTAGAATACCTGGAATGGCAGGGATGGAGACTTTTCTAGATTCCGACACGAAGGGTATCAAACCCGACAGGGGCAGGGAGGTCCCCTCTCCCCAAACAGAGCCCTGATTAAATTCCACAGTGAATGAGAGTTCCAAAGGTTGCTATCTCACAGCTCCATCAAATCCATGCATTCCAAACAAACAGGGGCTCTACCTCCACAGCTAGGCTGGGCTGAGGGTGGAGGGAAGGCACTTCCTGTGGGTGAGCCCTTGTTCTTATCACAGCAGCTTTACTTCCTGTTGTGGGATAGTGTTCAGTTTTTGAGATGAGAGCTCTGATCAACAGTGCTGCACCCCTTCCTTTCCCAGCTTAAATACAGAGGGTGTGTGAATACATGTCATATTTTGCACAACTTGTGGGGACACTGAAGTAAACTGTATCTACACAAATACAGTAAAAACCAGCAAACCAGCAAATCATTTTTCATTAAACGTCACTGTGAAGTCCCAAAATGTGCATTGTAGGTGTGTTTGCTGGAATCTGTATTTATGCCACTCAGGCCTCATATGAGAAAAGGTTCACATGCATGCATATGTCTATCTATGAAGTGTGTTTATTCCTGTGTCACTCTGGAAAGCCAAACCTCTAACTCTGACCCACACCTATTTCTGCTCAGTGTTTCATCTCACATTCGCCAGTTTCCTCTCCTACCTGATGGGAATTTTAACTTCTTTTTCCCTCTAGCTGTTTGCTGCATGAGGATCTCTGAAACTCAGCCTCATTTTCAGTCAGCCTTCAATTCAGCCCTGTGGAGGTACAATCAAAAAGTAGACTTCCTCTTGCTAAGTGTCACCCCAAGCCCATGGTCCTCTGCCACCATTCAGAGGAAACCGTTCAGAAAGGAAATTTCCCACCAGATCTTTAATATCCCTGAACTGCGCAGCTAGGTAGTCGTCGCAACAAAGCAGTGTTTATGCTAATTTGTTATTTAGCCATTTCTTGAGACCTTTTACTGAAACCGCTTACATAATTTACATCTTGCAGGCTGTCGGCATCTCTATTGAAATAGCTTAGGTAAAGTACCTTTCTTCTTCTAAGAGCAGTTGGATATAAACAACCTACTTGGACATGAATTGCAAACTGTACGTAAGCAATACAAGTTCACCCACCTAAATGCAGCTCGGCAGTCCACCTGGTAGAGAGGGAGGAATAGCCAGGTCCAGAGGAAGTTTAGTGGGAAACTGACAAGTTTCCCAGGAAGGGAAAAAAAAAAAAAAATCACAAATACACAGAAAAGATGAAGAGATGTGTGGGAAAGAGGGAGTAGAGGGAAACAGGCATTTTGAAGACCTCTAAGCAAATAAGAGTTTTGTGTGAAACACCCTGAACTCTAAGGTTTGTGTGACTCCTGTGTGGCTCAGATTAACAGCAGGTGATTGAAACAACATAAAATAGGACAGCACATACCTATGGATCATGAACCAAAATGGCATGATGGTGCTGAAGTGAAATAAAGCACACAAAAACCACAGTTATCACTGTCATGGTAACTGGGAGATGCTGAGGATGGGCAGGACCACAGAGACAGAGAGTTTGATGTGGAGTAGGGCAGCATGAGTGTGGGACAGATGGAGGTAGCTGAGAAGGACACAGTGTTGTAGTGTAGTGGTTAAGAACATCAACACAAAGTTTCATGGTTCAGACGTCACCCCTGCTGCCATACCCTTGATCAAGGTGTTCATCTTGTGTAAAGGTAATGTAATGTGAAGTTTATTATCTAATCTTGTATGTCTCCTTGGACAAAGGCATCAGTTAATATAAAGGAAGCAGATGAGGGAGTGGTTACAGCTGTTACTTTCCACTCAAAGGTCCTCGGCTCAAACAATCCCTAAGTAAGGTACTCACCTTGAATTGATAAGGTAAAAATTACCCAGCTGTATAAACGTGTAAATGATTTCTCTTAGCGTTCAGCTACTTACAAAGTGTCAGATATTATCCACTCACTACACACAGAAAAGGAAGCAAGAAGAGTTGGCAGAGTTCAATAACTTGGAAGTTTTAGAGCATGAAGGAGCTGCATGTGGAGGGACAGAGAATGGATGGAGGAAGAACAAGTGGGAGAGACGCTTAACCACACGGCGTGATACTGTCCTGATAAACATGCAAAATTTAAAATTTCTGAATATCCACCCATGAAACCATAGCAATGGCAGGAAAACTACACACCCAGTTCCTGACTGAAACAGAGGGGGAAAGGAAGCAAAAGAAGGGGTACAATAACAGGTGAGCTATTCACATTCCTCAATCTCCATATATCAGTGAAAAAAAGCTTTTTCTCTACGACCATCATATTCTTCTGTTTTCATTAGATCACGTGGTGGACCAGAAAAACTCTGAATGGCTAACAGGATCAAAGGCGAACAACAATGCTATATAAATAGTACAATAAATAAGTGAAGGAGTTTTGTGAAGAGTTGTGTACAGCCCAGGGATCTTTGCTCATAAATAGATGAACTGACCTTGAAATTAAACTCACAGCGGAGAAAATGTTCAAAGAAGCGTGTGTGTTGTTTACGTACAATCTTCACCACTGTTGAGTGTATGATAAAACAGTCATTCTTGCAACGAAAAGCAACATGCTAAAAATGTCGTATTTAATACAGATACCAAAGTCGAAGTGAATTAAATTTTAACCAAGTAAATACAACATATAGTTGGCAGTCTGAAGGTGACATCTGTTCAGGGACACTGCAGAAAAGCACTCCACTGAAGCACAACACAGCTCTACAGAAGCAGGACCTGGCAGATTTGAAGGGTGTGCCTACAGCTGAGGGGCATGTCTGGAAAGGAGGAAAGTACTCCCAGCACTTCAATAGCTAGAGGTGAATACTGATCAATGGTAAACAATGCTGCGTGAGGATTCAGTAAAATATTTTATTATGTATTTTGTGCGTGTTCTGAAGCAGTCTTTTTATAACAGAGACCCCAACAAGGGCCAAATTGCTCTGCCACCCCCTTGCAGGTCAGCCAAAACCTGTGGCTCATGCACAGCACCTCATCCACAATTCCAGCTCCTCCTCAGGAGGCTGCCACTGCCTGTAGATCAGCACATCCTGCCCTCACGACAAGACCCCATCCTCAGAGGAGCAGAACTGCCCACACAGCAGGATCTTTTGCCCTCGTGGGACAAATGCCCACCCTCATAGCAGCAGCACTGCCCACACAACCAATCCACCCACTAGACATCCATGTGGTTTTGGCAGGCACTTGTGGTGCAGTCATAACCAGACAAATTCATAAATGTCAAATTCATAAATGTTAATAAATACAGTCATCTGACTCAACAGTGTCTTTACAACCCTGCACTAGGTGTTTCAAAGGTCAGTTCAGACCATTTTTTCAGATTTAATTTTAGCACGCATCATTTCCCTTCCTCCTAGAGAGCTTTATTTTCATTTCCTCCTGTAGCTGTGTAACCAGGATGGAATGGATGTGTTAAGGCCCCATATTGATCTGTCTTGAGAGGATGACTCACACAGTCAACTGTTTGCGCAGATCACATGACCTGCCCAGAGATCCAGAGCAAGCATCTCAACAATGGGTTCTGCAGAGAACCCTCCCTTTCAACTCGACGGGGATACACAAGCCACTGGGACATGGAAGAAACCAAAATGCAGTTCTGTGGGCAAAACTTGAGCCAGTAAGCAGAAAGTCCTCATAAGCGACTGCAAAGGTTAACGGCAGGGTCCCAACAACAAGTGTTAAGCCAGAGTACAACGCAATCACTTCTGCACTGATCCAACTGTGGATGGCCAGCAAATGACCAGTGAAGAGCTTAAAAAAGGGGCCAGTGAAGGAGAAAAGGACTACGTGCTAAACCACAGGAAATGAAATATCTCAAGAAATGCAGCGCCAATTCATTTAAAGCAGAAAAAGCTCACAGAGGATCAAATTAGGCAGGATGCACTATGAGAACACGCAAAATCCGCTGTAAGGAGAGCAGGCAGGGCCTGCTGAGATGGTAATTTTATAAAAGCTTTTGGAAAAGGCAGCCAAGCAAGTTGACAAACCAGCAAGCAGCAAGAAGCTGCATTGTGCACTTTGTAACCTGGAGCCTTTAAGGGGGAGGATTGTATTCATCTATTCATCATCCGGCGTTTCTGAGGAAAGGCGTCCTGCAGCTGAAAAAAATGCTCAGTTGCATAGAATTTGGTCTGTTTAAATGATGATTATGATGATGAAAGTTATGCCCCCCCCCACAATGTGGCACTGGCTCACCCTCTCATGCAGTAGTGGAGACAAAGAGCATAGGGCAATTAAAGACCTCAGACAGAGTCCCATTAACCATAGTGCCATAGCAGTCTCACTACCCATCTCAATTGCTGATGGGAAAACACACCACCATTACACAAACACACCTTTTAAAAACAAGACGTGGAAAAATGAAGTAATTTTTTTCCATCCATTTCCCTGATGAAAACAAGCAGTTACGTGAGATGGAGAGCCCCATCTTTGAGCCTGGACAGGGGTCAGAGATCAAAGGACAGTCTTTTGGGACCTCAGAAGTTCTCTGGAAACATAACAATGAAGGGCCCAAGACTGTAGAGAACAGGAAGAGAATGAGGATGAGATTCAAAAATAAAAATCTCGGTAACACCAACATCTACAAGAGGTGTTAACAGCCAAGTATAAGAGCAAACATCAACATTTTTGAGACCATCGAAGACCAGAGGGACCAGCCCCACCTAAAGACTGACCCTTTGAGAACAATGACCAAAGGGTCCCTTTCCATCTCAAGGAACAAGTGGTCTGAATGTGTAAACCTGTCAAAAACATTAGATTTTGCAGTTAAAAACTGGACCAAGAGCAGATCTGGAGCATTGGTTGCATTGAGGTACGGGGGGGGGGGGGGGGGGAAGCAAGACCCATTTGGTCNGGGGGGGGGGGGGGGGGGGGGGGGGGGGGGGGGGGGGGGGGGGGGGGTAAGCAAGACCCATCTGGTCCACCTGACACATTGCTGGCAGCACAACAACTGCATCTAGCCCTGCTCTCCTCTGAAGTACCTGCACATCCTGCTTCTCCCCTTTACCCTTAGAAAAAGATTAAATAAAAATTCTAATGTTGGTATAAGCAGCAGTGATCGGGGGTCACTTCCAGAATCCATTTTTATGCCTCTAATTTGCATGTATTATCCTATCAGACAGTGTCATTTAGCTTTCCATTACTTTTTAATCTCCTCCTTTGTCTCAAATGGAGCAACAGCAAAAAATGACCCGGCATGATGACAAGTCACTGGAGGTCACAGTGGACAGAGCACAAGAAGGGACCCCAGAACTGTTAGACTGAAACACCAGCGGTCAGACAAAAAAACCAGACTTCACTTTCACAGTAACACACCTTCTGTTCCACATGGGAAGAGCAGGTGACAAAGTGAGGAAACTGTCTGGTTCTAGACTTTTTCTGAGATTAGTGACGTGGAGAAACAGCCGGTCAGCATCCAGGGACACACTCACTCAGGTTTTGGGGTGCATGAGTGTGTTTAATTCATGACCTGACACTGGTGTGGTGACTTAAGACCTAGGTTTGTTACATACAGAGGAACCTAGATGGGATGTACTTGCTAAGAATGGAACATAACAATGAACAGCAGAACAAAGAGAAACAGACCAATTTATGAACCTTTATTTAGCCTAAAGGTGACTTACAGTGAAAGATGAGCATCTTCATACTGATTTACTCTCTCACACACACACACACACAGTACTGTGCAAAAGTGTTAGGTATGCAACTTGAATGTGTGTTAAGAAGTACAGGTAGATTCTTATCTACCATCAGGGAGGTTACTGATTGGTCCCAAATTCATTGTGCAGCCTGAGAATGACCTCAAACACCCAATCTCAGTCATACACAACTATCTTGAGCAAAAGGAGGAATCCTGCAACAAATGGTATGGTCCCCACAGAGCCCTGATCTCAACATGATCAAGTCAGTCTGGGAGGACGTGCAGAGACAGTCAAAGTCTCCAGAAGAACTGTGGTCAGTTTGGAAGAACCTACCAACTTCTACCTTAAACTGCATGCAAGTTTGCATAAGAGAATTGATGCTGTTTTAAAGGCAAAGGGTGGTCCCACCAAATATTGATCTGATTGAGGTTTTTCTTTGTCTACGGCACTTTTCAGAAGGTTTATTAATTAATAAGTATTCATGGCATTATTTTGGAACCGTGCTCGCTTTATAGCATTTTTCCCCACAGGTGCCTAAGACTTTTGCGGGCACACGTATGCACGCACGCACGCACGCACGCACGCACGCACGCACGCAAACACACACACACACACACACACACACACATATATATATATAATAGCAAAGTCAAGTTTACTGTATCAATTCAGGATAAATACCTTGATGAAAGGGTGGTACAGCAGGAGGGGAATCTGAACACAGTATTCAAACATGAAGAGCACAGCTCTAACTACCACTTCTCTAACACTGCTACTAAAAGAGTATGTGAAATGTTTTGTATGGTAAGTTCAGCTGTAGGGTTACAGTTCTCAATGGGAGATGCTAACACTTATGAAAATAACAATTCCTTTTTCCACAAGGGAATATTTCAAATGGCATCATACCAGGGACACAGAGCATTGTGGTTCATTCATCTTTAATTGTCTTTATTTAATGAATAGTGTTCCTTTGTGACGGAGTGCTTCATCTGCAGCTCAAAGATTGGAGATCTCAGCAGGAGCCTCTGGCCTCCGCGGTACAGAAATGAGGACAGAAAACAGAGGAAAAAAAACAGAAAAGGTGGGAGTACAGGGACTCACTTCCACGAGACTGTATTATCCCCAGGTGTGGTTGTTTCCTCCAACACCATTACATGATCATCTGTTCACTACAACACAGCCAGAATGCTGACCTTGGAGCATTCAAGCAATCAAGAGCGTTCTGGAGTTTCAAGGCTGAGAGGCTGCTGGGTGGCAGGGCGCATAAATTCATATATGTTTATATTTTTTGTACTCTTCATGTCTGTCATCACCCTCGTGGAGAATTCGTGTTGTCTCCAATGTTGTGTTGAATTTAAACCCTTTTTAAAAATAGTAATTTAACTGCTTAAATCGGACAGTGGTAATTGAATAATGTATTTCATGATGAACGTGGAGCTTGTGCCCCCAATATGCTGCTCCTGGGATCAATACAGTGCAACAAGGGGCACATCTGGACCAGACCATCCAGATGTCAGGGGGTGGGGAAGAAATGTTAAATGTCAATGGGGCTCAGGCTGCAGAACACAGCATGGACACATAGGGGTCCTTGGTCACACAGAATTCAAAACAGGAGACTAATCACCTGCAAGCCCCTAACAGCCCCTGGTAACACATTGGGATTTGAAACACCCCAAAATTGGTTAAATAATTAAATCTACAGCTAATAATCACAGAAGCAAACAGACTCAGACCCAACACTTTTATCACTTTAGTGATCAGATAAAACCATCTGCCATCATACTAAAAATAAACAATATTAGTTAACAAACAGAAGTAGGCTTCTTTGGAAACACTGTAGTTCTCTAATCCATACTACTGTGGGAAGACCCTGACCCTAGGGGGTGTCTAATCCCCTGCTTTGATTGAAACATCCACACATCCTGCTGACACTGAAACACCAGGTGTACCGGAAACAGCACTGTGATCTATCATCACTGGGGATCAGCCCCAAGCATCCCACAGAGGACCAGGAGGAGGTGAAAGTGTTGAGTGTGATGACATGTCAATGGCCACTCCAAGGCTGGCAGTGAGGAGATCAAGCAGGAAAACTCAGTAACTAAGTAGTACAATGTCCAGTCTTTGGGGAGAGGTGGTGGGAGGGGCACAGCCCTCTAGCCACAGCAGAATTCGGGGTTACATGTTCTGTTCATGTTTTGCACATTTCTACATCTGTACAACTACAAGGGTGGGCAAGTTTCAGGATGACCTGTGACATGTTTCTCATCTTTCAGATTTCTACTTCACCTACATTACAGAGAAGGTGTGTGTGTGTGTTTTAAACATGAGTGATATTAGCTCCTATTATCATCATTACATAAACATTTGTTTGTCACCTTATTATTGATCACAACACCCAAGAACACCAGAGACATCTAAACCTTGTGGGGAAAAAGAAAGAGTTGAATTAACATGGTTCCACACTTTTTTTGGCGTGAGTGCTCTTTAGCGCTCAGAGGATAAACAGAGGTCTCATTCGCGCCACTGCAGACAGAAATTTTAGAAAACAGCTAGGTGATAAGAAAATGAAGAATACTGCAAATGTTTCTATTTTTGAAAGATTTGAAAATGAACTTCATAACCAAAGTATGTACTTTTAAAACCTAAACTGCAATTATTGGTATCTGTTTAGGTGATTTACTAAACCAGTTGTGATCACACAGCCCAGAATCCAAGTTGAGTTTTGCCTGCCCTTGTCTATAGCCTTCTCTCAGAATTGTGGCGCACCTAATTACCAATGCAAAGCAAACAAACATTTTCAGCTTAAAAACTAATTAATGCAAAGGGAGATGCTGCGAGACATCGACACAAACCAGCTGTCGTTCACAACGACGTCTGTGAAGAAGCTGAATTTAACCATTCACCAGATTAATCCTGCCAAGCACTACCCTGAGCTCCGGAATGCCGATATGTTTGTTTCAATCCATGAACCACCGAGTGTTAAAACAGATTTTAGAGCTAAATTGATTAAGCGTCTTTTTAATGTTCAACTTCATCCTCATAAGAACTTAATCTCCGGGAGCAATGTGATTATAGGATGTCGCACCACACACGATTGCGGGAGGAAAACGGTAGGAGCGCAAAGACTGTACTAGCACTCTGGCACCTTTACTCTTCAAAGCAGTGCAGCCCCCACAGGAAGCCAATAAATCTGGTTGGGGGATTGCAGGGGAAAATATATATATATATATATATTTACATGATGTTAATATAAAAGCAGCTGTGCCTTAATCTGAGCCAGAACCCCCACCAATTTGATACACCCATCTGTGCCCCACCACGTGACGTAAAACAAGGACACGCTCCTTCTCGCTCCTCCGGCTCCTGGCTAACAGTGCCTCCACTTGGGGAGTTCGGGGGATGTACTGCGAGAGCGAAGGCACTCTACTTTGGCATTACGTAAGCAATGAGCACATAATCCCCTTACTTCAACACAACTGACGGGCCATACAAGCCACTCCACCCAAGCTGTCCACTGGGAAATTCAAGCAGGGGTGTGCACACTCAAAAACACACAAACAAAGAAGATGTTTATGTGCAGCCCCAAGGTTTAGAGGATGCTTTTTTCAAGTCACATTTCTTGCAGAACAAACTCATCCATACAGACAGCTGTTTACTTGGCAATTGAGTTTCAGGAACCAGCTAAAAAACCAGTTTAATTTACAAAATCATAATTTACTCTGAAACAATAACCCCTTAAAATATCTAATGTTAACATTTTTATGTGCTGTAAAGATAAATACAGAGAAATCACAAAAAAGGCCAGGTGAGAACAAGGGACCTTCACCATTTCCCCTTGTCCTGGTGCCTCTCCTGGGGCTGTAGGTGAGCGAGACTGACCAGGAGGCAGAAAATGCAATGAAGAAACTTGTCAACTGACCTGTCAATCAGCCTGTAACCAGGGTATTCACCATCTGGCCTGTGTGATGACACGTTCAAAAATAGAAACAATCAGAACAACACGGGCCAAATGTAAAGTAAAAATTGCACTTACAATCAAGTGCCTTCTGGTGCCACCTTGCCGATCTCTGGACATATGAACTGTGCAGGGCTTTTCAATTCCACATATATAAACTAGGCTCAAAACTGGGCAGCAACATTTTGAGGAACCATTGTAGGTGGAAATAACCTGTGCTCCTTGAAGGAGAACTCCGTCTTAAAAATCTAGACACTTTCTGGTCACTTGCTCAGTAATATAAACAGTTGGAAAAGTGAATCTGAAAGCCTTGTGGGCATTTGGGTGGAGATCTCAGTGCCTCACAGCCTCCTCCCTCCTCTAGGCTGACCCCTAGTCTAACCTAAGGGTGGGGACAGAGCCCAGGAACAGTGGCCCTCAGCAAGCAGGTTTATCAATAGCTGTCTTTCATGTGACAGATGAAGAGGTATGTAAAAACACAAGCAAAACATTCCAAGATGCAAAGAAGCGTGAACAAGAATCTTTTGATCCTGTTACTATTATTAACACATCTGCCAATTTTTTATTTCAGGAGAGGACCAATTTTCAGCAGGCAGTGGCATGCAAGTTGGCATTCTATGTGCCAATAGAGGTTAATAGAGGTCACACTTGATGGGGATTCACTGCAACCTACCTAATGAGGGTAGCATGTGTGGATCCGGCCTTGGGGCTCCTCTAAACCAGACTGGACCCTGCACTCTTTGCTAGAAATCCATGGGATCATACAGTGGGCATTCCGTTCCCATGGAGACAGAGAACAGCCCACGATCAGCAAGCAAAATGTGTGGTGGAGGAGAGAGGGGGCACTGATACCAAGGTATATTAAATACATTAGTTGTATGCTGAACAGCTGAAAACGGACCCAAAAAATGGCAAATATCCTGTCAAACATTGCAATACATTTTAATTGTCGAGAGACCTTTACATTTCTCCAAAATAACTAGTAAACATGCAAATATTAATTTATTATTTCTATGTAATAACACAATGAGCAGAAAATTTCTTTATTTCTCTTCTGACTGAGAATGAGGTCATCACCTCTCAAATCAATGAGGTGTTGTCACATTGCCAGGGCTCCAAATTATCTGTCAGGTCGTTGGACTGTCTGGAAAGACTTCAGTAGAGTACAGGTATGCTAAGGTGAAATCTTGAGATGTTATTACCGTTACAGCACAAACTTTTAAAATCTGATGCAGTATTATTAAACGCAACCAGAAATAGTCCCGAGACTGGAAACAGCCATGGAAAACCTGAATTTGGTGTTTAAATGGTGACGAGGTAACCTCTATATCACTCTGCCTACCTATTTATTTCCTCAGGTACCACTGGCCAATTAATCCTAGATCAACATGTTTTTGACCTCTTTGGCCCAAGAAAACATTTTTTTCGAAGAAAGTGACTGACACGTAAATATACGTCAGGTCATTCTGATTACAGCCTTCCTGAAGGAAGGTCATTCAGGGTGAGATGTGGGGGTCACACTGCTATTCATGTCGCATCAACTGCCTAAAACCTCACTGGCAGACAGCAACATGAAGATCGCTGACCCTCAACTCTCCCCTATCTGCTATGAACGGGGGGGGGGGGGCACCAGAGAACATCTCCGTCTACAAATTGGGGGTTTTACCACAAGAAGGTTCCCTAAGCTGTCCAGGAGGCAGACGTGATCTCATAACACAGCAATGATCCTTTTACAGCACTGACAAGAAGCACTGTGTCCACTGGGACTCCAGATCTCGCTGAGGTCGCTCTCACTTAATCTCACCAAAATTACAAACTTGACTACTTTTTTTTTTTTTTTTTTTTATTTTGGGGACATAACGAAATGCTTCCACAAATAAAGCACAGCTTGTTTGTCTGAAACCATCATATTGCTGGTTCATATCACTCATGTAGCTGCCTATACAAGTGACATTCAAATAGCAAATACCATTTGCTATGATTATTTATATGTTGGACTCATTCATGTAGCTGTCAGAAGATCCAGACAGTAATTGCTCTGAAAGAGGTTTTGAGGCCCTTCTTGAATGCTGGGACTCGGCAGCTCTGAGAAACTACAGAAAATTCATTCCAACACACAGCAGCCAACACCAGACAACTTTCCAGTGTCAGACCCCTATACTCAGACTTATATTTATCTAATTCCTTTGTTCCTTTTGTGATACCAGAGAAGTAGATAGTTTGCTTAAGAGGATACTGTCTCCAGAGTCCTGTTGTGGTCTCTTTCACTTCAAAGGAACACAACTTCAGTTAAGTGGATCATCTGGCTTCGTTGATCAAATTTTCCAGTCCCATGGCCCACAGTTCATGACATTGTAGATACATACTATTCCACCCTTTGTCGACGTAAATCGGTTAAACTGGTGCGCCACCACCAACGGGACTTGGCACTTTTCAGTTGGCAGGCAGAGCCTGTCTGCCTCCAGACTATGGACAAACACAGAGACTGCTGTGTGTGTCAAGGACGGCCCACGTCATTAACTGCCACAAGAAAACAGAATGTACCACCCCTACCTCCTTTGCTGGCAGCCACGCTACAAGCAGTGAATGATCTGCTCTTTCACCCAGCAGCTGCACTTTCGATGAATCTTTATACAAACTTCAAAATGAGGTGATTGAACTTGGATACAAAAATGCAACATAATACTGTATAACGGACTATTCTGCCAAGTAATAGTGAACTCAAAACTCTTTTGAGAACGCGCGCGCGTGTGTGTGTGTGTGTGTGTGCGCACTTGCGTGCTAATTACCCATAGTGTTCCGTACACACAGTACTGTGCAAAAGTGTTAGGTATGCAACTTGAATGTGTGTTAAGAAGTACAGGTAGATTCTTATCTACCATCAGGGAGGTTACTGATTGGTCCCAAATTCATTGTGCAGCCTGAGAATGACCTCAAACACCCAATCTCAGTCATACACAACTATCTTGAGCAAAAGGAGGAATCCTGCAACAAATGGTATGGTCCCCACAGAGCCCTGATCTCAACATGATCAAGTCAGTCTGGGAGGACGTGCAGAGACAGTCAAAGTCTCCAGAAGAACTGTGGTCAGTTTGGAAGAACCTACCAACTTCTACCTTAAACTGCATGCAAGTTTGCATAAGAGAATTGATGCTGTTTTAAAGGCAAAGGGTGGTCCCACCAAATATTGATTTGATTGACGTTTTTCTTTGTCTACGGCACTTTTCAGAAGGTTTATTGATTAATACGTATTCATGGCATTATTTTTGGAACCGTGCTCACTTTATAGCGTTTTTCTCCACAGGTGCCTAAGAATTTTGCACAGAACTGTAAATAATAACGTAACAGTCCGGCTGTTCGTGTTTGCTTCTACTATACATAGTTCTGCTGCTTGTATGTTTGTGTTGTCATTGGTTATTCTGGGTGCTGATGCTTGTTACTGCTAAGGAGGATGCTGGGAAAGATGGAGGAGTGTCAGCCATCATGGACCAGGGTTATAAGGGAAGAGATGACCCTATGGGTGTTTCCAGCATTCAGGTAGTGTTCTGTGGTAATGTTGGCCGTCTTAGTAAAGACACCATGTTGAGCATGTTCTTGGCCTTTCAGCTAAGATCGAAATGTAGTATCTTGAGCATGTTCTGCATTAATAAAGTTTCCAGGATTCCTGTCTCCTAAGCCTTTTTTGCAGATGTGCAAAAACAGAAACATCTTCACATGACTGTAAGTATACAGACTGTTCTTTTGCTTTAGCTGGTCATTTCTAGCATGTTAAACATAACTACAGTTAAGCAGATACATGCTCTACATAACTGGATAACGCAGGTATGGTCCCAAGACTATCCACTTAAGTGGATGCGACTGTACCAACTACACAGCTTGGTTGTTTACACTGTCTCAATTAAGGACACTGATCAAAGGTACTAGAGCAGTAGTTGGGATTCAAATGGTCCTTTAATTATAAGGTAACAGTTTTTTAGACACTATGCCAGCTCAGTATGCCATATGAATATGTTTATATACGAACTATACCTTGATCGTGCAGAAAGGTTTGGCTGGTATCCTGGTCCTCCTGAACCTACATCTAGGACCTAGAACAGAGACAAAGCTCTTCCACCTCTTGATTGTGACTGTGACAAAGGGGTTTACATGAAGAACCTATTACAACGTGTTACATCAGGTGTGAGTCTCTTCACTTCACGATAATGTACGTGCCAATAAACTTGTCATTTGGTCTTTCAATAAGAGCTGCAGCTTGGACTTTGTCCAGCTGCTTCTGAAACCCGTCTCACACAGAAAGGAACGTCCTTCAGTCTTGAGTCATAGACCCGTTTGTGATCCTGCCCTGCCAGCGGTGAGAAGGGAGCATCCCACTCCCAGATCAAAGTGTGTCTGTGCAGTCTCATGTGAACACCTTAGAGAGCTCGTCTATCACGATCCCACTTTCTTCCAAAATGTAATTTGCCACGCCCACAGTGGCCCACTCTGCTGCAGGGATTACACACATTATTTTTAGGCAGACTTATTTTGAGCCTGTGGCATGAAACAATCCCTGTGACGCCTCTCTGAACTCCTCCGACTAGGTTCATTCTCCACCCCCTTGAAGTGCCAGGAGATATGGACAGAGCTGTGGATATCAGCGCTACCAGAACAGTTGGTCTTGAACCAAACAAATGGACGGACAACAAAAATGACGGATAGCAGCCAGAAAAGGATCTGTCCTCCAGTGTCTCATTACACAATTAAAACAAAAAAATGGAACCAGATGGGAAATAAATGGTACAGCAGCACTATGGTACTCTTCTTACACTCAGGTGCTCAGCTGTTGCTCCTTTCAGTGATTCTACAGAAGAGAGTTATAGTAACTGAACCCCCTGAAACAGTTTGACTCTCATCCTGTTTCATGCCTCAACAGCTTTCTCTTTTGTTATTTTAGTGCAATGTTTTTTCTTTTATCTGGACATCCAAAGTACCCTGTGGCTTACCACACAGCTACAGCTCAGAGCCTCAGACCCTGTGAGTACAGTGAACATGCGACAGGGTTTACTGCAGCTGTGTAACTGTGTAGGCATTGCTGACTCCTGCAGAGACCTGCACCCCACACTAACTCCCATCTCACAAGCCAACTTACTTCCCTGTCTCAGTGAAACTCTGCATCACGTATGACTGGAAAGGGACACTGCTGAAAGACTTGGAGGTCCATATAGCAAACAGTTCTCACCAAGGTTTTTTTTTTTTTTTAAACTTTATCTGAGGCGTATTCCAAAGCCACTTTGTACACTAAGCTACTTACAGTAAAAAATTAAATTAAGTGTATCAATTCAGGGTAAGTATCTTACTCAAGGGGACTGCAGGAGGAGGAATTCAAATCTATGTCCTTCGAGTACAATGGTGGCAGATACACTATGCCATCCGCTGCCCCGAGCGTCATCACCCCTCTGCTGCTCCGCAGCAGCTGGCATTAGAAAATCTCAGAAGTAATTTGCACTTCCACTCTGCAAATCCTGAGAGGCAAGGAGTACTAGATCACTAGTGAGAATGAAGCACATTTTCACAAGTGGTACAGTGGCAGCATGAGAGGCAGAGACTGGATGATCAAGCGATCGAGCACGCAATTTGTAGCATTTCAGAGACGTTAAGGTTGAAAATAAAGTTCCCACATCACTGCCTTCTTTATAATATTTACCTCTGAGTAAAATTTTTGTATGTAAAGTGTCTATAAAGGCATTTATGGTTTAACGGTAATATGGGTAACAAAGGATTTCATACTGACCTCTGCAGTTTCAAATGTTTCCAAAGTTGATGTCTTCTCTTTCATGATTGGTTTGTACAGTCACTTAACAAATGATGTGTAAAATCATCAGAAACATCATACACTGTGTTCCACTGCCAATAAGATCCCATATCACCAGGACGTGAGAGGTATCACACCAAAGAAGCTCATCCGTTATCTGTTGATCAGTGCGAGTCCAACAGGACACCTGAGCGGAGCAGAGGGTCTATGTGAGGCTCCCCCTCAGATTGTGGCGATCTAGCCTTCCCAGTGCTATCACGTTTCGACCAAATGCAAAATTCGCAGAGCCACTGACCACTAAGCCCACATGTAGAGACCCTACACCCAAATGCATGCCCTCAGAAAGAAGCCCTGTCTCTCACACAAAAGCTAATCATGGAAGTCAAGGACCACTTGGCTCAAGCGATTCAAGTATTAGAACCATTACCATCCTGCATTGATCAGATAATAACGGACCCTTCAGAAACAACACGCTTCAAATATGCAGCCTAAATCTCATCTGGACAATGGTGCAAATTCATTCAAACAAGGGGAAACACGCAAAAGAGACTTGAAACGTCAGGACATAGAGCCAAATGGAAAGAGCAATGAATCCGGATCTCAAACTGCTACAACAGTACGAGTCCAAGACCAGAACCTCAACGGAGGAGATCAAGTTGGGGCTGCATACGAACTGCTAAACATACAAAATCAGCAGTGTCTGCTCATGCAGCACTCACAGCTCCCTTGGTGGAACTCCAGAGCCGCAAGGACACTGACCTTGTAGAGTTTCTGGTAGCGGGGTGACGAGATGGCCATCCTCTGCAGCCGGTGCAGGAAGACCACCACTTTCTGGAGGGAGCTCCGCACCACGGCCATGATGCCGAGCCTGCCCGACTTCTGGAGGGAGCGCAGGATTCGCATGGCGCGGCGGGAGAGCCCTGCTTATCCACGTGGCCAGAGTGTAACTCCTCCTGCACGGAGCATGTTCCCACCCCACACGCTCCGCCCTCACAACCCCCTCCACCCCACCCGGTGACTTCTACAAACACATAGAAACACAGACCACAAACAAAGAGAAAATATCACACAGACATCACCCCCTCTTCTCCTGCTCTGGGTCAGAGGTCGCCAAGCAAGCTCAGGAGGCAGAAGAGGAGCCCAGAGAGCAGCAGGGTGCAGACAGACAGATATTTCAGTGAGAGTGAGCTGCAGGTGCAGGTAAGCGATCTAGAAATCGAGAGAGCAGCAGATGACAGTGTCGACACGCAAAAAAGACAGAGGCGAGCGGAGCTTTCCCACTGGAGAAGCGCAGCACGGTGCCGATGCTCAGTGCCCTGATGACAGCACAGCACCCCCCAGTGGGCCGGTGACAAAGAGGGAGGGGGCAGAGCTTGCTGCTGTGAGAGAGAAGTGAGATGAGGTCTCCACTCAGCAACCCAGGACTTGCTCATGCACCAACACAATTGGAGAGCGGGAAAGAGTGAGCTCTGAATAGAGAGAGAGAGAGAGAGAGAGAGAGAGGGAGAGAGGGAGGGAGGGGGTGAGAGAAAGAGAGAAGAGAGAGAGGCCAAGCAGAGAGGGTGGAGGGAGGGAGAGCAAGATGCTCAGAGTGTGCAGGGGGCTTGCAGTCTAGCCCTGTGTCGGAATCACCTACGGAAAGCTGGTACGAAACTCTCGCAGATCACGCAGTCTCCATGGACACTGGCAAAACACTATTAAAACCTCACGGAACTCGCATTTCTCCCGTACTGAAATCACATTAAGTACGCAAGTCACAAAACTCAGCAAAATCACCTCGTGTGACCTCTGAAACATTTATTAATAATTGTCTGTGTTACACCCGTGTTTACAGAACAGGTTGTGGTGCTGGGTACAAGTTGATCTGCTGCATCACTACAAAGTTGCCTTGTTTCACAGCTGTAATGATGCACTCTGACAGCTGACATCCTGAAGCCCACAAGAAAGGGGGGGCTAAGACATGTCAGCTGCTGTCCATGTGTCCCACCCTCCAGGAAAGAAAGGTAAGTCAGCGTACCTTTCAGGACACATAAAAATTACTACATAAATCAAAGAGAGTTAGAGAACACTGGCCCCTCCCATCATCATTCCTGCGTCACAGTAATTTCCCTCCAGCAGGGAAGATGATCAATCACGGAGGGCTGGCTGGAATGCAGGCGTCCAGTTGGCTGCATCACTGTTCGTCTGCCCAGCGAACAGCATAGACGCCAGTGACATTGCTAAGACGATGCCAGTAATGATGCCAGGAGACAACTACACTCAGAGCCAAGTCCGCCACATGTTAACACCCACACTCCTGCAACAATCCTGCTACTGCACAACACCCCAGATCATCATGACCTTTGCATTGCTGTGTGAAACACCAGCATATGTCAGATAACACTGAGAACCCTGTTGCTGTCGACTTGCATGCCTCACAAATGCACCTTCACACACACCAGTATCATCCCAATTACTTCAATGCACACTGTGTCAACTGGGAACGAGACTGTTCAGGCTCCACAGAGGTCAGTGGAGGTTACAACACATTCTGATTCCCTTCTGCAAAATCAGAACACTGAGAAGAACACACAGTATTAAGCGATGCCTGTTTTTCAAATTCCACTGCTGATGATCTCAGTTAAAGACAACCCCAAGAGACAGTGCCTGCTGCCATTGAGATGAAGGCATCTCCTAAAGGTTGCTCAGACACAGTTTGCTCTGAACCACAAGTATCTGAAGTGACACCTTGAATGTTTGAACCCCACTCTCCTGCATTCTTCTGCATCCTATGGGCAATCAGGTCTGGGACAAAATCCCCATTACAACTGAGTTTGAAGGAATGCCTGAAGACAAACCTCAGTCAACGTCAGTTGAGACTGGAGGCAAAGTGCACAGTGGTGATCGACTGCAATGACCTCTTAATGATAGCCTGACTGGACACTTTCTGCCAGGTACATCTCTGAAAATACATTGGATCAGCGTATTACTAGTAGCTGATCTATAAATGTTAAATGAAACAAATATGTGCGTTTTAGAACAAATGTGACCTTTGTTTACCCACCAAGCAATACAGTACTAATTTAATTCAGCTCTATATTTTCATTCATTTACATTTTTACCGTAGGTCAAAGTTTTTAAAAAAATTAATTTTGTTTTATTTCTTAAAAATATTCATTATAACTACATCTCTTTTTTTTACTGCTTATGCTTTAGTTGTAAACATTTCTTTAGACTTCCAGTTCTGCTTGTGAGTTGAGAAACCAGTGTATTTGNATCTCTTTTTTTTACTGCTTATGTTTTAGTTGAAAACATTTTTTTAGACTTCCATTTCTGCTTTTGAGTTGAGAAACCATTGTTTTTGCATTTGACACCTTTGGGGTTCAGTTAAAAAAAAAAAAAAAAAAAAAAAAAAAATCAGGATATGCACAAACAAATCTTGAAAGGACAGCCTCATTATTAAACATCTCAATATTAAATAACCACAAAACACCTGATGTGATCAAGTTTCTCATTTTCATCAGCTGCAGCAACAAAACTAAAAGAAAAGCAGTTCATTCAGTAGCAGCCAATCACCACGGCCAGGGATGGAACTCACCTCCAGCTGGCCTCTCAGCTCTTTAATTGAAGCGGAGTCCTGGGATAGGTTCTGCCTCTGAGAGGCGTCGGAAAGCACGTTGACCGTGGTCTCTGCCTCCTGCAGCCACTTAAGGAAGCCCTCCAGCTCCTTGAGAGAGGCCTGCAACTCCTTCAGATCTGCCTCCAGAGCCACCTGATGATCACTGGCCCTGGGGACAGGAAGGGGTGTATTTACACAGTGACCATGTTTGTGAGTATACGAAGACGTTGCAAATCTACCTTGTAAAGTAAGCAATACCACACAGCATAATATGTATATAGTTACACAGAACTATTTTTGGGAACATCAAAGTGGGTGGGGTGTGTGAACAATGCCTGAATTCAGAGGAGCAGTGCTTTTGCTGGTATCTCCTCAGCTTGGAGTTCTTGCCCATGCTCCCTAGGGCCCTCTTGGTCCTGCCTCTTTAACCACCGAGGTTTACAACCATGTGGACTCTCTTCCCTAGCCGTGCAGATGTCAGAAACCAGATAAAGACCACCTTCTCTGCACCTTCACAAGTGTGTAATATAGGTCAGCAAGCTCCCGTCTGAGCCAAAGTAACAGCAGGGCAGCACCTGTCTGCAAACACGCTAACATTCCTCAAACAGCTGCTGCTGTTATGTGCCTAACCTACGGAGAGAGCTCTGAGCCTGAGTACATGTGACAGAGAAGGGCCGATAGAGTCAGATGTGTGGAGTGTGACTGGGGTGATGACTGCAGGGAACAGACTGCACACTGACAGTTCTGGTTTGGTTCAGGTAGAACAACAGGTGCTCTTATTTCACTCTAAACAAACTGCACTGAGCACATCGTAGGAGGAGATGAGAAGGGGTGAAGGGGTCTGGCCTGAGCAGGGTCTATCCAGGGATATATCTTGCCCTCCCATTGTGATCAATCATGGTGAGAGTGACCCCATCACATTCATAAGGTCTGTAGCTGACCTACCTGCTGCGGATGGCATTCCAGGACTTGCTAAGCACATCTGAGACTTCCTTCACCCTCCTGGTGTCATCAGTGGCGTAGTCATGCAGTAACTGTCCAGATAGCTCACTGAAGGACGTCAGAGCTGCCTGGCCTTTGCCCAGATTGAGCAGGAACAGCTATAAGAAAAAAAAAAATAAAAAAATCAGCATCAGCCCTGCCACCACCAGTTTTTAAACAGTACCCAGGCAGTTAACTGCGTGTGTACAGCTGCATAGAGGAATTTTGACAGCACAATATCAGATTTGTCATTCAGTTCAGTCTGTGAGATCCGCACACCCTCTGCTGGTGACAGTAAGTAATGCCCAAACATGAGCCACCCAGTGCCCAGTCTCCGAATTAACCGTGTTAATCAGAAGTCATCGCATGCATGTGGAGACACGTTTTATTATCCCCCATTAACTAAAGCAATTTGAATGTCAGCATCAATTGAGGTCCCCGGGCTCGATGGATCCGAGGTTTGTTTGCAAACGGTCCAACAATGAGCATAATGCTCAGGGGTGACTCATTGCCAGCTTGAAAGCTCATCATGGCACATTAAAATACAAGGAGGTAATGGATTTTGTACAGGCCATTGGTCAGAGACAGGTACTCCAGCCTGGACCAAGTTTGAGCTTACTTGGTTTTAACTCGGTAAAATCCTCAAACTTTAAATCTTAGAAAACAAAGCAAAATTGAGTAAATGCCATTAAGTTCAGAAAACAATAATGGTGCAATGTGAATACTTAAATTAATACAACATCCCTGAAGACTAGTATTGGTTATAGGTAGGGAAGAGGCTCCAGCTGCAGTGGCTCTCACCTTGCTGTCACTCAGCTGCTTAGTCAGAGGGTCCCTGGACACCTGCAGGAGGCTGTGCAGGCAGCTCTCACTGTGCTCAATCAGGGCTTTCACCTCCGTCCTCTGTTCCTCCCACTGCATGCTGTCCGCAATCATGCGATCGAGCTGCTGGAGTCGGGCCTCCACACCATGTTGAGTGCTGTCAAATTGGCTGCGCACCTTCTCCACTAGAGAAACAGGGAGGTGTAGTCAAAAGCCTCCTTTGGTAGCACTATACAGTTTACTGTGCAGCTACAGGAACAATGAAACATGTCAATACTCTTCAAACCCTTCCAGCTACTCACATTTCTCCGTGATAGATGTGCGGACATCCACGTTGGATGTCTTATTTTTGATGTTCTGGGCCAGGGTAAAGATGTCCTCCAGCTGAGGATGCCTCTGCTCCAGATCCCCTTTGGTCACCTGCCAATACCAGAGCTGACTAAGAAAAGCCACAGAACTGGAGGAAGAACACTGACGTCACCCATTTCCTGCAGTTTTAAAACCTTGAAAACAATCTCTGCTGGTCAATCACTAGCCTTTACAGAGCGATGAAATTTAGGGGATAATCAAAAGTAGAAATTAAATTCAAGTGACCAGGTTTTAAAAGGTCTGGTGCAACAGGATGAAATCAGGTTTTCCGGTACCTCCAGACGCTTCACAGTAGTGTGGATCTCCTCCACGTCGCCCACAGTGACAATGTTAGACTTGAGCATTTGGTCGATGAGCTGCAGCCAATCAGCAAGCTCAGTGGCTGTCTTGTTGAGGTCGGTGGGGGCCACAAATTGGTGGCTGCGGGTTACCTGGTGGAGGGGCTCTGTGCTCCTCAGACTGGACACGTGGACTGCTGAGAGTAGTGAAGTTAGAAATACATTTCTGTGTGTGTTTCCATGGAGCCAGTCATGGCACTATCTCCCCTTGCTTCCTCAAAACACTACTAAGAACAGCATTCTTTTGTTTGTCTTGTGAGCTTCTGCTGGGTCTCTCTCAGGTGTGTCCGAGGTGTCTCAGAAGTGCCCTCAATTCAACCCAGTTCGGGTGCCTTACCTGAGAGTGGCTGCTGCTCCATCTCTCTAACCCTCATGTCCAACGCCTTCCAGTCTGCCGCCAGCTGCTCCACCTTGCTCTGCAATTGGAGACAGGACAGAGGGCATGTTAACAGACAGATCTTTGGCAACCTAAAGACCATGCTTTAGTGCAGAAGCCTGAGCAGCACTCTTAGACAGATGATGTAAGTTATGAACAACAGATGACAACCTTCTCCTGTGGGAGGAGCTGCTGCCTTTTCTGCATCTGGATGGAGCGCGAGAGAAGATCTTCCAGCTGTCGTTTGTGCTCCTTCATGGACACCTCTAGCAACTGGGCAAAGGAAAAGGCGCATGAAAAAGACCTGTTGAGAGTTAACCCCTGGTCCAGAACAAAACTTCTCCTTTGGTGTTCACACAGGGTAACTGAACGGTACTCACCTGACTGTCCTCTGGGCCCCTCAGACTCAGGGTCTGCTGGGTGACGTGCAGCCATTCACTCAGGCGGTTCATCTTGTCTTGGAAATGGGCGTGGCTCTGTAAGTCTGCCTCTACTTCTCCTACCTTGTGCAGCAGGTTCTTGGTTATCTGCAGCACCAGAGGAGGCAGAGCTAATTGTGAGCCCCATTCATGGCTCTATGGCAACCAAGGAACACTGAACATATTGGGTACGTGTCACATCTCTGTATGTATGTTCCTATGTTAGTGTATCCGTACATGGCTCCACTCTAAGTTGATGGCCCTCAGCCTTGCCATGTGCTGCTCCCTCTCTTGACTGCTGAGGCTCCAGTTGGACAGGATCTGAGGTCCGTTTTTATTCAACCAGTTGAGCTGCTGGTTCTGGGCATCCATCTCCTCAGCCAGAGCCTGCAAGAAAAAGACACCACACCAATCTTGGCACTTTAGCAAGTAGAATTTTGATACCATTATCCAAGAACAGCCCACACAGCTCAGCACTTCTTCTCAGAGATATAAATAAAGCCCAAACCCATCCCAATAATGGAGAATCAAGGGATACTGGAAGGCTCTACAGGAAGCACTGAAAAGGTCCACTGCATCTTGAATTGTTGCCCTCTCTGGCAGGGAGGAGCAGAGAGTCAAAGAACAAGTAGATAACTATAGTAGAGGAGAAAGGTGAGGGGGCTCCTTACTTTCAGTTCCTTCAGGTTCTTGTCAGTGGCAGATGGTGGTAATGACCCCACAGCACAGCCTGCTTGCTTCAGCCAAAGCTCTAGCTCCTGGAGGCGTCCAACAAATTCAGAAAAGTGGGAGTTGCCTCCCTTCAGCCTTGTTACAGAGAGAGAGAGAAAGAGAGAGAAAGAGAGATAGAACAAGAAAGAGAGCATGATATAAGTCAGTACAACATCAATTCTCCAGGACTTGAACCTACAGCCTTCTTTGAACATAGCTCACCTGTGTTGGCGTTCCTGGACCTCCCTCTGGATAGCTTTCCAGCGTTGGTTTAACCCCTGCAGCTTCTCCTCCAGCAGACTGCTGCCTGGGGCAGAGAGCTGCCCCACAATGGTCTCCCCAGTTTGGATGAGCACTGAGAACACAGGCTGATGGTTGAGCAGCCCCTCCTTGAGCTCCTGAAGAAGGCGCACAGTAGAGCGTCACTGAAAAGGAGGCAGATGCGTGGACTTGCAGAAGTACAGACACGCAGATTGTCTGACCCTTACCTCCTGCTGGTCCCGCACCTTCTCCATGTCCAAGGTGCCGTCAGGGCTTCGTGCTTCTCCCAGGATTTGTTCTGCTTCGCTGAGCCACTGATCCAGATCCCTAAGGTCACAGTGGAACCTTCGCCACTCTTCGACAGCTTGGTCAAAACACCTGCACAATAGGACAACTCTGTCATTGTTACCTTCTCCACAACCAGTGGATGTCATCAGCATAGTCACCCTGTCAACATCAGTGGAGCAGATCTCAGAGGAAAATTTACAAAAACATTAAGGAGTGATGTATGTTGTGAACCCTCCAGGGCAGCTACAGACTTGCTGCACAGCAAAGGTTATTATTAACTTATTTATCATATGCTTTTCTCCAAGCTCACTTACAGTGTAAGGTTTCTACATCAAGCTTGTTTTTATAACAGGATAATTTACCGGATCAATTCAGGGTAAGTACATGGGTCAGAGATTCTACAGCAAGAGCATGATTCAAACCTGAGGCTTCAGATTGGAAAGCACTAACCACTACTCCACCCCCTGCCCCATATGTCAAAACAAGTAGCCATCCAACTCTATCTTCATTCAGCCCAAACACAATTCAGTGCTTAAAACAAATTAACAACGTGCTAGATCAGACCTCAAATACAGCACTGTCTTCCAGTAGGCAGTTGGGCTTAACAGACATATTTGTCTAAGTGATCAGAGACTTGTTCTGTCAAAAACACCGACCCCTTGCGATCATTGAACATCCTGTTGAGACGGTCCCACTCCGCGTTCAGCTGTGTGAGTGCATCCCCAATGTGAACCACCTCAGTACGGGAAGCCTCACGAACTGCATCAGGTTGCTGCTCATGCAGTACTGTCACCTGGTCCCCCAGCTTCTCCAGGCCATCCTTAATGTTCTGGAAGAGAGAGGCAAGGTGAGTAATGTAACGTAAATGTAAAGTAAAGATGAGTAATTCATAACACCACTGGTATAGTTGCAGGTGTACCAGAAGAACACATCTGCATCCAGTACTTTCCCCTGAGGTCCAAGCAGCAAAAAAAACAGTCCAACCACTGATAGAGTCTATCCGCCACACCTTGAGCGCATCCTCCTGGGTGGAGAAATCCTCATACAAGCCACTGCAGAGCTCAGAGGCATTGAGCAGCAGCTCAATGTCGGCTATGGCAAGCAGAGTTTTGTTGATATCCAACAGATAGTCGGAGGGCATCAGCAACGGGGTCTTCCCCATCTGTCTGTCCACTATATTCTCTGCCTGCAGGGGGAGACAATGTGACCGTATGACTACATGGGTATGGCTTTGCATCACAAATGTGACTGACAGATGTCTCATAAATTCACCAGCCCAACCTTCTCCCGGGACACTCCAAGGAGCCCTGAGGATGGACCCTGTGGGACCTCCACCCAGCTATGGGAGGAGCCATCCTGGTACACTGGTTCCACCTGCTGAGCTCTGAGAGCCCTCAGTTCCTAGAAAAGCAGATTATTAATCAACTGGTAACACAAATAAAGCAACACCCTTCAGCTGACATCTGGTATTCTACACAGCAAGGGCAGCATTTCCAATTACTGAAACCACCGACTGCCCAACAAACTCTTACTTCAACATTAAACAAAGATGATTCACCCACATTAACATCAGAGCACCACGGGCTACTCTCACCAATCAGTGTGGTCCAAAAGGACCATAAATTAGCTTATTACTACCAGGCTAGCAGTAGTGGTTCAGCTTACCCGCAGCGCATTGTAGCGTGTCTGCAGCCACAGTAACTTCCTGCGCAGCTCATTCCTTCCCTCGCCAGTCATCTGCAGAAGGAATAGTTCACCCCTCTGCAACATCTCCTCCACTCGAGCCTTCTCCTCATCCATCTGTAAAGAAACAGTGCACAATAAACATGATGAACAGAAGTATTCGTCGTTAAAGGACAACAGTGTCGCTAAAATAATCCGTTCAGAACCACTATGAGTGTGTTAAAACACAGAACCTTCAGGCATCCTCTTTGGTAAAGGTTTTGCAAAAATAAGTGCTAATAACACCAGTGCCATTTGGTGATGCAAAGTAGGCTTCTGTATACTATTGTCACATTGTCTTGATAAGAGTTATCAATGTAAATACAACATTTTTGCTCTTTTAAAAAAACAACTTTAAAAGTCACATCCAGGGTTATCTCCAAGTTCTGGACAACTATGCCACCTCCTGTGGTGCTGAATAAACTGTAATATCGACTTCTGCAGCAGACGACTTGGCGCAGTCGTCACCCCTCTTCTACACCCCATGCCAGCCTTCACCTTTTCATCGTCCAGAGCTAGCAAGCGAGCATGGTTGCACTGGGGGTCAAGTGTATCAAGGCAGGCTGCTAACTCAGCCTGGAACTGATGCAGCTCTCTTCCAGTCAGGGGTCCCATGACCTGGAGCTGTGGAGGCTCAGGCTTCACCTGTTCAAGGGATGCAGAAACCTGCAATGTGGCACATAGGTTAAATGATAATGCGGCTGTGAAGCTGGGCTTCATGCAGGTTGGTCAAAGAATCAGTCTGAAAACACTCAAAAACATTCAAAAATCATGAGTCAAAAAGCAAAAATCACTCTGGAGTTGTGCTATTCAAAACTAAGAATTCAGAAATCATATACCCATGGTCTGTTTTTTATGACATAAATACAAAAAGTAAAACTAGTAAAGTAAAACTTTCTGTGAAGAAATCACTTGAATCAGGTGGTGTAAAAGCACTGAATATTTTCTACTGTACCTTTTCAGAGTACAGCTCCTACTTGTATAAAATTAACAATCTGCTTCTCTTGATAAGTGACTTCATCATTACCATTAGCACTGGATGACCCAAACAACAGTGCAAACCCCTGCAGCCAGGCCAACACCCACCTTGGTGGCTTTAATGTGCTGTGAGACTTTATCAAAGTTGCGGTTGAGTTCAGCCAGTTTGGGCTCCACTACATCCCTGCAAGCTGGGCCCCGGCTGCTCATGAGAATCACAGCTTGATCCCTCACACTGTCCACTCGTAAGCTGATGTCCTCGAGTTCTGCCAACAGGTTCTGGGTGGGAAACCAGGAAACAGAACCAAAGTAGGTTTTGGTCCACCAGACTGGGAGGAATAGGACTATCTTCAACATCATCTCCTACTCCTCACCTTCACCACCTCCTCTTTCTCATTGGCAGGTAGCTTCTCAGTCTCATCGAGGTGAATCTCTGTCTGGTATAGCCAGGTACTGATATGGGCCAGGTTCTCATCAAAGATCTCTACCTCATTCTGATGGTTCTGCAGCAGTCCAACCATACAGGCAGGGAGTTAGCAATTAAGAGATGTCACACAGAGAGACTCAGCTCAATCAGACCAGTACAAGGGAACAAATATGTCCCCAGAGCCAAAAGACTAAATAATCTACAAGCAGCTCAGGAAGTGAATAATTACATAGAAAGTGAAATGGATCGTAGTTTTGAGGAGGATATTGACATTTAATTTTCTTCTTAAGAGACCTTTTCTATAAACCCCTCAAATCCCTTCCCTTATACCCAGACAGATACTCTAAGGAAAAGTTAGGGGCAACTCACCAGCACACTGCTCAGCCAGTCTTCAGTCCATGTTCGAACTCGAGTGCAGCTGCTGTTCAACTGACACAGGCGCTCTTCAAGCTGCACCTCACTGCCCTCCACCAAGGCCTGCAGGGCAGCACTACACTCAGTTACTTCCCGCAGGTCCACTTCCGTCCGCTCCAGCTCCTTCAGCAGTCCCTGTGTGGGGTAAAATAGTAATAAATATCATTTTTGACAATTCCTCCACTGGCTGCTTTCCCTAAACACTCATGTCACCCTATGCTATGACTCACATGCACCCAAGCCACCTCGGCATCGATCTCCGCAGGCATGTCCCCAGAGGTGTTCTTCTGCTTGAGAACAGCCTCATTGGCTCCCAACCAGACCTGCAGGGCTGCGCTGTCCTTTTGCAGCTTCTGGGACAAGGACAATGCCTTTTCCAGATCCTGCTTCCCCTCTGTCACCTGGGATCAGTGTAAAGGACTTTCAGAGATCACTGGCTTTTTTTCTAAATAGAAGGACTGCGTTCTTGCAAAGACTATGTGGAATGGGGGCTTGGACAACTGGAGGCGGGGTCTACCTGAGCACCAAGGTCATTGTAGAGCAGTTTAAGGGCAGTGAGCTGCTCATCCATACTTTTGGGATTCTCAGTCTGCTGCTTTTGCACAATCTGCCGTCCCGTCTTGATTACTGTCTCCACCTCAAGCTTCACCTCACTCAGTACCTTGTACAGTTTCTGGGGCAGAGAGATGATGGTCAGGCAGGGCCAGGTGCACAAACTCAGGCCCATATTTTGATAGCAATAAATGTCTGGAGAACTACATTTCACAGGATTCATTCACAGTAATGCATATAAATTAATAACAGTGGTATCCAGTGGACAGAGTCAGGCTTACCATACAGCCATTCAGGTGTGTCTGGATCTCCTCTGGCTCCACCTGCCTGACATCCAATACATGGAGCTCTGCCTTGGCACCCTCAAGAACCCGCTTGCAGTCCAGCATGCGCTGCTCAAAGTTGGCTGGCTTCTGGAACAGCTGGAACTTAGTGGAGATCTCCCTGAGCTTCCGCTGCATAAACAACAGGTCACCCTATTTAAAGACCTTCATCCTGGGCTCCAAAGTGACTCAGTTACCAAAATTTGCCTGAAAACTCTGTATTCTGCATGCATAAGCAAAGTTAAGGAAGTGTGCTCATACCAACAAGGATATTTCTTTATTTAAGGACCATGCTATTCACAGAAAGGAGCGTACCTGCAGTTGTTCCAACCTGCTCCCCCCCCGGGAGGGCTTCCCATCCTGAGACATGGCAGGGGACCCACTCACACCTTTACGGCGCAGGTCCTCCACCTGGCTCTCGAGAGCTGCAATCTCAGCCTGAATACACTGAAGTGAGAAAAAGAAAAAAAAAAAAAAAGACGATTCATTTGATTAGAGAAGGGTCAGTAAAAGTGAGTGACATTAATTCCAGTCATATGGACTCCCTTATTTTCTAGTGTACCTTTATCCTCTTTTAATTTATTACACCATGCCAAAAGCCTTTCCTGCACAACACTACCCCTCACATGTAAGCAGCTCCTTTTGGCTATTTGCAAATTACTGATAAAAAAAAACAAGACCCTCAATAATGTTGTGGAAAAAAGAGAAGGGTTTTTTTTTTACTGCTCAATTGAATCTATTAAAATCATACTGATTTTCTCCCAAATGTCATCTGATTTTTCCACACCACCGTCCAAAGGAACTGTGCCCAAGGGAGAGCTGATTCTGGTAATGTGAGTGATGTAATATCCTGCTACATACTCTTCCATCAATTACAAAGCCTGAAATTATCATCATTTGTAGTCCTCTGCAAACAAGTACATGTTTCTGAAAGTTGGATTTTGTATTTCTTCTTTCAGTTGACCAGGAACTATGAAGTCTACACAGGAAAGGTGCCCTAAATGCTACAGCAACAACAATATCATTTGAATTTATGTGACAGTTTTGTATATCCTCACCACAGGGAGGAAGTGTACCTGCGCCTCCTGAGGCAGCTGAAAAGCATCCACACGGTCGGTGAGGTAAGAAGTAAGCTTCTTGTCAAGCTGGCCCAAGGACTCCTGCAGTGTTTGGAGGACTTGTTCATTCTCTCTGAGTGTCTGCAGCTGCTGCTCCAGTGCTATCTGCCTGTTGACTGCCTGTAGGGGACAACATGCAGTGTGGGCACAGACCCTACTGATCACCTTCCAGGTATTGAGAGTCATGTGCCAGGCACTCACCTGGTGGCTGAGTTGCTCATAGCGGTTGTTGAAAGATTCCAGTTTCTCACTGATGATCTCATCCAGAATACCACCATCAATGAGTGTCTGGCCCAGCTCCCGGATCTGCGTACGGTTGTCACCGGGGTGCCGAAGTACAGATTCCAGGGCCTGAAGGAGGGACACACTGAGGTCAGCTAAGGTAAAGTTACCTTTGTAAAAGAGGCAGAGCAGGGGTTATTGAGAAGGGCCTACCTCCAGGGCCTGGTTGACAGTGTGACTGTTCTCAGGTAGCCCCTCAGTGGCTTGCACACGCTCCTCCAGGCTGTTCAGCCAGCTGTTCTCCAGGTCCAGATACTGCAGAAGCTCCATCCAACAGGACCACACTTCCTGCCAAAGGGTAGGAGCCCATGTTTAAAGAGGTAATTTGGAAAGCATGCCCCAGGTATACACAAACCACTCGTATAAGCCACACCCAATTCCACAGACAGATATGCGAAACAACTCATAGGCCTTGTGTTGCGTGTGACCCATACCTCTAGCGTGTGGCATTTGCTACGAAACCTCTCACACAGCTTTTGATAGTTCCTGAGAACCCCCCCGAGGTCTGCTGTCAGATCCTGCCCATGGGAGGAGGACTTGGTCACTAGCAGATTGATGTTGTCCTTCAGTATCTTCACTCGTACTTCCTTCTGCAGCACATCCTCTTTGGCCCTCTGTGAACACAAATGCAGCCACCCAGACCACTGTTTAAAATGAGTGGGGTTGAGGTGCAGGTAACAGAACAGAAACCTGTCTGTCCCTACTGTTTCACCTGTCTACGCATTGTCACGTCGTACCCTCATGCCAGGAATCCTTCAGTTGGCCTTTCATTGTTACTTGCTCCCCAACGTGTCTAGCCGAGATGGTCTTTTCATTAAAGCCCTACTTTCCTGTGCTCTTCCTGTCCATGCCTCATGAAATCTGTTAAAAAGCTAATAAATCATTGGCCCTTTGCTTTTCCTGGGTTATTGTCTTCATAAAATGGGAGCAGATTAATAAAACTGTCACAGTGAAGATAATCACTGTACCTTCATCTCTTCCAAGGCTCCCTCCAGCTCCTCTGGACTCTTGTACTCAAAGTCCCTCATGAGAAATTCCTCATCCACTTGCATCATCCATTCCTGCATCTCCAGCAGGTCCTTCCTCAGGTTCAGTGCCCTCTCACTGGTTTCCCAGGCCTGTTCCTGGTGCTGCTGCAGCTGAGGAGGAGCAGTGAATTGCAATTTGAAAAGCTACATATTAAACTTTTACATTATTTTAATTTGATTAGTGATTCAACATTCTACAATAAAAAAGGACCCACCTACCTGTATAATTAGCACACATCTTCAGGTGGAACCTGATTATGGTTCCCTTCTACAGACCACAGCCATCTTTACCTGTACACCCTCCACCAGAAGAGTACCTGTTTGCTTAGCTTTTCCCATCGACGGCGGCACTCCTCCAGCTTCGATTGCCCCCAAGTGGCCAGACCCGGAACCGCACATGCCTGAACACTCCTGACGTTTTCCACTGCTAGGTTCAGGTCTGCCTCCACGGCCCCCATGTCGTTCATGTACTTCTGGAATGGCAGCAGGACAACTTATCAAAGGAGCTTCAGTTTACGTAGCAGGACACATCGGGAGGAGTTTGAAAACATCCCGAAATAGACAAACAAATAAATAAATAAAGGCGAACTGACATCTCTCAGAAAGCTGTCATATCCATTCTCCCCAAAGTACATGTACACATCTATAAAGAAGGAGGCTCATCAGTGTTAATCAACAGCTTGACATGACAGTATTTAGAAACAATCACCCTTCCTCCTTCTTTTGTCAGCTTGTCGCCTCTCAAATATCAAATTTAATTCTGCCTCATTTCTGTGGTGAGAAAATGAGGCCAATGTCACATGGCTTTGAACAGCCTGGAGGCAGACAGCCGAGCTGCAAGCAGACATCCCAGCTGTCACAGTACCAACTCATGTTGGCGAGACACATCATGCAGTTCCAACTTGCGAGTCCACGAACTCGTTGGCCGTCTTGCAGCATTCGGTGACTAAGGTTCAGAACACCAGCTCTTCAGCTTAAACCAAAAACTGTGACCAGAAGCCTGTTCATAACTCAGTCAGTGTGCAATTACAAAGTCACTTTTATCACTATGTTACAATGAATAAAATAATACAGATGTTCTTTGATGTTTTCACTTCATTAAGATCTTCAAAAATCCTCACTTTATCTTTATAGAGAGATATAGCTATAATTAAAACAAAAACCACTAAGACTTGGTACAGTAAAGCACCACCATAGCATGATAAGTAGGGTCCAAAGAAATTCAACAAAATAAAATGCAGGGTCCTATTACTGCAAGGTTAATGAAAAACAATATTTTTCAGTCAGTCTACCAGTTACTGCAAAAAAGAGAGAAATACAAAGGAAAAGGAATAAATGCTTTCATTTATTTGAACTAGTGATTGAGCAAGCAAATGCTACTGTAAATAAAAATATAATTTTAGCTGTTTTTTTTTATTGATACGTTAACTATCTGCATCTCAAGGTGCCAATTTATTGTACCAGGTTTCTGACACTAAGCTACCCCCCTTGGCAATGATGTAGATACTAACTGTGTATTGTTCCAGCTCATCCTGTTGTCTCCCACAGTCGCCAGGGGCCACCACCTCCTTGGAGATTACCATCTCAACTCCATCCACCCAGCGCTCCACCCGGTCCATCTTCGCCTGCCAAGAAAACCCACGTCACAAGACCTCACCACAGAGCCCAGACCCTTTTAATCACAAAAGGGTTCTGCACCATTGTTTTTCTCTTCCATTTACATGATGTACAAGTTATACCTCAGCATCCTGCATGCTTCTGAGGAGGCATCTGAGCATCCCCAGCTCCTCTTGAGCCCTGGAGGACAGCCAATTCCAGTCCTGGCTCACAGGGTCAGAAATGAGCTGCTTTTCCAGGAGCTGACATAGGGACTGTGGGAGACAGAGAGGTGATTACCAATACTATTCAGATGCACAGCAGCTCTCATAAGGTTACATTTCACAAGCCAGTCACCTGAGTGGCCACTGTGCAACTTTTGAGTTAAAAGTACAGTTTGCAGACAGAGGCTGTAGCTATTACTCCAGGTCATGTGACAGCAGTAGTGGATATAATTGCCAGTAATGGCCGCATGCCCAGGATGCCGGTAAGGCAGAAACCCCTATACAGGCCTCACTGAGGCCCTCCAACCCCTCCCATTAACCCCAAGGATACTAGCAAGTATCAGCTGAATTGTGTCTAATTCAAAGGTCCTACAAGGAGGCTGAGCTGGTCTGAAACTTGCCTCTGCACTCTGCACTGCCTCCTCCGTCGTCCTGATGTCCACAACGCCATCTCGCAGGGAACCAAGCCAGAGCTCTGACTCCTCCTGAGAGGAGCTTTTAGCCAGAGCTTGAAAGACAACCAACACCAAACTTGTCAACATTGGACAAGAGCAGGTGCTCAGGTTCTCATGTACAGTACCACACCTTTACATGTATTGTTTAAAGGAGTAATGAATCACAAAATCAATCGGCAACTTTTGGCTCATGGCCAGCCTTTCCTTTCTAGCAGGCCCGTTGAAAAGAACTGAGGTAGTTTCCCAAAACTACCACTAGAGGGCACACATTCTTATAGTATGGTCATAAACAGGGTAGAGTTGCTGTGGTGAAAGATGTTGGAATGCTAACCATCAAAGAAGGAAGTAACATTTACAAACTATTAGGACAGCTACATTCATTGTGAATAAATTCCATTTTCAATAACTTTAGCAGATTAAAAGTCAAAACGGTTTGACTTTAAACAGGTAAAACATGAAAATGTATGTACAGCTCTACTTGGAAACATTTTAATATATGATTCATGGACTGTGTAGTAAAATACTGTACCTTCTCTGGACTAAACGTGTTTCAGTACACAGTACATTTAACAGTGGGGGTGAATAAATGTATTTGATTTATTCGAGCCCAGGGCTATTTAAAATCATGGAACACTGCCAACTACATCTCCTTCAGCAGAAAGTCGACCACATGGACGTCATACGTCCGTCCAACAGACGGTAACTAACCAAACAAAGGCAGGCAGATGTGAGTGGTGCCATGGAAACATGCTGGCCCTGATGTGCAGGCTGGGCCCGTGTTTACGGGGCGAGGCAGCACTCAGAGCCCTGACTCCCTTCTCTTGGCACTCCGCCAGCCCTCGCAGGCCTCGCCAAGTCCTTCTAAGGTCAGAGAGACAAAAATGTTCCTGTGCTCTTTTTTTGTGGACTAAGAGGCTGCACTTAAATTCCACCGTTAAAGGGCCATGATGACAGGCCTCAGGGCTCAAACACGAAAGCGGTGATGAGATCAGAAGGATGATGTTTGATATTGGAACTTGAACTACACCTGAGTGCTGGCCGTAAGAGAGTGCATATCTAGATTTAAAAAAAAAACAAAAAAAAAAACGCTTGTTTAAAACCAATATCGGTCACCTAGAAAATGCTCTGCCTATCAGAGCTAAGCTAGAGCAATGAACAAAACTAGCATAATGAGCACAAGAAGAAGAATGACCTTAAGGAGCATAATAAGCTGGACCAGGCAGTGACAACAGTTTGCCCTTGTAGACCAGATTTAAATTGGTTGCTGCTGTGGGCAAATACCTAAACGTAGCTCCTGCTCCTTCTGCCGTAGCTTCTCCACGGCAGAGTTGTGGCGGGCAAACAGGGCAGCCCAGTTGTCTTGGATGGTCACAGCTGACAATGACTCCCTGCCCAGTGTCTCTGCAACAGAGGCCAGCTCCTCCATGCGAGGAGCGAGTCCCTCCAGTTCCTCCAGCCTGGCCTAGAGAAACAACCATGAGTGGACAGAGTTAGCAGCACAAAGTTAAAGGGAGTTAAAGTCTAAAGAGCGAAGTTTCCCTTCAAGTTAACACAACACAATGAAAAAACAATTACGACGATCCATTTCTATAATTCATCTCAAATTTGTTGTTAATTCAAAGTTTGAAAATTTCTCGAGAAGCAAGACCTAAACTTCCAAATGGCTGAAGTCATAAGGGCATCCATCTTATCCCCAGACTAAGACCTCTGAACCCAGATCTGTAGACCAAATCTGAGATCCCCATGGAGAGGAGATGATCAACAGGAGGGGAAGGTGATTAGGCTCACCTCACAAGCAGTGGCCTGAGACTGTAGGTGGGTCTCATCCACATCAGAACACATAAGCCAGTCCTCAGACCTCCTTACAGCCTGGTCTAGCTTCTGTAACTCCAGGGAGAAGCTGCTGATCCGGTCCCGGAGCCCCAGCCTCTCCCACAACTCCTGCAGCAGTTTACAGCTGTCCTCCCACTCAGCCTGGACAGCATCCAGACGACATCTCAGGTCTTCTGTTGACAGGCCCTCTGTGGGCAAAAGGGGGTCAGTGGCGACACCATGGATAACCATGAATTACAAGCAGGTGGTCCACTGGTTAAGAACATGAGTACATGAACAAAACCCAAAGGGGTGAGCAGAACTGCTCCTGAAACTGAGCAGAACTCCTGAAAGCTACTTTAAATCCAACACCAACTACTGTGATTATTTAAGTATTTGGTATTTAAATGTCACTTCTGTAGGCAGTTATTTGAGTGATGTGAAACAACAAAATGGTGATATCAGACAAACACGTTGTGCTCTGATCATCCTGCATCCATGTATATATATGGCTGTTTTTTCCCCCCCAGTTTTTTTAATTTAAGTTTTACATCAGTATGGAGAAACATTTCTGAAAAATGAATACAGGTATCCCTCAGCATACAAGTCTGACTTTTCGCAAAAAATTTTTTAGCCTTTAGTGAGTTATGACCAAATATGAGGCTGATGTTTTGCATTTATGAGTAAAGAGAGCCACGTGTGGGGAATTTTAAAAGTTTGCACCATAGCGGTAATTATGTCTCCGCCTTACGAGATTTCACCCTACAAGCAAATTTCAAGGAACTCATAAGTAGGGGGACACGTAAATGCTCTTATACCATGGACGAAGGTAAGAATTTAGGCAGTCAGAGTGATCGGAGTAGTCTGAGACTTTACCTTTCTCAAGTCTCCCGAGCAGGGACTGTCCTCCTCGAGTCACGTCAAGCACTCTGGGCTCCTTCTCCACCAGCTGCTCCTCTAATACCTGCAAGGAGTAGAAAACACAACATGGAAACACAATGCTGCAGCATCTCCTATTGCATGGGAGGACAACATGCACCTTGACTCAGGCGGTACAGAAATAAGCATTTACCTTGAGTTTCTGCTTTAAATCCAATGTATCTCGCATTTTGTCATCATCTGTGAGATCCAGTGCTTGAACAGAGGTCTTCCATCGACTAATCCAGCTCAAAATCTCAGGGACGTCATGCTCAAAACTGTGCAAAATGACACACATGGATCACATGTAAATAATAAGCAGGAGCTCTGTGCATTCAGGGAATGAATCCAAAATGGTGGCTGGTGACCACTATGAGAGACTGCAACGAACCTGGTACTGCTCGTGCAGCACAACAAAACATCAAAAACATCAAAATGAAAACATCCAGCACCACCGCCGTCAGAGGGCGGGGAAACAGCTGCCCTGGAGCACGCCTGACCACGTGGCAAACTGTGTGACTCTAAGCTCTGAGTGGTTGTCAGGCAGTGCTAACAGCTCACAGTGTCCTGATGTCCTGATCTTCTTGCAGCTGTCTCCTCTTCTGTGGGGGCGGGAGTGGAAGCTGCTGGGCCAAGGACCGCTCTCTTCCAACAACGGCTGAGACTGCGGCATCTACAGCAACGCTCTGCTGTGCCTGGGGCAGCCCAGTGTAGGTCAGTGACTCTGCCACCTGCAGGGATGGGGCAAATTTGAGTCTCAAGGAATATACCACACCCTGACGATTACTGTATCCACATGAGAAATAAGGAAACTGAGGAGAAACTAAATGCACCACAGTGAGCCCCCAAGATACAAATAGTTTCCTGATATTCAAGTTTGTAGTATTCGAGCCATTTCTTAGAACCAATTACACTTAGATACCAGCATATAGGTGTATTAGGATAATACACAGGGTGTAAACCTGATTTCAAATGAGCATCGTATGAGATTGAGATACAGTCTAACTGTAAACCTGTATAACTACATTACAGGTGGGGTGGCAGCTGCCACACACATCTGGCCCTAGTGGTTAAACCACTTTTATTCAGGTCTCAGGTTCCCAGAAGGGTCCTGATGGCCTCACACCTGGTATGAACAGTCCTCCAGCCTCTGAACCAGATTGTCCCATCTCTGGGTCAGCTGATCCGTGTCACCCTGGATACACTGTGCTGCCTCCGCACTCCTCAGAAGCTGCACCACATCCTGTCCAGCATCTGAAAGCTGATCCAGCGTACGTCTCTTGTTTTCCATGTCCTCCTTGAGGGTCTGCAAATATCACAAGACCAGAGGTCACACTGATTATAAACAATGCAGCAGAGATTAAAGGTCAGCGATAGATCTAACGGTAGCAGAAAGGGTTAAAGGTCACACACAACTGCATTCACAACATGCACTGCAACAAAAAAATCTAAGTGCAAATTTTTAACAACTAATTCATATATATACACGACCTATTTTTCCAGATATGGACACAGCGTCCAGAAAACAAACTACTGTCCAAAGACCGTTTACGAGCATTTAACGTTTCTGAGGTGCATTCAACCATCTTTTATCGATAACTGCTTGCTCAGTGCAGGGATGCAGTGGTCAAAAGCCTATCCCAGAACCATGGAATAAGAAAAATACAAATTCCACTTATACAAACACACAAGCACAGTACTGTGAGGTACCAGTATTACTTATTTCACCATTGTGACATCCTCGAATTATGTATTATGAAGAACATAATGATAAGGAAGGACTCACAGCCAATCTGCGGACATTAACGTTCATCTCGTTAGGATCTCTGAAGTTACTTGTCTGAACTTTACTCAGTGCCTCCTCTTTCTTGCTGAGCCAGGACCTGAACAGATTCTGAAACAGAAGAAGCCATTTCATCACACAGGTGGAACCACAGAGCTAAAGCATGTGGCTAGTACAGGGTTCTCCTGCTTGATGTAACAAGCTTCCAGGAAACAGTTTCTCCTTTTATCACAATAAACATTTGGGAGAAAAACCATATAAGAATAAGTACACAAAACGTGCCGATTCATTATAATAATTGCACGTCTATGTTAATAACTTGTTTCTGAATGGTAGGCAACCTGTCAGGAAGGGGACTCACCTGGTCCTCTAGCAGCTGCTCCCACACCTGGAGAATATCCTGGAGTTTGTGCCAACGCTCCTCAGTCCAGCGGCACACAGCAGCCCATCGCTCACCCAGTGCCTGTACATACACAAACCCACGCACACAGTCTGACATTAGTCCTTTTCTGTTCAATGCAGAAAGTGTAAATGATACACTTAACATTCCACTAATGGTTTCATGTGTGAGTTTGAGATGTGACGGGCCTTCACGTACAGCTTTTTGGAGGTAACTGTAGAATGAAAACGCAGCAATCATCTCCTTTTTCCGTGTATCGGACTCATAATACAGAGCCTAGCATTATTCTAGCGTGCAGCTGGAGCTCAACTACCTGTTTTCACTTGGGCTGCAAGATCTCTCTCAGTGGTACACTGGAATCAGCAGCCAAAGGTCTTTCGATGCCATCTCTTCTAAAAATTCCTACTAACGTCACTCTCATCCAAATAAATGTTATGAATAACATTAAATAAATGTTTATTATTTTTAAATTATTTTTTTTTTAAAAAATCAACAGACAAAAATCACTCGGTATCCAAACTCACTATATCCAGATTTTCATTATAACTGTTCGTGAAAATGAGTACCTATATCTTGGTATCCAACTGCAAACTCTTGTTGTTATGAATTTTTTCCCAAAGCTTATGCATAATAAAAAAAAATAAATAAACATGAATAAAAATCTAAATTAATTTTAAAAAATAATAAACAAAAGTAATACTACACAGTGTGCTATAATAAAAATACTCCAGGTATGGTAATAAACTGTATTGTATACTGTTTCAAACTTGTCCCTTTCGAAACAGGGCCATGTTGGTGTGTTTATCAGCTGTTTTCATACTTCCTCACGAGTCACATGCTTGCTTTGGCATGTCCTGTACTATACATACTCCACCATGTGTTATACACAGTACATGCAAATTTATGACAACATTAAGTATTTTCTCATTAGGTAACTGGTGCTTACAGTGTTTAACGTTCTGAAGTCATGGGGCGATAGTTATATAGATGTTTTCAGATGGGCTGGGAGCACATTGCCCCCCCTCCCCATTTAAAATCATGGGAAATATTCACTCAGTATCCAAAAAATTTGGTATCTGACATTTTCAGGGAAAAATTTAATTCGGATACAGAGGCATGACTTTTCTCAGAAACCTTTGTGATCTGACCATTTTATTAATTTCAGCTAAACTTCTGACATTTTCCTAAATCATGTCACTTTTACCTGCAGTTGTTCCTCCAAGGCTACAGTGGCACTCTCCCCACTATTCTCATCCACAACCACAACCATGTGTGTAAGGGAGTTCACTTTCACCTGCTCCATCTCCAGATCGTTCTGTAAGGCCTGCAGATATGAGACAAAATTTTAAAATGAATTATTGGCAGGTTTGGATTTTTTGAGTGTCTAGACCAGTTAGTTCAACTATTATACTGTACAGGAAATGTTTTTATTGCCCTAAATCAAAACTTAAAGAAAAGGGAAACAATACATTCTTAGGTTACTTGTAAAATTATTTTCTCATATAGCTAATATCTCAAAAAGCAATGGAAAGACAAGAAATTACAAAAACTGTCACATGATCCATAATTACACATTGTCACAGGACTGGGGCCGCCTGGAAGTAGGAGGAACCGCCAAGAGGTATGCCAACTAAAGTCTCTCCCATGATGGAGAAACTTGTTTGGCAGTTCCACACACTGCAAGGCTGAACAGAACAGAGCCTCATTGCACATTTATGAGGCAGCCAGTGGGAATGGACAACATAATTCTCTGTTCGCTGCCTATTGGAGCGTCCCAAATATTGGGCCCTCACAGGGGTAGGTGTGGACAGCCAGCAGTGATGGTGACCTACAGTGGAGTTGCCTGCTCCCACAGCTCCTACCCCACAAACAGTGGTAGGGAATAACAATAGAACTCATCCTTGCTCTGTCCTTCTCTACTAAGTGTTAATAGAGGCTATGGGATGGTGAGGGACTAGTGAACCCCACACACCCCATAAACACGCTCACCTTGTGATCCTCTAGCTGTGCCCGGTACCCTTCCAGGTCCCCCGCAGTGGGTTCACACTCCATTTTCCGGATTCGGGCCTCTGTCTGTGTGAGCCAATCGGACAATTGTTGTAACTGCTGCTGCTGCAAGTCCATGAGCACTTCGTGGAGCCTGGGGGAGTTAAGGGATATTCAGTCAAAGCACTGCACCACCAACTATAGTATGGAAGACAAAGGTAAATGAATGTGTCAGGGTAGAGTTCAGTTTGGGGGTGCTTGGGCAGAGCAGTGGACTTGTCCGCAAGGTGCGGTGCAGTAAGTCTCACCGTGATTGTCGGTCCATGCTGGCCACACGCAGACCCTCCCAACGTGAATTGAGCAGTGTCATCTGCTCACGAATCTCCTCTTCCTCTTCTGCTGTCAGGTTGCCCTGGGCAATGAGCTGGTTGCCTGCCTGCAAAACGTTGCCTACACTGCTCTGATGGGCAGTCAACTCCATCATGAAGGCCTGTAGAGGAAGGTCAGGGGTCACACGCTCAATATCAAACACATGTCAAAAGACCAGGGCCAGAAGGAACTTCTCAGATCTTGCAGACTGACACTAAGCCTCAAAAGACTGACTCCAGGATAAAGATTTCTCTATCCATCCTGACTCTCAGGTGGGAGGTGGCAGTCATATTTGGACTCAACTCTGACATCAATTGCAACTTTTATTCTCAAGTGCCTTCAATTTTAACTATTAAAAAAAAACTTCCATACCTTAGAATTGAGGAGGGCCAACGACAGCTCATCGTGAATTTGTTGAAATTAAAGGGAAAAAAGCAATACTCATATGGAAAAGCAAGTTCTGATGGTTACTTAATTTTTATCATATCATTCATACCAACTATAAATTCACATTGAGATAATTTTCTGCTCTCATTGTTTCCACAATCAAAAATAAGATATCTAGTCGTGAAAGGATTAAAAAGTTCCACCTTTATCCCACCAAACAGAATTTCAAATATTTGATTTGTAGACATTTGTATTTATTGAAGCTAGAACACATGCCAACACCTCTCCACCCCCTGTCCATAGCTCAGCACCCCTCACTCCCCCACAGCCTCCTCAGCAAACAAGCACCTAGCCACATTTCCACAGGCACTTGGCTCAGGGGAATTCCTCAGATTCCTCACATTGCAACATTGTCCCATGGGGGCAGAAGGCCCCATGCTCCAGATTAAAATACCCACAATCCTCCCACCATCTCACACCACTCTCTCACATCTACAAAAACACACAAACACAGCCCATAGGATCATAAAGTGCAGACTGCAATGACAGGGTGAGAGGAAGAACTGGTGACTAACACAGAGGATAAAACTATCTCTCATCAGTCTGCCATACCAAAATGATTCAAAGACCTAGGGAGCTCCAGCTCCATTTATAGGAGGGAAAAAAGCTTGGTAACTTAGTGTGGACTGTTTCTGCTACTTGCTGTCACCCAGCTGCTGAAAAAAAAACTGGCTCAAGGACAAGCCTAGGCACAAGTTTTACCTCATGGGTGTGAAACTGGTCCTTAACCTCCTCGACATCATCAGACACTTCATCCTGCATCTGAAGAGCATCTTCAGCTAAGAGCAGCCAGGTGAGCACCTCCTCCAGGGCTGTCTGATAGCCATCGAGATCAACCTCCAAATCACCCTCTGCCTCTGTGGCAGTGCTGGGAGTGTCACCTCGGGAGCTGGTGACATCCTCAGCAGAAGAGCCCTGTGAGAAAGACCAGGTTCAGTTATGTGTCCATTATCTTCTTCATCACCATTATCAGCATAACGTAAAAAAAACAGTATCATATAATAAAGCATGCATTTTACACCTATCCATTCAGCAGGATGTTTTGCTTAATTAATATATGATTCCAGTTGTCCTGGTACTTGTTAAAGCATAATTCCTCAGGCACTTCAACCTGAAGTCAGAAATTACGCTACACACCACAAAACATCATTATCCAAGGACAGAGGACGTGTCACCAAGTCTAACTGCTGCAGGTCAGGGCTCATCAGGAGGTCTAATCAGACAACTAATGTGATTTACATGTCACGGGATGATGGCAGCAGGGGAACGCAGCATAGTGCAGCATCACAGCCCCAAGGGCCTGACTGTGCACATCATCAAGCTCATTTCAGACAGATGTAGACTCAAAGAAGGACATTATCAGGAGAGGCAACAAGTACACAAAGAACAAGCAGGAAAATTTCATGTTTGGACTTCCTCCAAAACAAAGATGTGTATGAATGATTTACAGCTGAACTGCTCAGCGGAATTTTATTTTATTTCATGGAAAATGTTCTTAAAAGGTGGACGAAAAAAAAAACAGTTGGCACACTGGAGGAAAATTCTTAGTAGAATTTTGCACAAAGGAGTGAAATAAACCTTTGTTTCTCCCTAAATTACATGAAATCCCCCAGATCATGAGGAAAAGGTCATTCAACAAATATATTCCATGGCATTTGAACAGAAGCCCACGTTGTGAGAGGCTTTGTTATTTCAGGCATTTCTGGACAGAGGCCCCACATTCTCCTTCTGGAGCTGAAGTCCACAGTGAAACGGCCATGAAGACAACAGTCAGTCCACTACAGGATCTCTTCTCTACATCTCTGCATTCTGGTACAAATCTACTTGCATCGACAACTGTTTTAACATCTACGTATATATATTGAACAAACTAACAATTATTAACTATGACGCAGCCAACACTTTTCTGAATGGTGACTTGTAACATTAGGCTACATTCACTGATACACCCCTTTATATAGCAGGGTAATTTTAATGGTACTCTTTCTGGGCAAGTACCTTGATCAAGGGTACCATACCAGGTGGATTTGAACATAAGTCCCATGATTGTAGTATTGTTAGTGCTGTCAGACAGGTGGACACCAGTGTGTGACATCAGCGTCGATTGTAGTCAAGTGGAAAAGGGGAAAAAACAACATACTGCCAAACGTTATTATCCTTACATCACTAATGTGTTCAGTGCCGTATGTGGGATGTATAATTTCTTATTAATTTTTACATTTTCACTTGTTCACATAACAGCTGGCTCCTATGATCAGCAATGTGTTTACCATTGTGATGTGTACTTATCGTGAACAATTTATCATGATTTTTTACCAATAAATATACAATGCAGATGTCAACAGCTCATTTGACAACCCACTTTCACATATCATGCAGCTACATACTGGAGGGAAAGGGAGGAAATATCAAGTGCTGCTTAATTTCATGCAGCATTGTCCAAAGTCTGATCGAGAATCAGTAGACCATTATTCTTATCAGATATCAGGGAACCATAGGATCTGGCCTCAGAGCAAAAAGTCCCTGTTCCTGGTTTGGTTTAATTACATTCCAGCTGCTGATTTGAGATCACTAGCTCACATTTTGGATGTTCACCTGCTTTCCGCTCCCCTGTGCCTCCTCCACGTCGACTTTATACTTCCGGGGCAGCGTCTCCACCTCACGAATGTCATCCATGGTGACCTCCTTGGGCAGCACAGCAAACAGTGATGTCACGTACATAATGATGGACTTCTTGTCTGGCAATGGCACGGCAACATCTGAGGGAATCCAGACAAGGCAGGCATAGAAAAACAATGTGGTTGAGTGCAATAGCATCTTTTTGAACACGCAACTACCGTACTCCTTACAGTCCCACTCCTGCCAGAGACATTATCGTTGCACGGCTGATGTACAAACTGGACATTGCAGTATACGTCATTACACACAAGACCAAATGTAAGAGAAAGAGGTCCAAACTGATACAGATGACAAAATGAAGGAAACAACATGTGTGATTCACCTTCAGGGTCCAAGAGCCTCTCAACAGCCAGCTGGTCCTTGGCAATGGTGAAAGCATGCTCCAGTCTATCTGTGGGGGTCATGTTCACCACCGACTCCCAGTTGAATGCGCTGGGCCTGCAAGTGGGAGGGGAATTCAGCACACACTTCTGGGCTCATTCACAGTGATATCGAATGTGCACACCTGTGTAGATAGACTAAGAGTGGGTCCCATGAGAATCAACCTCTGAATTACAAGCAAGGTATGAGAGGTGGGTCCTTACCGGTAGCGGTGCAGGATGGCATTAAAGGCCAGGCCATCCGCCCAGCTGGTGGTAAAGTTGAGCACGTTCACCTGCTCGTACGACCGAGTGTACTGCCTCACCCAGCTGAGCAGGATCTTCTCGCTGTTGGTCTGCTGCAGGCTGGACATAATGTCCTTCATGATGTCTTTCACCTAGACCCACAGCAGAAGAAAAATTCACTTAAAACTCAGAGCACCTTTTACAACTTATAGCCTAAGGGCTTCCCTTTTCCATTAGGTGGAGCAGCAGAGAAGAAAATGTGGGCTCAAAAGCACCTGCTCACCTGCCAATGCAAGATTATACTCCAGATGAGGCCCAATGTTAGTTTGTGGTTCCCATCCACAATGTCTGTCCCACCAATATTGACCAGCTCTACCTGTAACAAGAAAGTACCATTGATCTATATGCCCACTCTCCACCCTAAACATACCCTAGAACTGCCCCACTCCACAGACCTTTCCAGTATACTGTAAGGATACCCCAGGCACTCACATTGTTCTGATGCAGAACTTGAAGGACTCTATTGACGTTGTTGAGGGCGTGAACTCGTGTGGAGCCTCGCTCTTTGGTCTAGGAGGACAGAAAGCAACAAACACACTCTTTGCATTAAAGGAAGATTAACTTATTCTGACCACTGCAAAACCCTCAGACCTCGAATCATGGATGTGTTAAAACACACATACCATAAGTTAAGGAGTATGATACGTCTAGGCATGTTGGTAGCATAACTCCAGCAATTCCAGCACGGAGACACTCACCAGAACACTGCCAGTGAGACCCTCAAGGAGGTCCAGCAACTTTCGGCCATCTCGGAGGTCTGAAAACATGTCCTTGATGGGGGGCTTTCCTACCTGAAAAACAAAACACAATGCATCAGGAAGAAGCAGGTACTTCATTTTGCTAAATAGGGGTCTGCTGCATAAACTCCATTCTAGGGGTATGCTTTTAAGGAGGGTTTTTGATGAGTCGGCTCCATGTCCAAATGTGTCCACGTACTCAGGGACCACAAGGAACAGGCAGAACCCCATCAAGAAAATAAGGGCACGATGCAAAAGAGGCCCAAAAGAGCTTGAGACAAACTCAGGACAGGATCAGAACCATAGACAGATAACCCATTGTATCCATCAAGTAAACAAATGGACTCATAAGGACCCAATGCTATGAGGCATTTGCCAACTTCTCCAATTAACTGTCTATAATTCCCAACTGTTGTTTAGCTAAGCTGATGCATCAGAACAGTTGTATAGATCAAATCCTGACTGAAACTTGCCGGTTTTCTGACTTCTGCAATGTGATGCAAGCAGAAATAGAACAGAACTGTTATTCAGAGTGGATGCTGAAACAAGAAAATTACAGCTCAACTGTGGGAAGAGTGGCAAAGACCGCCATGTTTCCTCCCCTTTCCAAAAATGTTACAGGCATGGCGACAGACTCTCTGGCAGGGTCTCACTTCTGAGCACAGCCATGGATATGTTGGACATTCCATAGTATGGTCAACAGGATGCTGTTAAATCCAGTAGTTTCTGTTAGGAGTTTATTCAGATCACTAACTCCAATGGCTCAAAATGAGTACTACTATGACAACTCCCAGCACCAAAGTACCAAATACCGAAAATCACAGTGTGGGGGCCCCCCTGTGGTTGACTGGAGAATTCGAGAAACATAAAAAAAGCCCTGGATCAAAGTGCTCCTGCAGCTGATCTTAATGACTCCACTATTTTCGGAAAACATTGAAAGCTGGGCATGTTCCCAAAGAGTGATGCCTCTGCTGAGCCTGGCCCCACCCAACTTCTAGCTTAGGAAATAGTGGGAAAAGGCAGAAGTCAAATCCCTGCAAAAGAAAACACTGAAAAACATTCCCCACACTGCAATGCTATGCTGTCATAAAAGATGCTGTTACACAAGATGGAGTGTAGTATTCTATAACATTCTAAAAGTTTCCTCTATTTGTGTTCTTGGTTCCCTTAGGGTCAACACTTATGTTATGCTTACTTTAGAAAAACGTGCATTGATCCATTTAGTGAAAGTTTTCTTCTGCACAGCATCGTGTTCATCTGAAAAAAAGGAAAAAAAACTGTCAGTCTGGAAAAAAATAGAAGCAAGGCTGCATTAAACCACAGTATCGTGATCACAGTGGCACAAGGCCTGTGTCTTTGTCCAAATGCACTGTGCATCTGTCCCAGTGCCAGATCAGAGGAGATCAACGAGGATGGGACCCACCACTGGCACCAGAGCAGATGCAGTGCTGCCCAATGTTGCAAATGATAGCCCTTTCCACGTGGTCAACTGCATCAAGGTTATAATGCAAATAATAAAACTCACAGAGAGCATGCAGTTCACTGAAGCTGCCTATTCACCAACACACCCATCCCCAGAAATGTCAGAAATGCAGTGAAATCTGTTTGTGCTACTGTGCAAATTTAGGAGTCAGAGATGAATTCTAGATTCACACACCCACTGAACATGAATGACAGGATATAAAGGGAGGAATTCCCTAACGGCAACAGCACTGGGGTCAGCTCCTTCCAACAGGGAATATGTGACCCAGGAACCTGAGCTGCACCCCTGCTCACCCTAGGTCAGCAATTCTGTTCAATGCAAGGGAAGCCTATACAATGTCAGCCACAGCCCCCAAGCATTTCTTGGAAAAGGAGTGTTACTCTATACGAACAGGTTAAAGAGTAACAAGGGAGGTTTTTGGAATGCATATTACCCAACAGCCATAGTGTGAATGTGACTGAATGGCACACGAGTCCAGAAAACTAAACATGTATATCAGTGGCAATGAAAAGTATGAGGAATACAAGATACAAGAAGATCGACCACCTCAGCATAATGAGAATGAGCAGAACTGATTACAGGACTGAATTAAATAGGCTTGTTTGATATAGTGTAAATGGAGAATGGGAAGGGCTTCATCAGAAACACCTATTCAGAGTGATCCACATGATGCAGGCTCTAGCTCTCTTTCCCTCACAGGTAAGGGCCCAGCCCCGTCCCGCCCCTGCCCCAACACGACACAATACACTCCTTTGTAACTAAGAGGCCAGGCTGATTTCCCCCACCCGCAGCCCCCCACAGAGGAATGCAACTTGTAGCCATTGAGCCCAAATGAGCAATAAGAAACAAAACAAGGCAGGCAGACGTATATGCAAAAAAAAAAAAAAAAAAAAAAACCCACACTTGACTGTCCCNAACAAGGCAGGCAGACGTATATGAAAAAAAAAAAAAAAAAAAAAAAACCCACACTTGACTGTCCCTGGCTGCTGATCACTGCACTGCCCCTCACACCCCCCAGACCTTCTGCTCGGTAGACATGAAACACATACACATCTGACACCAAGCAAGTCAAATTCCAATCTACTGTGCATGTGCGCACACACTTCTACACACGGACTATCAGATTTGGCTGGCAGGTGAATCTCATGAGCCACAAACACTCAGTTTCATGATTTTGTTGTAAATTTCTGTACAATTTACTCTTACAAAATATAGTTATAATACCACAGTGAAATAAAACTTAAGGCCACCAAAACACATTACAGTGTTCAAACAGAGGCATAAGTTACATAATAAAATGAGAATGCTAGGGCAGAATCCTTCAAAGTGTAATTCAAAGTGTGGGTGAAACTCAGCAAAAGTGACTGGCTGTCAGTATTGTGTTTCTGACAGTATGGGGGGAAAGCAAACATTCACAACTGCTTTTCACCACCATTAAACATCAAACTAAACTGGGAGACTTGATGTCAAGCAGCCACTGCAAAGACGGATGGAAAGAGACTAAGGTACCCAGGGTCATGGAGGGTGTGGAGGAGGACATAGCACTAGCAGGCCAAAGAGGAAGGAAGCCACGATTACATCAGGAAAGCAAATCCCAGAAGCCTCCTCTCACAGCTCACTGCACCGCTAATGACCCTAGAGCACCAACAGCACAGCTAAATGCACTTGTAAAGCTCTGCCCACAGACAGGTTGGAGGGAAACCTTACACAGGTGACCTGAATATACATTGTTAATCACCATGTTGTTATAAACACACACAAACAAAAATGGGATAACATTGCGGGCCAACTTGTGTGTCCTCAGCATGATAGATTTTCACAGCAAACAATTCTAATCTCTGTAACATTCAATGGGGTTGTAAAAAAAAAAAAAAAAACTATAAATACCAAATTTTACCTGACACATTGGTGACTTACAATGCCTGCAAACAAATTTATGCAACTTACAACAAGAGATGAGAAGGCTGAAATTCAAGGCTAAGACATATACCAAAAACATATAGCCTAATGCAGCTACACAGGCCACAGATGTAGGGGAAAGAAACCCTGGAACTGTGAGGTCCAGCACTACTCTTCAGATGTTCAAGAGAAGGCATGCTTGATTACCATCCAAGTGATAAGCTACACAGTAAATACACTCTCTGTTCTGCCCTGTGGGACATCTGGAATCTGCAGAATCCCCATGATTCGGAACGCATTCCCACCACCAGCGCAAGGCCTGCCTCAGCTTGTCTGGAAAACACAGGATCGCCACAGCAACGGGAACAAGGGGCTGTGGAGCAAATACTTTCTGTTTGGATGGATTAGCTTACATCCCCACTTAGGCCTTCACAGCTAATTGCTAATCTCTGGCTTTCTGACAAATGATTAAAAGTAGCAACGAAGCTGACTGGCAGGTGGACCTACAGACCCACACATAGTAAATGTCCATCAGAAAGACTAAGAGAAATGGGAATTTTCCCCTCAGTGACACAGCGACACTGCATGTTTATAGGGTGTGGTCCGTCAAATATTCCAACATAACAGCCTCGACCCAACAATATGCAGAGTCTGTTCACTAAAGGGAATTTGACTCACAACTCCCAATTCTCAGTCATCGAAAAAAAAAAAAAAACCCTATGACAAAACTGGATCTGCGTGCCCAAAACCTCTTCCCACAGCCTAATCAAACAACTTCACCCAAACCCTCCACCCCAATTTAAAAAAACCCCTTCATCCAAACTCACCCCTCATTACTCCTACAGACCCTCTCATCCAAACCCTTCCCTTGCTGTTCAGCCAGAAGCAGAGGCTCACTCTAGAGGTCCCTCAGTCCATAGTTCATGTGTCAAGTAAAGCGTTCTCTGTTTCCCCACTGTGTGGATTTTATTGCTACTTTTAAACAGGCATTAAATTCAGTACGAGAATATAAAGTTCAATTGCATAAATTATTGAATGAATCAGTCTAGTCTGTTTTTTTAGTGGTTCAAGAGGACAAACACACACCAGCCTGGAACAGTAACAGCAGAAATGAGATATTATATATTTCTAATTTGAAAAGATCTCAGAATGCGGATCATGAATGACACTGGTAGTCATGTCTCTCTTTTGCAGGAATCAGAACTTGAACGTTATTCTGAGAAATGTTAACATCCCATCATTCCGAGGACCAATGTAACCCAGACAGCCTGTTCTGACCACTTTTACACCACTTTACTCAGTAAGTAAATAAATATTTTTTAAAAAAAACCGTTTGGGGAAGAAGCTGAACGCTAAAGCAGAAGCGCAAAAACAAAAGCAGGTCACCATGTTTTCCTCTGGTACAGGAAACTGTGCAGGAAGCAGGTTGAGGGGCGGTGCGGTATTGCATGGCCCACCGATGGCCTTACCTAAAACAGGACAGGGCCTCGCCTTCCCCTTGGACCAAGACGGCCGGCGTCTCCGCCATGGCAGCCACGTCCCCAGGTTCATGATGAGAAAAGGGCTCTGCTATGCAGCCCAGGAAGACGGCTGTGTGTGGCAGGAAGTGGAGGCCACTGAACGCTGTGCATTATGGGTGATCACACCTCAAAACTGTCTGATTCAAGATTCATAGCCACAAAAACCAACAGTGGAAGCCAGCAGGAACTGCTCATAATCACAACCTCTAACTCTGCATCCCCTCTTCCTCACACAGTCAATAAAGAGGAGGAATAAACCCCACTAGCCCTAAGAGAAGATGATTGAGACATGTAGGGGTAGTGCCTCTCTCACACACACACACACACACACACACACTCTCCAACCCTGTTGCAGAAAGCCTTGGTTGTTCCACCAAACAACCAGCAGGAGATGCAGTTATGAAGGGACTAACCGTGACCAAACATTTCCACACTTAAATTTCTACAGTAATGACTCCCAACTGTGCACACAGCTGTATAATACAGTACAAATGGGATAAATGTGTAAGAGCTGCCCTTCCTGGCATGTTAACACACATGTACAATGGCCAGGCTCAACTCACAAGAAGCCAGTGCCAACCACACACATTCCTTAACGATGAGATGCTGCATGGAGCAGTGGGACATCATGAGCTACAGAGAAAGGGGGATGGAGAGACAGGATGTGAGAGGGGGAGTGGGTAAAAAGAACTTCCAGGTTGGGGAGCACCTTATTTACAACTACTGTCGACCCCCTTGAGGACTGTAAAGGGAAGGGAGCAGTGCCACAGCGAGAACAACCTCTGACCTTCTGCTCTATGACCAAAACAGAAGCTGTTGGTATCTTTTACTAAAACAAAAATACATGAACTCTACATCAACAGTAGTCAACAGCAGAACTACTCTGACTTAAGGTCAGGAACAAGAGTATCGCATCAACATTGCATCAGAGTCAGGACCAAAAGACTTCTCCAACTCTAGGTCACTAAAAGGTCAACATCGGGATGACAATGCATCAGTGCCAGGACCACCCCATGGTGCCACTCAGTCACCACTGCTCCACTCAGCCCATTTCAAACAGTGCATTCACTCAAGCAGTTTTGACTTTGTAGCCCCTTACAAACCCACCCCCACAGATTCCACCCACAGCAACAGTTCCTTTTTGCCCAAGGGCTCATTGGCAGTCTGACACAATCTTCCATACCATCCAGTGTCCTGCAGGGACAGTGGAGAAATGCATACCTTGGAACAGCGCAGATCAGATCTTGGATCTGCACCACCACACACACACTTGACAGATTGTCTCAGTGCCAAAAAAACCCAACACGCACCTCCATCAACAACAGGGAGAGAACCACTGTTGGTCTCGGGCATTTGTCTTCGTCAGAGAACGTGGGCACGTAAGCAGCAGCATCTGCAGCAGAGGTTGTACACAAACTGTCTGCCTGCCTGCCTGCCTTCTTTTCAGGGACATAGAAAAGGACATCCAGGAGGACACCAGGTCAAAATCAATCAGGTTACTGAAAATACATTCTGTCCCTTCAAGCACTCATCAGGCAAGCCTGACCAACAGCCACAACCCTGGAGGTTGAAGCGCCACGCAGGAGTCCAAAAAGAAGGTGTTAGTTGGGGGATGGGAACTTAAAACACCTAAAGGCCAAACAGACAGACAAGACCACCAACTCACACTCAACTTGGAACCTCCCAAAAGAGCACTACACTTCTGACTAGTAACATGTCCAGTGGGAAAACGATGATGAAGATGATTTTTCAGGTTAAACAGCCAGCAAGGTCCATTTTAAAACACTGTTTTCCTCACCCAGTATAACTGATAAAGGTCCAATGTGCATTTTTTCAGGCCAGAGTACAGATTCACTGCATTCTGACAGCTCAGTCCATGCGACTAGAATTCCAGGAGCCTATGTTCAATGTCTGTACTAATGCTGTTAAATGGGGCTCTCAGCTCTAATTCAGGAACCATTGCAAGAATGCATCAACTTTCATGAATGGATGGGGAATTGGTTTGAACTAACATTACATTCTACATGAAAATTGCTGCATGCAAAAACAACACAAGCACAAACCAAAGTGTGTAAAACTCACTGCAATATACTGCTCTGCACAAAAGGTAGAGAAAGACTATGAGTCTCCAAAATGTCAGTAGTTCCTGGTTCAGCTCCAAGGCTTCAGTTCCTTCCTTTCTTGTAACACCCCAGTGCACCCCACTATGGTGAGACCCTTTTGATCTCACATCTTTGTGAATGAGTCTGAGCTCTTCCACATGCTTCTTTGGAGGAGGTTAGGGTCCAAGAAGTTCCTCCCTGAGCTCCCATCTATCACACACACCTGCTGTACAGAGACGGTATGTCTGATGGTGCTCAGCTGGGCCCTCAGACCGTTATGTGGATGGGGCAGTTTTACTCATAACACAGTATAATTTTAACTGGACGCTGGTGTACACTGCAATGGGGTGATGGCTGCAGGATTTCCACACGGCACAAAAACAGCTGTTAACTGAAGTGAATTAGCCAAAGCATTGAGCGCAAAAGCAGTGTGGTTTATATTAACAACCTAATCAGCACCTTTATCGGTATCTTTGTTAACATGTCCGAGTGCTTGACCCTCCGATGGGGAAAAAAACGACCAACAGCTGTCAAAATCACCAGCCAATCAAAACAACGTAGGGCGCGTTCTCTGGACCAACATGCCCAAAATTCACCATCCTGCTCTCCTGTAAAATAACTTTCAAAACATCTAGCCTTAAGTAAAAATGCATCTCTCCTCATTAATTCAAACAGAAACAGGCAAAGCATTAAAGTACATGAGCATGAACTGATTCAGTAATTATAAACCAACTGAAACACCAATTAACCTGTTTCAGTCTGAGGATTTACCCTGTATGCTGTGTCACACATGACCAGGACTGAAGACTCTTGCCGGGAGAAAGCAGCTCACCAAGAGTCTGGAAACAGTTCAACTCCACAAATGAGGAGGGGCACAGCCCCTGATCACCACAGCCCCACCCCACCCAATTTCACAGATCTGTAGACCGTGTCCACATCACACCCTACATTCATTCTCCACATTTCTTCAGTCTTACTCAAGGAGCCACACCTCTGTCACAGAACCTGTCAGGCAAGGAGATGAAATGATGAAGAAAACAGGACTGCTTCCCCTCACATTCAACTGTGCACTGCCATTATCAATCCTCCTCCCACAAATCACCATTCCTCCACAGGAAAATTAACTAGTCTACCTGCTCCTCACCCCCAGACATATCTCACAACACCTGTCTGTGCTGTTCTACTACATTTCGGTGACCCCATTGTGATAAACAGGTTTGGATTGTTATGGTTTTCAGAATGCTCCACGTGGAGCACCTGCAAATCAAAACCCTGACCTCCGACGTCATTATATCATCCCCCAGACATGCTGTGACATCGATGCTATCAAGTGCCCAGCATAGCACAGCAAATCCAGCTATACAGCTTACCCTGCAGACCTCACTGTACTTAAGTGGTCCACAGCAGCCTCCCCACACCATTCACAGACACAAAGTCCATAAGAAAAGCACCAGCGCCCCAACACCCTGCACCTACCCCCTCCGAGGATAGATTTATACCTCCATAATCACAGATGAGCGGCACCTCTCAGTGTTCATGTGTCCTGCTTTGTTGGGGCTCAAGAATACACCCCACAGAACTTGTCCCTCCAACAGACAGCAGTTTATTGGTTGGACACCAATGCCGGGTGCCATATGAACAGAAACACGCACGCATGCACGCACGCACCACCTTGATCCTGCTGTAAGGTTTACACATTTGGGCTTTGGGATTCAAGTTCCTGCTCATGGCACCATTTCAACCAGATTGTGGAGAGAATCAGCATATTTCACATATATTTTTATTCATTAATTTTATAACTAAGATGTAGTGGAGTCAAGGACCTTTGAAGTCAAGACAATGGATCTGAAGTCACCAGGGGTGATCATGCATGACAGTGAGAGGAACAAACATGCCATGACGATCACAGACATCTGTCAGCACAAAACGTTTAGCAACACAGCAGAGGGAGGGTAACGGGGGGGGGGGGGGNGGGGGGGGGGGGGGGGGGGGGGGGGGGGGGGGGGGGGGGGGGGGGGGGGGGGGGGGGGGGGGGGGGGGGGGGGGGGGGGGGGGGGGCCTTCATCACACTCTTCAAAGGCAGGGAACACACAGGAAACACTCATCAGCTGTGAAAACACCAGCAGTACTGACGGTGGAGGGAGAACAATATTTTTGCAGCCTTTGCACAACCCACAGGACTACCTCTAGCCTGCACACAGGTCACCAAGATGACTTTTAGCAACATTAACAAAATTTACTTGACTCCTTTGTCACAGGTGACTTGCAGCGTAAGGCTTATACACAAAATTAGTTACAATGATTTCACCACCTTATACATCTCTCTCATTTTTACTGTATCAATTCAGGGTAAATGTGACAATCATAAGTACCACAGCAACAGTAGATCTGAACTTGTGTCGTTCGCCTGTAAGGTGACAGACTTTTGTAACCATTTCACCATCTACCATCCACTAGATGACTAATTATACACAAATCAAAAACCTAATTTAAAGCATGAAAAGCAGAAACAGAACAAATACCAGTCTTTGTCAGTGAAAACTTTCTACACACATTAACCAGCCAGGCATCCATGGGCTTCTCTACAACCCCTCCCACATAATCATTGCCTTGAGCACAGAGGAAACTGTGTACAAAACATGGAAACGCATTCTGCTTTGCGCTAGCCTGGCACCCTCGCCAGCAATGTGCAGTTCACGTTTGTCGTCTCAATCACGAGTGTTCAAAATCCTGTGTGCTCAGGAAACAGGCCCCAGGCAGATGGAGGAGGTAAACAAAGCCCTGCTCCCACAGATAAGGCTCATTCATCCAAGGGTAACGCTTGCATGCTCCTTCTCAATATGGCTGTACTCATATGCAAAAACTGTCCTGAGGGTTGCAAATGAAAATATTACTTTTAGCACTGCCTAGCAACAGGAATCTGTACAAGAAAAGCATTGAGTCAAGTTCTGTAAATCAGGTGGCAGACAGGGAGCTGCTGGCCGAGGTGCACTGGTGCTCATATACAGGAACATACAGAGGGTCCAAGCTCTGCCGCAGCACTGAAACTCTAAACCACGGAAAAACCACGCAGCCACTCCCAGCATACAGTCGTAGCAGTTACAGTGCTCCGTGTGTGTCTGAGGGAGACACTCCAGCACAGCAAACCAGAGGGACATACTGGCACTACCACGAGGCAGAACAGGACCTACTGCTGGCTTTAAAACAGCATAAGAGCAGTTCAGGGCCCAGATTTACTGGAAATAAACAGACCTGCTGAAAGTAGGCATCGTATGATCATCTCACAGGGAAAAAAGAAAAAAAAAAAACAATCATACCAATGAGCATCTCCAAATCCATCATCAAAATTACCACTACCAGGCAAAGAACTGTTTGAGAACTCACTTGTTTCACAAAAACATATGCAATAAGGTAGCAAGATGCCTTTTTTCACATTTACCCAATCAGCTATGCTATATTTGTGAAACACAACAGACACACATACCTAGACAGGGACACACACAAGACACACCTCCATGGGACTGCTAAGTGGAAAACACCACCAGCAGGATCACTTTGCAACAAGATGATCCACCTCAGACGTCAGTTCTTCCTGTGGGTCTCTCTGTAATTATGGGCTGTCCCAACTTACCCGATCTCCACTTGATGATGTCACTGAACTCGCTGTTAGCTGCTCCCTCGGGGCTGTCCATGACGGACGCCATGATCAACGTGTCCCCCTTCGGAGTCTCTTGTGTTTATAATCCCTCTTGTCAGGCAGGTTCTTCACAGAGAATCCTGAGCAGTGCCTGTAAGAGTTCACATGGCAGTTTATCCCCCTTACATAGAACATCATGTGAACAATACATTTAAACCATTCAGCGAACACACTGTAATCCAGGGTTGCACAAAGTGGCACATAAAGGCAAACGTTCCACTCTGAAATCAAAACTGCTCTGATCACATTATCGTAAACCCTTTGACATGAAACATTTCACTCATGTCCAGTTCATGCTGGTGTATTGTTTCCTTCAGCAGGACTGAGGTGCCCTTCTAGATGTTATCAAAGACTAGCTCTCTTCCAGAATGCCACATGGAATGACCCGAAGAGAGACAAAAAATGAGCACTGTACTCTGGAGCAAGATTCATCAGCACAGCAGACACCATGAGGACCCCAGGGAGGACCCCAGCACAGCAATCGCACATTCATGGAACCAAACTAAAACCTCCTTAGAAGTGTGATGTCTTGACTCAGTCCAACTCACTCAGTGTTCATGTTCGTGGAACTTTTTGGTTCTTTTTTCAGCTATGCAGGCTCATATGTTGGTTTTGTGCAAGCAGCACCACCAGTGACCTTCAAACAGTCCTGTTTCCCTTTGCACCTGTAAATAATGTTTTGACTCCCAGAGGGCTGGCGCCACAGCACAGCCCAGGCCAGCACCAAGGACAGTTAAAAGGTCAGAGTCAACAGGCAAAGGGTCACTGAACGATGAAACGTGCGTGTAACCAGAGTTGTGCTGTGTCACTGCTGTCAGAGGTCCAATGGAATGTCATTCAAAGTCATTCATTAGGAAGGAACTAGCTGGAGGGTTTCTGGCTGACGTCACTGGCATCTGAGACAATACTGTCCCAGAGAGGGGACTAGAAAGGGGGTACCAAAGAGAGGTCCAGAAGAGAGATGCCAAATATGAGTCCAAGATTAATCCAAAATATGCATGACACAGACAGGTCTGAAACACATGTCCTAAAGTTGCCCCAAAAAGCATGTTGAAATGCCTCAAAGAGCAGTATAAAACATGGGTGATGATGGGGGCACCAACGGTTTGTCCTGAAGAAGGATCCAAAAAAGGGAAACAAAACAGTCCCAGATACCCAAGAAGGTTTCTGAAGTGCAATGACTTCTTGACTAGTTAATAATAAAACACGTGGCCCCGCTGTGTTCACCAACTAAGGTGAAACTTTGACACGGGTTATTCTCCATTTCGGTTCCTCAAAAAGTAAGAGAAAAACCCGGGAGGAGTGACACAGGAAAGAGGCTTTGACAAAAATAAGAATAAGTGCATAAATAAAGTGTGTGTGTGTGTGTGTGTGTGTGTACAGCCACAGCAAACACACTTTCAGTATCGACTGGCTGTTACTACGACTACTTTTGCCACTCAACTTATTCCAGAAGCACACTTTTACCTCAGAAAAAATACTTTTACCAGCGATATGTCCGTTTTCACTCATGCAACATTCACTTTTACCTCAGAAGTACTCACTTTCACCTCAGACACCAGGTGCAAACGGAGTATTTCTCTTTAAGCCCTAAAATTCTCTTTTCCACATCGCTTTCCCTCTGCCATTCGAGTCCGATCTCGCCGATGCTGTATGACGATTGAGCTACAAGGGAGTAAAAGGGAGTTTTACCCGAAATGAAGAAAGTAAACATGGTTAAAAAAAAAAGATGGCAGCTGCAGGAGGATACGGGCAGCAGGAGCCGGACGGACAGCCCGCCGCGCCCGGCTTTATCCCCAAACACCTCGGCATGAAGCTTCCGCGCAGGGCGCTGGACACACGCTCGTCCGCAGCGTGAACAACTTACTAAACTTTGCAAACTCTAGATCTCCTCCATTCCACTGTGGCCGAGTGAGGCAGAGCAAAGCGCCGCGTGTTCGTGTCGTTTCACACGATCTGCCTCCACACTCACCTCCCCGTCCCGCGGAGGTCCCCGCGCGCGCCCCCACACACACGGCACACGCAGTCAGTCTACAGTTGATCCCGACACAGGACGGTCCTCCCCGAGACGCTGCCCAGCGCTACAAACACACACATCCTCGCTCGGTGTCCAGCGGGACCCTCCAGCCGGTCACAGAGGGTCCATGTCGGCGCCCCCCCGGACTCCGAGCAGCTGAAGGCGATGTTAGTCTGACGTTGCTGCTGCGCTCGTGCAACGTCGGCGTTCGGCTGCGTTAACTTTGTTGCGGCGCGCGCGCGCGCGCTCGCTCGCGCTCCCGTTGCAAAGTTACACTCCAATGGAACATGGCGCGGTCCGCGTCACGTGACACCCCACGCACACGTCCCACGCTGGGTGTTAACGGAGGGGAGCGGTCTGCGGGCCGAGTTCCACGGGGCGGTTGCGGTGTAACACACGGTACGACCGTTCAGCGTTATCGGTCGTTTAGAAAAGGGAACAAGGAGGAATGGCGCTTCTGTCACAATGAGGGACCCGGTGGTCCTGCTGGGGGGTCACCCCCCCCCCCAACCAGTGTAGAGTTACCGTGGGGACGCAGGGCCGGTCCGACCCTCCATTTACTGCAGTTAAAGTATAAAACCAACACCCTTCCAGCTCACCCTCACTTTGTTCCTCATATTCCAACGGACCGCTATTAAAACACAATTATTTTCCACTCGGTTCAGTGATCTGCTCAACTTGTGCTGAACTGCACACAGTTTAGATTTTGCAAACCTGGATCATAAGACACAGAATTTATGGTTTAATTACATTACAAAATGGTAAAAGGTTAGTTTCCTCCAGTTCTTCATTGTTTAGATTGAAGCTGAATGAAACATTTATTCATGTTTCATCAACACTTATTACAAAGTTAAACTTTTTTTCAGAACACATTTCATAAAATTGTTTTTTTCCCTGACAATTATTAATTTTTTGCATAGCAGAACGCTGAATTAATGCCATACGGTGCAGTTCAAACCTCTCGGCAGTGACCTGAACCTGTTAGTCGGAAATGCGGTTTAATGATGCGCTGAAGATGTAAGACGTGGAAAGATGAAAAGAGGAATCGGGGGAGGAATCAGCTGCTGTTCCTTACAAACAGATCCTGGACCAGTTCCTGAACTCAGCGAGTATGCGGGGGACCAACCCTGGGGACCCACTTGGGGACTGACCCCTTGGGGTCTTTTGTGTGGGTCCCCTCATGCAGGACAGAAGCAGGTCTCTACTGGAGCGCAGAGCCAGGTGTCAGGTAGCAGTCAGCTGGGGTGGGGGGGCAGTCAGGTGAGATAGGTTGTGGGGAATGGGGGGGGGGCAGTGAGGTGTCAGTTTATTGTGATGCCCTAAACAAAGCAGTGAGCTAAATAAACTAATAATAATATGATATGCTTATGCCCTAAACCCCCAGTCAGGCAGAAATTCAGGGTAATTTAAGGGAAGTACAATTAATTTTAATAAGTTTCAGGAAGAGCTCAGACAGACAGGATGTGACCGACCCCTTGTGGCTCACAGTGAAAATGACATCGCTCGTGCTTGTTGAAATAAGACAGCAAAGAAAAGCGATGTAAACAGAACGAAAACAAAGTACGATGTGCGGTTTTCCCACGGCGGGTGGGTATCAGGTGAGCAGATACCCGCCACACTTAATGTGAGGAACTGGGCTAAACGCCACTTGGATGCAGTCGCGCTAACTCGCCAGAAGGAGGCGATATACGCACTTCGGTTGATTCATAAACGGTCACGCATTCGCCGCGTGGCCCGCGTTTGGTTTTGCGTTGCCCCTGTGCGGTCGGTGTGCGCAGCGCTGTGTTTATGGGTTCCGTTTATTTTAGATTTTAGATTTTTTCACCGCACTTCTCCACTCCCGTGTAACCCTGAGACCCCCCGTAGGACCCGCAGCCGCGGTTCTTCACCAGGGGGCGGACGAGCTGCGTGGGGTCTCTGCTCCCCACGTCGCCGTTCACCAGAAGACCGAATTTATATTATTTAAATCGCTAAGTAAAACATTGGCGCGTGTACCAGGAGTGGGGTTCGAACCCACGTGGACATACGTCCATTGGATCTTAAGTCCAACGCCTTAACCACTCGGCCATCCTGGTGAACATAAACAACCCCAAACTGCTTCATTTAAATACTGTTTGGGGTCGAAAGAGAAACCAGAACGTGAAGATGGACAAACCACCGGTTATTTTACACGCGTTAGGCGATTTTCGGCGTGACTTTGTGCGCGGGGAGCTGAAGGTGCGACGCGGCTTCTCAGCAGGACACGAACCCCAACCCCCCCCACATTGTCCTGTAAGCGGAGCTCGACCTTCTCCACTGTTCCGTTTTATACTGACCCAAAACCGCGGAGAAGGTTCAACTCCCGCCGTCAGGAAGACTAATCTTCAAACACCTTCCACCACAGTATAAAATACACAAAAAACACATTTAATCAGAGGCGCATCAGCAAATCTCATCTCACACACACACACACACACACACACACACACACACACACACACACACACACAGAGCAAAATGCCCCCTGCAGCACGCAGCCTGGCTGGAAAAACTAAATACATTAAGTCAGCTGTGGAAATTGTGGAAAAACAAGTATGATCACATTGTAAACAGCAAGGAAACACACACACACACACACACACACACACACACACACACACAGCCTTCTATTCAAAACAGAGGACATTTCCACAGAGGTGTGAAGTGTTGATGTGCTACAAACACCACAGTAAAACGCTGCTCAACACAACTTGACTTTATTGTCCATTTCAAAGTTCAAAGGCTCATAAAACATATTGACAATATTTTGACAACATCCAAATAATCCAAAAGCTTCATCCTCTTCAACGCTGACCAATACGGACCCTCCAGGTGCAGCATTTTATATCCCAACAAACCAGCCAGTTTTGATATTTACCATAAAGCGCCACGTGGAGCGGTGCTGTCCTCTCATTCTGAGGGATGTTACAAACACACATCACTCGTGGTTAGAATACAGCGGCCCGGCCCTCCTTCAACAAACAATAACCCACACGCCCCGGATCCACGCGAGGGCTGCAGAACGTTCCGGAAGGTGATTTTCAGTGGCTCACGCAGCCAGGAAGAGGGACGCAAAGCCGCATCGCGCGCTTCCACGGCTTCTTCCTCTCGTACCTCACCGCCCTCTTCATCTCGCTGCGGGCTGAGCCCAGGTAGTCGGCCGTGGCCGCGACGTTGGCCTCGATGTTGTCCAGCATCCCGCCCTGCTCTTCCACCAGCTGCGCCACCTGCTGGAGGAGCCGATGGACGTCACGCACGCGACTCTCCAGGGCCAGCAGCTCCCGGTGACGCTCCTCGATCTTTCCGAGCGCCGAGCGCGACGTCCTGAGGCCCTCCGTGAAGATATCCCACCTGCCCGTCTCGATCATCTGCTCCAGCTGCTCGTCGCTGACGGACCGGCCCAGGATGGCCACTTGCCTCCAGACGCGGGCCTTGCAGTTGTCCCGCTGCGCCGCCTCGGCCAGGTTGCACTCCAGCAGGGCATCGTGGAGGCAGCTCACTACGGAGGCGTACTGAGCGCGAGCAATTCGCACCGCCGCTCTCTCGCCCCCATGCCGCTCCTCCAGCTCCTCGGCGAGGCCCAGCAGCCGGCACACGCGCCGCCGGAGACCCTCGGCTCGGACCCGGACGTCCTGGGCGATGGCGTTAGAGCCACGCTTGATGCTGCTGATGCGTCTGACGGAGGTCAGGAAGCGGCCGTTCTGCTTGGCCAGCCGTTTGACGTCCATCCTGAGGAGCGCGATCTCCTGACGCATACACTGCGCCTCCTCAAAGACCTTCTCCAAGGTCGGGTCCGTTTGCTCGCACGACTCGTCGTCCCAGCAACGGCCAGACGCTCCCTCCCGGTCCCAGGACTCCCGGGAGATCCGGTGCAGCTCACAGAGTCGATCCCTCATCCTGCGCGCAGATCAGATCCAAGGTCCTCCACGCTTCAAGGCATCTTCACAGCCCGTGGAGGAGGAGAAGCTGAAGTGACTCGAGTCCCAGTTTGACCTCCAGCTGAAAGGTCACCAGACCAGTTATAAAACTCAAATCCCAAAGGTTAATAAGCCTGATTAAGGGGAGGCAGTGATTTCAGCCTCGCTGTAGGTGAGCAGCAGCTCGCTGACTGGAGACAGGTGTGTGTGAGACAGTGCAGCACCTGACGTCTCTCAGTGATCAACCGATTGACGAGATTCCAGGTGCGGAGGGCAACCCAACACCGTCATCTGATGGGGCACATTTAGCAGATTGAAAGAGAACCAGAAACTGTAAGATAAACTAATCACTGTTAGAAGTTTAACAAAAAAAATACATTTCAACATTCATTATGACTTCAGCTCCGGCCAGTTGCTGCCATTTTCCGCCCATTTAGGAAAGAATTCAATTTGTGTTCTGCTGAGACATCAAGAGCTCAGAGCAGCTTGGAAATTTTTCAAAATCAGTCGAGAATTTTTTTTGGAAGGCAGAGGGAGGGGTGGTGGGGTTACAATTCCAGTTCTACCGCCTCCAGGTCTCCTACTTCTCATATATCCTGAGATGATTGACCTGAATCTTCAGAAAACACTGTGGACGCAGGTGCACAAACCAACACTCGGAAGATGTTTGGAAATCACCCCCCCCCAAAAAACTTAAGCTTTTAAAACATAAGAAAAAAATTTAAGTGAATGAGCCTCAGTGCCTTTCATGTCTAAACTTCTCGATGACAGCGTGAAAGTGCAGGTTAAGGGAAGAAGAGGTGAGAAGAGCAGCAGGTATGTCCGGAACGTTCCGGGCAGCTACTTGTAGCCAATACTTATTTTCAGGAACTGAGGTCGAACCTTCACCCGCAGTGAAACGGTACAACTGGTCCAGCTTTCATTAGCCATTTTATTTCATTCACGGACACCCAGTGCGAGCGCCCCCTGCGGGGCCCCACTCACCAACTGCCGACGTTGGCAGATGGGATTAAGAGCAAGACTGATAAAAAGAGAAACAAACATCGGTGAGATAAAAACATCACGGTTTTGAGGAGAAAGGAGGAGAGCTCATCCCCCCTCAGTCCAGAGCAACTCGCTCGACAACCACCGGTCACTTGTAGCACGGGAAGCAGCTGCAAAACATCTTCTTGAAGGGGTTCTTGCTGTCGTACTTCTTGGCCGTGTTGAGCCTCGCCGTGGCGCCTCCGATCTCCATGTCCGTTTTGTGGACGTTGGCTTGGATGGTGTTCATCATGGGGCCCTGCTCCTCCACCAACAGAGCCACGTCCAGGAAGAGCTCGTGGAGGCTGCTCAGGCGGCTCTCCAGCTCCAGCAGCTCCTTGTGACGGCTCTCGATCCGGTTGAGGGCCGAACTGGCCGTCATGCCCTCCACCTGCACGTTCTCGGTGAACACGTTCCACTGGTCCTTTTCCATCATTTCCTCGATCTGCTCCCCGGTGACCTCCTTTCCCACGATTTCGAAGTGCCGCTGCAGGTTGGCTTTGCAGTTCTCGCGGTGGGACATCTCCACGTCATTGTACTCGAACATGACGTCTCGGAAGTTGTTGCTCAGGCCCACGTACTGAGTGCGGGCGATGCGGGCCACCGTCGAGTTGCACCCCTGGGTCTCCTCCAGCTCCTTGCACTGCGCCCCCATCTTCTGAAGCCGGGCCAGCACCGCCTCGCCACGGGACTTGATGTCGGCCGCGATGGCGTTCGAGTCCCGACTGATGTCACTCATGCTGGTGCCCTCGCTCAGCATGCGCGAGTTCTGCTCCTTCAGGCGGGCCACGTCCAACCGGATGAGCTGGACCTCGCGCCGGATCTCCTGCACCTCCTCGAACATGTGGTCCAGGGAGCGGTCGTGGTCGAACACCACCGCCTGCTGCGGCTGCACGTCATCCAGGTCCACGTTGCTGAAGGTGTCCGACGTGGAAACGGACTCCTGGCTGTCAGGAAGCTCCTGCAGCTTGGTCAACCTATCCCTCATGTCTGTGTCAGACAGGAAAGAGTGCAGTTGCGACAGCTCAGAACCTGAAACAAACTCACACACACAGAGCAGATACAGCGTTCACCTCCACGCGAGTGAAGGTATGTGAGCAAGGAGGCTCACCGAACAGGTCTGCCCTGTTCAGCTGAGCAATGTTTATCCCACCTGTGGCTCAGAAGGACTCAGGATACAGAGCAGCATAAAGCACTTTGATCAATTAAACACTTTTTAAAAGCTTTAAATTAAAAAATAGGAGTTTTCACTTCCTTACTTCTTACTCTTAGTGTTTATCAGCCTAAAAAGAGGGGTGAGATACTCACCGTCCTGTGGCTGCTGTCCCGTCCAGGTCCTGCGCAGGTGAGCGTGGAGGGGTTGATAAAATCAATCAGCTCGTTAACCAATGGCAGCCGGGGGGGTAACACACACACACACACACACACACACACACAGGTACTCACCCCCGCATGGCTTGCGTCGGCCCACACGTGTCGCGTCGGACAGAGAAAGTGGCCGGACAGATGAGCGCCGCTCACACGCGCACCGTCATCAGGCGCAGGTTCGAGTCGCGAGAACAGGTGACGCGAGAGTCGCGGAGGTGAACGTCACGCGCATAGGTCGTCGGCTGTCTTCCCCATTCCTCGCGGTGTATGCGCGTGTGGCGCAGAGGAGGGGGGGTGGAGATGGGCATGAGAGAAGCGTCGGGAAAACGGATGACACATGACGACGAAACTGAGGTCACTTCTGTTGGACCCTTAACCGAAGACAGCCAGTTACATCCATCCGTTGTCACTCTGATGTTTTCTTATTCTTTTCTCTTACTGACTCTGTTTGAGATTGTTTAATAAAATATTATTTATTTAAAGAATCAACTCAGTGGGAACTTTTACATTTATTTAGCTGCTGCTGTGCTCCACGGTGAATTACACTGATTTACCCACCTCCACAGCGCGGTGGGATTCTAGCCTAGATAGCAGTTCTGACCACTGCGCCCCCTCCCGGCTCTTTTGTTTATTCCGCTTAAAGTAAAACAACTTTTCAAAGGTCCAAGATCTATGATGCATAAATGTGAGAATAAGTTACTCATTTATAATACACGAGTGTGTGTGTGTGTGTGTGTGTGTGTGTGTGAGAGAGAGAGAGAGCCTCACTGCGCTACACCGGACTAACTGTTCAAGTTACGTTTCTGAACATTAGGGGGCGCCGTTGACCAGCACAGCCATTAGATCGCAGAGGCGCGATTTTAATACTGCATAATAAATTTAAAAAGGAAAAAAAGCGCAATATATGTTTAATACTCCAAAAACGACTCCGAATAACGCTGCCCGGAGTGTTTATTTAGCTGCGTGCCTTACACAGCATACATAAGCTCCACCCTGATGGCAAAATTAAATAATTCCATTTAAAGTAATTAATACGATTAATTCAGACATGTAAACGTACAATTACACCGCTGCCACTGCTTACAAAGGGGGGCGAGGCTGTGAAGCTGAACATCAAAGTCAGCGCGAGGTCTGTGAAACAAAAACACGAGCCAGTCAGTCTGCGCCCCCAGCAAGAAGTGCGCAAACAAACACACGCGGTGCGTATTGACCGGGCGAGTGGGCCGCAATAACAACGTGCCCCCCGCTTTGAACGGCCCGGTCCCACTCCGCGATTTAAAACGTGACGCTGCGTCCTGTGAGACGTGTTGCTAGGAGACCGCGGGCACGAGGGGCGAGGTGGTCGCTGTCGAACGTGATCGTTAATTGTTGTTTAGTTAAAGGGAATGAATATTTAACACAAGAGGACGACGGATCCCGTCTTATTACTGTATTACTAACTTATTACATTCATCAAAAGTCAAACGTGTCGCGCGAACTTATCTAGTGTTGGCGACCAGCCCGCGTCACCTGATAAACCGCAGACACGCGGGGGGTCCCCGCTCTCGCGGCTCACACGGACCCCGAAAAAGTGCGTCTCACAGGAGCAGCGAGACTTCGCTAAACATCACGAACCTGCATGGTGTTGAATGACGGTGTTACATGTTTACACCACTGAAAAAAACTGTATATTTTGGTCAATTTTGAAAGACACTCGTGAAGAATAAAAGCGGTAATAAAGCAAATGAGAAGCTGCGCTATGCGGACCACCAGCGGTTTGAAGTTTGAGTGAAGACTGAGGTGAGTTTTTGTTTTGTATATGTGTTGAAAGTTCTGGAGAAGTTCAGTGTTTTTTTTATGTTGATGTTGGACGTGTCTGAGGAACTTTACCTGACGAGACGTTTTCTTTGATGTAGAGAGTTTGGGTGTGACTGGAATTTGAGGTTTTCCGACATGTTCTTTGGAAATGTTGTTTTATTGGAGGGTTTGTCATTTTTTTGGAATTTGATAAAGTTGGATTTACTCTAAACTGACTGAGGACCGTCAGCAAAATGAATGAATACGAACAAACGTAAATAAAGCTCCTCGGAGACAAGAACGTGGAATCGGCTACATTTCATTTTTACTTTGCAGTCTTATTTAATTTTTGGTATTGGTACATAACCTCCTATCCACATTCTTAGTTATTTTAGTGCTGTAATATTAAAATGCAGCATTTGGGGAATTATTTCGAAAGCCGTGTGTACAGATGGCAGCAGTTAATCGAACGCAGTATTAACAAAACAACTAGTGTAAAAGACATATCTGTAACTCGTTAACGTTCTTTTTTCATTATAAAAATTGGTTTCATTAAACTTTAACACTATTAAAGAGGACTTATTTTTTAAATTCGGGTGTACTGTCACTTTAAGAAGTCACGTGAGTCTTTTAAATCGCGAAGCGACATGTCCACCATCGCGGATTTTCCTGGAGAAATAAGGCAGCGGTCAAGTGTTGTTTCATTTCCAGCTTCATCCATCTCTACAGGTTTGGTGTAGAAGTTGCAGGTTTTCCCAAAGGAAAAGCCGCGCTGCCCTCCAGGGACTCGAACACACAACCTGTAGGCTAGACACGCACGTCCCGACTGCAGCCCGCGACGAAGGATGAAGGACACGAAGGAAACGCGGGTGTCGGGCGTGAACGAACACGCCGCGTCGCGCCGCCGGCAGGAAGGACGAGTTTAAAGTGACTCAGACATGACGCGGGAGAGAAAGTTCCGGAAAATCTCAACAACATTGTCACAAAATACGAGCATCATTCAAAGTGCGAAACACTGAAGAACCCGAGAAGTAACTATTTCATAGTGAACTTCCCTGCAGGGGTTCATAAAGTCATATTTTACAGTGTAAACATTTTATAAAATATATTTGAACGGTTTCATCAACATTACAGACGAAAAGCTCGGTCCCGCCGAGCCCGAGCAGAATGTCACAAGTTTTCCTGCCCGCGCGCGTTGGTGCACGCGCACACGCTCGCTCCCGCGACCTCAGTGGCCGCGCGTCAGCGGGTGAGAGAGGACAGCGGCATCCGATCTTCTCCGCATCGTCACCATGAGGCTGTCGGTGTTGGTTCGGGGCGCCGGTCGCGCGGCCCGGTCCTGGTCCCGGTCCCGGTCCCGGTTCGCAGGAGGGCTTCCGGGCTCCGGTTCCCGCTGCGCGGCCCCGCCGCCGCTCGCCCGTGGATGTGGTTCCGCGGGGGCCGGGTCGTCCGGGGGGGTGATGAGGTGTGTGGAGGAGGAAGAGCAGCCGGGGACCGAGGCGACACTCAGGTACGGAACCGCGACAACGACAGCGGGGTTTATTAACTGAAAACAACCGTTTTAACAGCAGCCGCGACAGTGGCGCTCAGTAAGTGACGAAAATCCTCTTTTGTCGCTGAACGGATTTATTTAAAACGCGGAAAAGCGGGGTTTTATTCGGCCAGCAGCGTGTTTAACGGCTCTGAGTGACACGGTTTAGACGCCGTGTGTGGCACCACGTGCTCGATGTTGTACCGCCGTGTGGGGGAGGGGAGGGGAGGGGAGGGGAGGGGAGGGGAGGGGAAGGGTGGGGGGCGCTGATGTAACCCTCGTCACTCCTTACAGCCGCGTCCCCCGCCTCCTGCTGTTACCTTGTTTCCGGTGAGAGGCGCTCACCTGAGCCAGCGCGTGTAGGTGAAACAAAGGAGTGTGATGACCCCACTGGACTGCCCCCCACCCCCCTTCCTGACAGCTGAATAAAGGCGCTTTACTCTGGCCGGTTGGGTTAGGAATGTTGGACGATGTAAAATATTTAACTTTTTAAATCCCTCCCCAGCAGATTTATTAATATTATTTATTAATAATAACGTCATTCTATACAGTGCAGGACACAGCAGGCTGACTGAGGAAGAATGTAGATGAATAAATAAATATTAATAGATAAATGATGAGAAGGTGACAAACAGATTAAAAGATCAAAGCGCAGTGAGGATAATACTGTGGTCCCTGAGTGTGGGACCACCTTAGTTCAACTCACTTCCTCAGTGTTTACAGCCTGCATTTGGTGTTCCTGAGTGTCGCTGTTGGCATTTTTATTTTCTGGAACTGTATATATTCCCCACACACACACACACACACACACACCCCTTTGCTTGGGTGGGTCAGGGAGCATCTGTGGATTATAAAGCGGTAGTTCTGTTTGTGGTTTGCTGGGGGTCCGCAGAACAAAATGACAACAACCAGCGTGTGGTCTTCTGCAGGGACGTCATCCAGAAGACCCGAGAGGAGCTGAGCTCACTGCAGCGGCGCCGACCTCAACTCACACCTGTCCTGGCCATTGTCCAGGTAGGTGACCCCCCCCGCCCCAGCTGCCAGGTTATGTGTCTTCAGCACTTCTGCTGAGCTGTTCGGGATGAGCAGGTATTTGTTCTGTTTGGTCACGCAGGCCGGGGAGGACAACTGCTTCCTGGCAGTGAACCAGGATATGGCGGGAAAGGTCAGTTGGGGGGGGGGGGAGGGTCTCAATCTGCCACCCTTTCCTAGTGGGACGTTGGTTCTCATGGAGTTGCTGTGTTTGGACAGGTGGGCTTAAATGTCGTCCAGATATGCTTAACAGAGGACTGCGCGGAGGATGAGGTAGGCTGCGTGAAAGGTTCATCGGGCCGGGGGGTGGGGGAGGGGGGCTGAGCGCAGGGTTTCAGGCAGAGTTGCTGATCCTGCAGGTCGTGGACGAGGTTCTGAAGTTGAACGAGGATCCCAAAGTGCACGGCCTGGTGCTCCACCTCCCCGAAGCTCTGCTCACGGGCCGAGTGCGCAACACCATCACGCCGCAAAAGGATGTGCAAGGGTGTGTGTCCCACCGTCTGCTCCGGCGCCTTCCAGAATGTTCTCGCTCCTCCACAGCCACCCCAGCACCCCCCGTCAGTGACAACCTTCCCCTTCCTTCTCCCTGCAGGGTGACCGACATCAACCTGGGGACACTTGTGCGGGGAGATGTGGAGGGGTCTTTTGTTCCGCCCATCGCCAGGGCTGCGGCCGCACTTCTCAAACGGCTAGGTGCGTCGGGAGTTTTGGGGGATGGCGGTCCGACGGCGGTCCGCACGTCTCTCGCTCAGCGAATCACCTTCGCATTCATGAGTTTTTCCGTTAATTTGACCGTTTTGTCCTCCAGGTCCGTCGGCAGACAGGAAGACGGTGGTGATCGTGGGGGACGACAGGCCCCTCGCCGTGGCCACGCAGTGTCTGATTCAGCGACTGGGGCTGCAGGCCCTCAGCTTGGAGTGGAAGGCTGCAGGTCTGCAGGAACAGGTGATGGTCGCGGAGTTCAGCCACAGAACATCTACCTCCGTCCAGCAGCTCCGAACTCCGGTTTTCCGTTTATTTATTGTTGCTTTAAAACTGACCACAAGGTGGCAGTACAGCGATTAGTAATGCGAACATGTAATGAGTATAGAGATCAGAACTCTTGACCGTGCGGCAAACCGGGACAAAATATGAGCCGTGTTTAATTTTGAGATGTTGTACCTGTTGCTGATTTGGTTTCACGTTGCCGGTTTTGACCGGGGTCCAGGTTCAGCGAGCCGACGTGGTTGTGCTGACCGGCGAAGGCCCCGCGGAGCTCCTGCCCGGCTGGCTGCGACAAGGAGCCACGATCATAAACTGTGGCTCCTCCAAGTTCTCAGGTAACCCGCGACAAGCACACACTGTCTAACCTCAGTCCACCCGTGTAGGTGGAACCCTGCAGATGAGAGTTCTACCTTGTAAAACCATCCAGGTCCCATGAAAGCACACAGGGTAAAGTGTAGTAAACAGCGAGGCTTTTAGAAGGTGAGAGTGTAGAGACGGCACTCGGTAAATAACCCCGAGATGTGTTGAGCGCGTGTGACTCGCGATGCTCTTGTGTTTCCGCCTGTTGTGACCTCAGAGCGCCTGGGTGACCCTACCCCCCATGCTGGATGGGTAACAATGGTGGACAACGTGGACCCCCTGGCCGCAGCACTCAGGATGCAGGTGCGAGTCTCGAGCGGCGCAGAACCCTATGTGATTCTTTCTGATGGGGGTGAGTCTGAGGAGCGCCGAGGGTTACGTGCCTTCAGCGTGTCAGGCAGGACCCCCCCGTCTTCTCGTGTTTGTCGAAGAGTCTGGAACCCTAAGGTGACAAACAGCGACGACTAATGGCAGCAGGCAGCACAGCTGTACTGCGGTACTGGTTCCCTGCAGCGCCTGGGCTGGGCAGCCGGACATGGGTTTGATCTCCTCGGTAGAGTTTGCACGTTCTCCCTGTGTCTGTGTGGGTGCCCTCTCTCAGTCCAAAGATGTGTGTTCCGGGTGAATTGGTGACTGAATTTCCCGTAGTGCGTTAAACTGCACTGCGCTACACACGGAGGACTCCAGGGACGAATCGGGCAGACATCAGTCAAATATTAATCGTCACGTTGGAGGAAATCGCCCGACAAATGAGTAAATATAAATGATTTAAATGCAAATTAGGATAAATGCTCTCTAAACCAGGGGACGGGTGGCAGGTCCCCTGCAGCCCTGGAGACCTCAGAACAGCCGCTTCTGCAGACGTCTTTACCTGAAATCAAGCTCACTTTTTCTCGTTTTTATTATACGTCCTGTCACTTCGGGGTGGTCCGGCACCTCGGCCAGGTTGTGGTTCGGGGACGGCCACCCTGACCGGGGGATGGCAGATACTGTCACCGGGTGGATGGGATAACAGGCGTATATTGTGACGTGCATTAAGGGGGGACGAGTAGAGCACAACACTGGGATTCCGGGGACCCGTCTCCAGTTACCGGCTCCCTCTCCCCCCAGAACGTAGTACGGAGCGCCTGCAGGTGGGCACAGCAGCAGCAGTACCACCCATGGAGGCTGCGCAGTCTCAAGCTGCAACCACTGTCGCCTGTGCCCAGGTATGGAGAATCTCAGCTTTACTCTGGTGATTCAGACTAAGACATCAGGTGTCCGTGAGAGCAAAAGCATCCAGTGGCGTGTTTGTCCCACAGCGACATTGAGATTTCCCGGAGCCAGACGCCGAAAGCCATTGACCTGCTGGCCAGAGAGGTGGGTCTGCTCCCGGACGAGATCGAGGCGTACGGGAGGAGCAAGGCGAAGGTGCAGCTCTCCCTGCTGGACCGGCTGAAGGAGCAGCCCGATGGGAAGTACGTCCTGGTGGCCGGGTGAGTATGTTGCCTCCACGTTGGCCTTTCGGGAGCTAAAGGGGAAACCCGAACGGGAGCTTCTGTTAGCTTTTGAGAGCTAGGTGCAGATGTTTGAGACACGTGCACCACAAACCGAACACAAACATGAACGTTGCCCTCTGCCACCTCTGGCCACAGGGGGTCCGAACCTGAGAATGTATCAGGTCCCAGGTTGGCCCCCCGATGTGGTGAAATGAGCTCCTTCTCCACCTTAAAGCTGCTTAATACCTTCCAGCAATGAAGAAGAAGAGCCTTATAGGCCACTTCCTTAGGACCCGCTTTTCTCCTGCTCCTCACAGCCCGTTAAATATGCGTCACGTCACCTGTCACAGTCACTTTGGAGTTTATGCTAAGCAGCTCCTGGCGTCGGTCAGGTTGCCCGGGACAGTCGAGCGTCTCCGTCTACAGCTGTGGGTGAGACGTTTGGTCTGAATTGTGCACCATCTGCTGAAAGGATACAAAGCACATGCTTCTCCTCTGAGCTCCTCCAGGCGACGTGAAGTTTCCAGCTTTTTACTTCTCAAACCGGACCCACGAAACGCAGCAGAGAAACCGTTTTGAATGGGCCTCCTCACTGGGCAGGCCACCTTGGCAGGACACTAAAGCCAAGGCTGCCTCCACTTTGGCCCTTGTAGTCCGTCTAGGGCAATAATGACCACTGGTTGAGCGCCGGGGGGGTGAGGAGAGGAAGGGGGGAGGGACATTCCCACGGAGATAAAGCTCAAACGTTGCATCAGAGTGGGGCAGCTGCCAAAAGACACAAACTGCCCCTGTTGGAATGTGGCCCACGTCCAGCAAATTCCCGGCTCCACACACTTATTAGACCCCCAGCAGCACCGTCGTCTTGTCCCTCACCCACCTCAACCGGCACCCTTCTGTGAGGCTTCGTGCCACAGGTGGCACCGTCACATCGCCGGCTTCCTCACCGCCTGCAGATAAGATGAGGGCTCATCCTGCAGGGCTTCATATACACAATGGCACATTGTCCCTCCTTCAGGGCCACTCCGTGGACGTAGTGATCCGTCCTCCTCGTGAACTTGCTCTTCCTGGTCCCTTTCCTTCAAAACCCAGTGAGGAGGAGATTCTCTGCCTGCGTTTCCATCTACAGCCACCTGCAGCACTGTGGGCTTCTAGAAACCTCATCTCCTGCAGGAATGTTAATCCCTGTGTATATGTGTGTGTGTGTGTGTGTGTGTGTGTGTCTGTGTGTGTCTGCAGCATCACACCCACCCCACTCGGAGAGGGTAAGAGCACGGTGACCATTGGCCTGGCACAGGCCCTCACAGCCCACCTGAAGCTGAACTCCTTTGCCTGCCTGCGGCAGCCCTCCCAGGGCCCCACGTTCGGGGTCAAAGGTGAGCGCTGGGACAGCAGGGTCAAACGGTAGGGCATCTGCAGGGGGTTTGAGGGCGGCAGGTAGCCCAGTGGTGAGAACTGTTGCTGTTGGACATGAAGGAAGCAGGTAAATTACAGAGGTGTTATAAATGGCTGAACTATTGTAAGCCGATCACCGCGGGAAATAAAACATACATGTAGGGAATGTTACTCAGGGCCCCTCAACACCTGTATGCCCTGTGGGCCCTTGATCCCCCCAGGAGGAGCAGCGGGAGGAGGGTATGCCCAGGTGATTCCCATGGAGGAGGTACGTGGATGGAGCCCCTGGGGCGTCCTGCCGACCAGTCGCCTTCTCCAGATTGGCACTTGCCTGATGTTGACGACCAGTTGTTTCCGCAGTTCAATCTGCACCTCACGGGCGACATCCACGCCATCACCGCAGCCAACAACTTGGTGGCGGCGGCCATCGACGCCCGCGTCCTGCACGAGGCCACCCAGTCAGACAAGGTGCGCCGCTCGGTGGGCCCTTGGGGGTCCCGTCCGTCTCCGGTTCTTTGGCAGCCTGAGTGGTTGCTGGTCACAAGGTTTGCCGTGTAGGACCTTTTGCTGTGATCGAGGTGGAGGACATGATTACTTCTCTAACCGGGTGTCCTCCTTCCCTCAAACCAGGCGCTCTACAGGCGGCTGGTTCCTGCAGTTAATGGCCTGAGGAAGTTCTCACCCATACAGGTGGCCAGATTGCAGGTGAGTGGGGAACATCTCCGGGGTCCTGCCATTTCCAGATGCTCTTCCTCTATCTCCTCCTCGCTGCGGAGGCCTAAAAATAGGCTGAGACTTAACACCTTTTAAACTCTCACTTCAGTTTATGAGTAAAAATATCATCTAAGGTTTGGCTGGACCAATACTTCCCTTCCCGGCATTCCCAACATTCCAGCCCTGCAGCCATACCTGTGGAGCTGGACGTGAAAAACTCGTGAACTTTTCCCTCCTGTCTCCCCTTCAGCGTCTTGGCATTGAGAAGACGGACCCAGACACCCTCTCCGCAGAGGAAATCCACTCATTTGTGCGGCTCAACATCGACCCATCGAAGATCACCTGGCAGAGAGGTAGGAGCCCCCAGGCCCCACGTCACCGGAGGGGAAGGACGTTTGGTCAGTCAGGTGGAAGACAGTGGTGCACCTGGAGGGACCATGAATGAGGAGGACAGTTATGAATTTCCATGAAACCACCTTTTCCCCTTTGTTAGCTCACCTTCAACGTCTGTTTTCTTCCCTACGTTTTAAAATCGCCACATGTAGCACAGCAAACGTCGCCTGCATTTACCCTCCGAGCCAGTAGGTGGCAGTAAAGATACAATGCCAGCAACCTGCACTGAATAGGAGCTGGTGGAGAGAACATGTTTTTAATTTCACATATTACAATTCATACAATTATTTCAAACTAATTTTAACATAGAAATAGTTTCACAAAGTATTTTATAGTCATTATATCTAAATCTTAAACTGCATTACGAACCTTTTTGTCAATCGCAGTGTAAAAGTGACTTCGGAGTTGGGAACAAAATGAGTTACGGCTGTGTGTAAGTGGGGGGGTGTTAGCGTCACGGCGATAAGCCACACACACGTGCGGTGTCGCGTCCTCCTCATCAGGTCTGCGCGTTGGCAGCTCGTGGGGTCCGGCTTTGGGGTGGTTTAGGGTGACGCTTTCGTCCCAGGAGGTAAAAAGAGGCACGGCGACACGGCGGGGGGCCGAGGGTGTCCACTCCTCCTCAGTCCAGCGTCCAGTGAGCCCTCACGTGTGTTTCGCACTGTTTGTGTCCTCCGTCAAAACCAGTCTCACGTCCCACCAGTGTGTATCAGTTCGGCCAACTGGAGGCCAGAGGCCGTGCTGGCAGAAGCTGTGATGTTGCGCAGTGTTGTCCACCTCTTCTTGTCTACCAGGGCATCTCTGTTTCCCCCGTAGTTGTTGACACGAACGACCGCTTCCTGAGGAAGATCACTATTGGACAGGCTGCCACGGAAAAAGGACACGCGCGCCAGGTGGGGACACCTCGCTTTTATCCTTTGGCGAATGCTACCTTTACATAGCCGCGATTTTACCATCCTCAGCGACGGGAGACCGGATTTGAACCTGGAACCTCCTCAAGTTCAAACGCAGCGGCTGGGACACCTTTTGCAGAGGCTTACCTGGCCCAGGCGTGCAGGACGCCGGTGACCTGCATGTCCTGCGGTCGTCAGCTGTCGCTATAGCAACAGCGGCTGGAAGGCACTGGGCGGGCGTTTTCGGCGTTTCCCACCCCGCAGCAGGTGGCGTAGTGGTTAGAGGCATCACCTTCAGATCGAAGCCCCGCCCACCGCAGAGCTGTGCCCGCCGTCCTCCGTTGCGTGCCAAGAATTGTTCCCCGCATGGAAGCCAGAGGGAGCATTCTGGAAGACCTTGGCAGCAGCAGAACAGGACAGGAGGCGGTCTGGGTGGGCGGGGTCTCTGCCGTATTTTGGATTAATGTTTATGACACAGCGTGAAAAGAATTTCTTGGCTTTAGAAAGAACCTCCCACTTTCCTGCTTTGTTCTTCTGTCACTTTGCCCACTCGGGAGTGTGACCCTTAACACCTTGAGCAAAGGGCCCTCGTTTCGTTGGTGGAATGTGTTGGCAGGAGCGTGTGTGGTGTGTGTGTGTGTGTGTGTGTGTGTGTGTGTGTGTGTGTGTGCGCAGTCTGACGGCTTCTCCTCTGTAGGCCCAGTTTGACATCGCTGTGGCCAGTGAGATCATGGCCATCCTGGCTCTGACCGATGGACTGCAGGACATGAAGGAAAGATTTGGACGCATGGTGGTGGCCAGCAGCCGAACTGGTCAGCCGGTCACTGCCCAGGACCTGGTGAGTGTGTGTTTGTGTGTGTGTGACTCTGTCAGTTTCCACTGCTGTTCGCTGACCCCCAGGGCCGCACTGGGTGCATCTCGTGAACAGGAAGTGCTTTTGTAACAGAGGTCAAAGGTCAGACCCGGCAGGAAGGGAGCACTGTGAGCACCGATAGCATTTGACCCCCAGCCGAGGCTCCCAAGTCAAACGCAACCAGATGTCCTTCAAAATTTCTTTTTTTTTTGCTTTTTCCACATTTCCTCACACGGAGAAGTGCTGCTCACCTCCTCGCTGCTGCACATCTGGCTCCTGTTGCTCTTCCTGCAAACTGAGTGTGGAAATGTGACGTCTCTAAAGCATCTGAACTTTTCAGGGTTTTTGTGTGTTTTTTTTTGCTCTGAAACGTCTCATTATTATATCGGAGTGTTACAGAAGGGCAGAAATATTTCACAACACTCAGCGGTGGTGTAACACAGAGGGGGAACCCAGCACAGTCCAGACCGTGTGCTGAGGTTGTTGGGAAAAATGTGTTTTTCTTTGTGCCGCTAGATTGAGAAATGATGGTGCTGCAGGCGCGCAGAACATGTGGTGCTTTTGAAAACAAACAGTAAAGGGAAAAGAGGACGAGCATCAGCCCAGTGGATGAGGAACACATCTCATCCAGTGCTGGGACACGAGTGGAGCGCAGAACTTTCTGGAGGGACTCAATAAACGTGGTTAGCTGGAGTCAGTATCCACTCGGCGAAGACCCATGCCTGCCCTTTCTCTTTGTGGGTAACAGAATGGTGGGAGTGGTGAACCTGAGGGACCTGCAGGGGGTCCAGGGTACGAGCTGAGGTCCAGGTGAGGGTAGAAGGACACGCAGAGCAGGTAGAACGTGGCTTAAAGATCTGAGCTCCCTGGGTGCAGTGCATTTGGTGGTGACTCATTTCAAACAAACTGCAACTGCAAACATCTAGTTTGATTATCTGGAAGAGTCGCATTTCCTCCATCAAGCTCCACCGCCCTTCCGGATTCTTCCATGTCTGAAACGCTGGGATGGAAGGCAGCTCTCTAGAAACTGGAGACCCAAGGAAGTTTCAGATGAAGCAGATGTTGGGATGAAGAAGCAGGGTGTTGCTCCACACTTGGCTGGGGTTTGTTGATGGTGATGGACAAGAAGAGTTGACGCCTTCACACATATGGGCTGGTCCAGCGCCTGCTTAGCTAGAACTTGCTTGCCATCACTGACAACTGAGTGTTTGCAGAACAGAGGGGTGACGTTATGTCAAACCCCCCCCCAGATGCTGCTCAAAGGATGACATGGTTTTTGCTGCTTTGTGTCTCGCAGGGTGTGAGCGGAGCTCTGGCTGTCCTCATGAAAGATGCCATCAAACCGACACTCATGCAGACGCTCGAGGTGAGTCGAACTGCAAGATTTCGGCGAGGCCCCGTTTCACCACACACGTTTTGGTGGCTCTGTGGCGGGGAGAACCTCGCTCTGATGGTCCTCAGATGTTCCTCAGGAGAAAGGCTCCACATCTGGCTCCGGTTAGGCGCCGATGTGATGTAGTGTGTGCTGCGTAGTGGTGTCGTCATGCTTGGCTCACAGCGTGTAGCTCTCAGTGGGCCCTGTGAAGTCTCACCCACTCCTCCACTGCTCCCAGAGGTCTACGTCAGTACTTTGTCGTGACCGCATCTGGGTTTCACTTACGGCGTTGCTAAAGCCACCTGTACGTGTGGTCAGCTGATGGTCGCGAGGCGTGATGAGGAGGGTCTCCTGCTGGTTGTGTCCAGCAGTTATGAGACCTCATCTCCATGCAGATGGATCAGTTACACCTTGGTGTTCAGTCCTGGGGTTCATCTGGGGCGGAACCAATAGGCCAGTGAGTTCCTTCTAGACCTGGGACATGTTGATTAGGATTAGAGCCCAGTTGGGTCTTCCTCCCCGCTCTGGGACCCACAGAGGATTCATCTCTCCTGCTGTTGTGGTTCTTTCCACAAAGGGTGGATTGGCTGGGAGGAGGTGAGAGCATGAGGCCAAAAGCAAAGAGTGACAAAGAGTGACAGGCCTGCAGATGGAACAGATGTCAGGGTACCAGACAAAGGGAAAAACAACCCTGTGTGTGTGTGTGTGTGTGTGTGTGTGTGTGTGTGTGTGTGTGGAGCGCTTTTCCGCCAGCGCTTCCTGTGCTCAGCGAGCGTGAGAGCGTATTGGAGCCCTGGCTGAGCGAGGCTGTGGGAACAGAGGTAGAGGTCAAGTGGGTGACCCCAGTGGGCCATAAGAGCCCCCAGAAGGTGGACGGTTTGAGTCCCAGGGAGGAAGCTGTGAAACATCATTCTGGTTTGGGCACCAGCTCTCCAACCGGAAGCCGTTGGCAGTAAAGGTTTAATAAAATTCACCCATCGCTGGTTATGCGGCCAGTTATCTGCAGCTTGTCACACACTGCCCTACTGTTTTCAGACCAATGTGTGGGTTGTGACCAGGTTCTTCTCACCCTCTCCAACTCTCCAACTCGCAGCCTGTTTCACCTCCAAGTCACACCCATATCTTTTTCACTCGGTCATTCCCTGCACCCTTTTCTCCAGTGTTGGACCATCATAAACCCCAGATCTTTCTGATGTTAAAACAGTGTCGCGGTAATGTGTCTGCTGCCCTCTGTCTTCACGTGTTGCTGTTTGTACTGTGGAGTCTGTAGTGTTAAGGAGCATCATGCTCAGACTGATGTTGGTCCCCACAGGGGACGCCTGTCTTTGTCCACGGAGGCCCCTTTGCCAACATCGCTCATGGCAATTCCTCCGTCCTGGCAGACAAGCTGGCCCTCAAGCTGGTCGGCGAAGAAGGCTTTGTGGGTAAGCACACCGTCCACAGTCTGTCCATCGTGAGGCTCTGCTGCTGCCGGAGGCTCTGCGGACGTCTTCTGAAACACATTGCTGCCCAGAAACCCCCTCGGTCAAAAGTAGCAGCTGCAGGAATGCGGAGAGCGCAGGTTCCACTTGGGTTTCTCCCAACGCTGGCTAACCTCTGACCTTCCACACGGCCTCATCTGTCCACCTGCCCTCGGCCTTCGCCGCCTTTCTTCACCTCGTCGGCTAGACTGGATTGTCAGTTTTTATATCAACAGTACAGAGTTGCAAGTCATTTTTCCTCGCACTGCCAATATGTGGCCAGCAGGTGGAGCAGTCATTGATGTCCGCGAAAGGACCTGGGATCACAGCCCTGCTCCTACTGTAGCAGCCAAACTGAGGTACTTCTGTTCATCTGGTATGGTAGAAATTACAATTAGGATAAAAGCAAGTGAATAAAAAATATTCAGATTAAACAGGTGAATTATTGTCAGGAGGAAGTTAAATTAATAGATAAATAAAAATGTCACGTTTATTAATTTAACTGGAATAAACCACTAAATATGACGCTTCCCCACAAAAACAGTCGCCACAGTGCACATAGTGACAGTGGGCAAAGGATTTTTTTGTTTTATATTTATTTATATTTATAGTTCCTTGTTGGCCGTGAACAGCAGAATGAAAAGGTGGTTTTCTGAGCTTCCGCTTCATTCTCAGCGAACATGTAAATACAGACGTCCTGCAAATACAGCTTTTCCTGTCCTTGATCGACGATCCAGTACGTCTGATAAATGGCAAGTATAATAAAATGTTCCATCACATTTAACAACAGACCATCATCCAGCCGAACATAAAACTTTGGCACCAAAACGCTTTTTTAAAAGGATCTTAAGACCAAAACCTAAAACCCCGAAACCTTCTCCATCCACCATCTCCGTTTTTATTTAAAACACCCAGACACGATGATAAACACGCGCACGACAACACAGCACCAGGAAATGTTTACAAACGTTGAAACGGGAGAGCGGTTTGCTGCAAAGGATGATGGGAAATCGCCGGAGCCACTGCAGTGCTGGGAACGTCTCAAACCGGAGAAGAAGGTCTTAATTGTGATCATGTGCAGATCCATATATTTCAAGCCTGCTGAGCAGTAGTGTCATAAGTGATGGATTTATGTGTGTGTGAGACGCGGGATTAGAACCACCCCCCCGTCGCCGCAGTGTGTTTCCCTCCTTTCTCGCCGTTCCACTATCCCCACTTCAGCACCCCGGCAAAGAGAGACGATTAACGTATTTACGTTTCTGTCAGCTGGAGTTTCTCCTCGGCCCTGTGGTTTGGCCAAATGTCTGCGGCGACCAGGAGGGGGCGCAGTGGTTCACGAGGCCCTCAGATCCAAACAGACAGGAGCTGTGACTCTCTTCTCCCGCTGTGGATCCTCGTGAGGAAACCAGAAGTGAAAAGTCCTTCACGTCTCAGTTTCAGTATGATACAGTAGGATGAGGGTTCGAGGGCTTTGTGTTCAGGTGTGTGTGGGGGGCGGGGGGCATCCTGGTCTGGGTGGGAAAGGGCAGAGGACGGTTGAAAGGGAAGGACCGCAGTGGAAAGAGACTCATCCTCCTGGCTCGACTGGAAAGTGTTTCCACGGGTCACGCGTAAGCAGAAGCCACGGCCCCCCAGGGATGCGGTCCGGCGTCAACACGCCTGGAACATTGTTTTCCGTGCTGTGTTGGTGGAAAGCGCGTGTGCTGGCAATGCGGGGCTGGTCGCCGTGTCCGTTCACGACCAGAAGGTTGGGGGACTGAAGACCTTAACCTGGTAGGAATCAGTGAATGAGTGAAGTTAAAGCCACTCAGCAATAGAAGTCGCTTTAGGAGAAAATTTGTAAAATATGAAGCTGTTGGGGGGGGGTGTAAGATTTGCAGGTTTCCTTGGCGACAGCAGGATGATTTATTTACCTGTGTGTTTATATAGCAGCAGCAGGGCTCGGCAGTTCTCCGTCATTCCCCCCCGGGGTGCAGCACTGCGTCACCCCTCAACATCTGAGGCCTCTTCCAATTTCTTCATTATTAATGAAGCCCATCAATATTTCACACGGCTCCTCTTAGCGGACATGTTCTTACGGCAAGGAATAGAGTGTGTGTGTGTTCAGCTCCAATCCCGCATTCCCAGCCATATGGCCGTCAGAGACCTTCCTGCAGCTCACGGGAGGGCAGGCGGCACGGCGGTCGTGGAGGTGCCGTGGTGAGCGTTGCAGAGGGTTTGTTTTGAGAGCGCAGGAGGTGCCCTTGACCGTGTGGAACGGCGTCCGGAGGAATACGCAGCTGCGTGAAGTGTGTGAGCGGCGTGCGGATCGCAGCGAAAGCGCTTCCTCCTGCTGTTCCAGGAACGTTGTTTCCTGTTGCTCAACGGGCTCCAGGATGCTCTGCGTTGCTACAGTCTGCCCTCGAACCCTTGGCCTGTGCCGAGTCTGTCCTCAGAGAGGCCCTGGGTGACTAAAGAGACTCTCTGCAGGAGAGACAAAGGGGTTTCCATTTATTACCGGGTGAACGAGCTTCCGGAAGGTTCTGTCTCGAGTTCATTGTTAATAGACAATCTGCTGGAGATGCTCAGATGTCCCTTTGTCCTTCGTGCTGGACTTAGGTTCACCTCTGAGTCACAGGTACGTCGTGAGACTGGAAGTGACTGTTGGAGGACGAGACGGAGGAAGGCCGACGGCTTCCTGACCGGGGAACAATAACACACGTGATCAGCGCTGCTGACTTATACTCTAAAGCCCAGGGTTTGAATCCCACTTCCTGCTGTAGCACCTGTGACCGCAGTACTTTCCCTGAATCGATTTCCCCGCCGCATTAACAGGTGGATCAGTTTAGGTCGCTTTGGCCTACGGAGAGCAGAACATCTAACATCCACCCAAAAAGCATCTAAAATCGGTGGTGTGGGAGCATTTTGGATGATGCCGGTGCTGTTTTGGTCCGTTTGCTCTACTGGAGATATTTTCTAACCACTAAATGACCATTTTGACCTTTTGTGTTTCGTCCAGCTGGAGCGAAATAATCCCGTGACTGAAACCTCACCCCCCTCCTCTCCTATCTCTGACCCCCTTAGTGACGGAGGCCGGCTTTGGTGCCGACATCGGGATGGAGAAGTTCTTCAACATTAAGTGTCGGACTTCTGGGCTCCGGCCCAACGTTGTGGTTCTGGTGGCCACGATCCGAGCCCTGAAGATGCATGGAGGTGGTCCCAGTGTGAGTATCGCTCTCCCCCCACGCACAGACACGCACAGCAGCTTTACACGTGGAATGTTGCATCACAAGAGGTTGTGAAATGCTGCGAGCGCTTCAGCTGTGGTTTTCCTCCAGATGCTCTGGTTTCCTCCCACCGTCCAAAGACATTTATTCCAGGTGGAGTGTGTGTGTGCGTGTGTGTGTTACATTTCTCTGCCCTGTAAGTCACCTTGCACACAGGAATAGCCAAATATTAAAAATCGCTGTACACAACTTTGGAGAAAAGCATCTGCAAACGAATAAATGCATGTGGCGAAATGAGCATCTGATCAAAGTGTGTTTGAGGGTTTCAGACCTGAACAACACACCTGGGAGGGTGGGGGGGGGGTGGGTGACTGTAATACCTGGCTGAACCCAATGACACTCTGCTCTGGACACCTGTCTTCCAGGTCTCTCCCGGAGCTCCTCTTCCACAGGAGTACGTGGGCGAGGTAAGAGTCTCTTGCGTACGGTAGACTGTGGTGGGATGAGCTCTTTCTGTCCCTCACAGGTGCTGAATCAGCGCCAACAGTCCGAAGTGCAGGTCTGGTCCCACAGCGTGAGCTGCGGTTCCGCTGCTGTCCACCAGGGGCGCGGCGGCGGACGCCTCCCTTCTATTGAAACAACCGAGTTGCACAATCCCACCTCCTTGAGCAGAGAGCTGGAGATGTTTGCCAGCGTCGGGGTCTCTGAGGGTTGCGTTTACCGTGGTAATCTGCCCCCCTGTTAGAGGCCCATGTTTGTTTGTTGCTTAAGGACAATGTTCACTGACTGAGACACTATTGGCTGGCGCTGTTGGTGTGTGTGTGTGTGTGTGTGTGTGTGTGTGTGTGTGTGTGTGTGTGTGTGTGTGTGTGTGTGTCTGTGTGTGCCAAGCAAGGAGATGGACTACGCCTCTAAGCCCCCTCAGTTGTCTCCTGGCTCCCATGCAACCGTTACTTAACTTTGTTTGCCCAGTTAATCAAATAATTACTCAAGTGCACCCCCCCCCCCAGACCTGAGGGCCATTCGGGGGGGGGTGTTCGGTCCCAGCGTCTGGTTCAAATCACGGTCGTAAAAAGACTTCAGCTGAGCAAATAAGTAAATCAGTTAAGTTAATTGAAAGACCATAATGAGTTCCAGAAGGTCCCTGGAGGAGCCTGTCCCTGTTCCTGCTGCGAGTGGCGAACCCTGAGGGTCCTGCTCTGCCTCTCTGGGGGGGCCGGGGGTCACTGTGGACCGAGGGGGTGCTGCAGGCGGCCGGCAGGTGACCCTCGCGTTGAAACTTCCTGCTCACCTTTACTGTCCCCCTAATCCAGGCTGGGTTTAAATTGCAACCTAATTAACCCACATCTCAGGTCACCTGAGGTGAGGGGGGGCCGCAAACAGTTAGTTGTTACATAAGAGCACAAAGGGCCACAAAGACACTGTCCCCCCAGGCAGATGGCGGAGACTTGCGTTTGGTGACGACGGGCATCTGTCTCACGGTGGACGGTTTTCAAACGGAGCTTCTCGTCGACCCCTTTTCTCGCGCTGCTTCCTCCCGCAGAACCTCCGGCTGGTGGCCGACGGCTGCTGCAACCTGGAGAAGCAGATCCAGATCGCGCGGCTCTTCGGGATCTCCGTCGTCGTCGCCCTCAACGTCTTCAGGTGCGTTCGGGTGGGCCGGAGGCCAAAGATCCCTCCAGGGCCGCTTCGGAGCGCCGCGTCTCAACCGTGTCACTCGTTGCCTCCTGCAGGACAGACACCGAGGCTGAGATTGACCTCGTGTGTCAGATCGCAAAGGATCGTGGGGCGTCGGACGCCGTTGCCTGCCGCCACTGGTCTCTCGGGGGGCGGGGCTGCGTGGAGCTGGCGGAGGCCGTGAGGCGGGCGGCTCGGCAGCCCGACCGCTTCCGCTTCCTCTACGACCTGCAGGTGAGACCGCGGGGGTTCGCCTTAGACGATTGGTCAGTGTGGAAGTCCACCCCCCCCTCAGCTTCTCTAAAAATACCCCCAGTGTCATCGTGCCTTGGAGGTGCGGTAATGAAATGTCACAGGGGTGTTACAGTTACAGAGGGGAGGTGTAACGGGGGCCGCGGGTCCGCAGCAGAGCGTCGGTGCCTCTTCAGCTCGAACATCTGCCCCCCATGAAGGTCTTCCCTACCATGAAGTCTCACTGGGGGCCTTGTTTACATTTACTTTTATTCAGCTGACACTTTTCTCCAAAACAACTGTACACCAGGGTAATTTTTACCGTATCCATTTAGGGTCAGTACTGCGCTGAACTTAGATCTTTGGACTAGAAGGTGGTGGTTCGACCCACTTGACCGCTTGCTGCCGGGTGTGTATTCTCGCAAATCACCCGGGCATTTTCGATGCATACACCGTTTGTCGTAGCGTGAAAATGTATTCAGAGCGACTGCATGGCAGGAGTTGGAGAATTACGTCCTGCAGGGAGTGGTCACGGGTTCAAATCCCCGCTGTACGGTGACCAAGTGACCGAGCTGCAAGAAGCGAGCAATAGGGTCCTTTTCCCTGCTGTCGTACTCGTACCCACTTTCAGCAAGATCTTCTCATTCCTCACACAGTAAATCATAATGTCCATGAGAGATGCAGCTCTGCATTCAGGGGAGTTACTGGTGCCTCTTGGGTTCCAAACATCAGCTGCTCCGATGTTGTTCAGCCGCTTTGGACCCGACCGCACTTTCCTGTCTTTACCGTGTCTCTGCCGGACACCACACCTTCCCCAGTAAAGTCATTCCATGTGACACATCTGCCAAAATGGTCCAGGAAGCCTGCAGTAGAGGTTAAATAATAAATCCTGAAGGTGCACCCGACGTGACAGAAGAACGGGGTGGTACATCTGGGCTGCTCAAGAACACACGGTTTTGTGACTTGATTTTGCTCATATTTCTGCCAAAGAAAACTGTACATGAGTGTTTGGTTACAATCTGTGAGCTTAGGGAGGGCGGTTTGGTTTGAGATGTGTCTTTTGACCCACACCTCCTTCTGACAGATGCCCATCGTTGAGAAGATCAGAACCATCGCCCAGAAGGTGTACGGAGCAGACGACATCGAGGTCTCTCCGGAGGCCCAACACCAGATAGACTACTACAACGAACAGGTAAGACCCCCATGCTGGATCATCTGTAGGGGAGGTCCAGACACAACTGTTTGGGATGGGCTTTGAAGGACTGAGGAGCTCTGGAAAGAAGAGAGGTGGTGACTGAGTATGTGTGCATGCTGGCTTCTTTGGTTGGATCAGTGGTTAGAAGGTCGGCTGGCTGGATGTTAGTTGGATTAATGATGGCTGAAGGATGGTTTGATGGCCTCATGGTTGCATGGTTGGTTGAGCATTTGGATGGATGCTTGAATAGATGGTTGGATGGATGGTTTGATGATTGCTTGATTCACCAGATGGTTGGATGGTTGTTTCGCTGCGTAGTGAGTTGGGTGGTTGGTTGGAGGGTTTCCTGGTCTAATGGTTGCATGCTTAGTTGGGTGGTTTGGTCTGTTGGGTGTACACCTGGTTGGAAGGTTACTCGGTTGGTTGTTTGGTTGCTTGTTAGTACTAACCCGTGCTGCTACTATTGTCCCCCAGGGTTTTAGCAACCTGCCCATCTGCATGGCTAAGACTCATCTGTCCCTGTCCCACCTACCACATTGGAAAGGTGTCCCCACTGGCTTTCTGCTGCCCATCCGTGATGTACGCGCCAGCATCGGGGCCGGATTCATCTACCCCTTGGTCGGCACGGTGAGTGGGGGGGGGAACCGACGGACTGACACAGGGAGGGAAGTGGCAGGGAAACCCGAGATGAATAGAGCTCCCCCTTCTGGAAGCACTGCATCCTTTCGCTGTTTTCCTGAAGTCCCGTCAAGTCAAGTTCCTTCCTCCTCCTGGAACTTGCGGCCGACGTGGGTGCGGAACGGCTCTTCAGCCAGTGTGGGTCGGCACTCTCCGGCGTGAAGTCGAGCTCCCGCTCCTCCACAGACGTGGCCGGTCTGGGGTGAATCCAGGCCTTTTGGGTTTCTGCTCTGCACAGTTACATCCTGTCAGAAAAATCCACATCTCTGCGGGTTCACGGCCTGCACTGTTCAGCAGTCGCCGAAGCAGCTCTCTGAGCCCCGTTCGACACGCTAACTCCTCAGTGACAGCTGTGGTTTCACCGTCTGGAACCCACAACCTTCTGGTCTAGTGTCACAGTGGCTCCTATTAGTGTTTCGTGGGGTTTCTCTGTTTCTGTCTTTCTCACGCCATTCACTCATTTTTAAGTCGCCGTTTCCCAACTTACAGCTCACTTCTCGTCTGTCGTGGAGGACGTGAGCCACATGTTCTGGTGTCTAGTGACCCCTCTTCACACGGCCAGTTTCCTGGATCTCTTGGGATTTTTTTTTTTTCGTTTCTCCCCCCTCCTGCTAGGCCCATGATTCTGTCTCGCACACAGAACACACACGTTTTGCCCGCGTCTTCCCACCGTTTCCAAGCCCGGTAAGACATTGAGATGGGTGAACTTGTCAACTGGCGTGTTTGGGGACAGCGGGGACATGGAGAGACGCCCCGCGAGGTGAGCGGCTGGAATTTCTGCCATCAGCTGGGTTGGGGTGTTTTCTCGCACGACCCTTGACCCTTGGCTAGAAAGCCCTTCCTGCATTTGATGCGAAAAGCTCTGAAGATCGGCCAGCTGGCCAGGGGCATGCTGGGATGTGGCCGAGGGGGCTCGACGTGAGGCCGTTTTTCAGCACCCCGCCCAAGCTTTTCATGTTAGGTGTCCTAGGGAGAATTAGCTTGTTCGTGGCCCTGTCGAGGACCCCAGAAGGACCGCAAGGAGAGTCGGGGATAAATGGCCGATTCTCACGTTTTGAAGACCTCAACTTCACGCTCTTTGTTTGGCTTCCTTCGGCACTTGGCCGTTTCCAGCGAACTCGAGGCGTGTGGCCACCAGGACCGTGGTGCGTTGCGGATTTTTAGGTACGTGGTTAATAATATTCTGTAGCTTAGGTTCATTTCCATCAATCCATCGGGGGGTTTAACCCTTCGCGGCCCGCCTAGTCACCGCACTGACCGCTGTGTGTTTGCGGTGCGGAATCGGGAGAGAGGAGCGTGTGACGCTCTCGGCCATCGTGAACCTCCCCGGGCTGCGTCCGCCTGCCCGTATTTTTTACCACTTGTTTACCGTGGCCTGTTGGCGGTGGGGGAGGGGAGCGGGGGGTAGGAGCGAGAGTTCGACAGCGGGGATTTTAATTAGCACCGACCTGGGGGTTGTCTCAGCCGAGTGTCATTGTGACCGCAGGGCATGAAGCCCCCCCTTCCTCCCCACAGGCGGGGGGCACCCTGGTCCTGTGGAGGACGAACCGGGCGGGAACGATGCCAATGGCAAACGCCAGAAACGCAGTGGGGGGGGCGCTGAGGAATCCCCACATCCCTTTACGCCTTTAGTTTCATTCATGTAAGCGTTTTTTTCATAAATCTAACACCTTTTTCCCCCCCAAAGTGACTTTATAAATTTGGGTTTGTACAATAAGCAGCTTATATTTATGCAGCCGGGATATTTTTACTGCATCTGTTCAGAATAAGTATCTGGATCAAAGGTAATGCGGTGGGAAGAAGGGATTTGAATCGACGCCCTTCTGGCTGCAAAGTTCAGACTGGCGTTAATTCTGCACCGTTTACAGTCTCAGGCCCTTTAAGTACAGTATGGTTGACATTTCTTGAATGATGAATAAACGGGGGGGGTTGAATGAAAGTTTTAACAAACGTTGTGCTAAAAAAAGTCGCACATTGTGCTCTGGGATGAGATGGGGTCACGTACTGGTTATAAATGGAAGATGGTGGGGAGCAGGTCTGGACACATTGTCCTGCGAAAGCGACGGAGGACAATGGATCATTGTCTGGGAATATCAGGACTATAATGTATGTGGAGGGTCCAGTTTCCCTGTTGAGCGGCCGGGTCTGCGTGTTAGTCTGTGTCGGTCGGCCACCGGTCCCCAGGGTGCGAGTCCTTTCGGGGGTCGACAGACGATGGCTTTCCGGGTCATTGGTTGGGTTTGCGTTCCGCAACAAAGCCTTTTGAAAACGTCCGTCTTCTGGCTTCGTCTTCGTTTATTTTTGGCTCAGACATTCCTCGGGGTGGCAGAAGACCAGAAGAGCTGTGCGTCAGGGTCTGGGATCTTGTTCCTGCCGCCCTGACGTGATCTTATCCGTTGCTGTGGAAATCCTATCTACCACCTGCAGTCAGCGAGGTCTGGTCTCCAGCCTGGGCCTCCTCAGACAGGTCCGCCACTCCATTTCCTCTGGAACAACGCAGAGAGTACCTGGTCACTGTTGGGGGATGTACGAGTTATTCAGCTCATCGGGCAGGGACACACGTAACCTCAACGGTACAACAGGAGCAATAACTGCTACACCGCCTGCTGGCCATTTTACCCTGACTGAGGATGACCTCCGTCTTGATGGAAAGAGGCAACATCTTAAGGTCCAAAAACCAAAGAGACTGACGGAACATCGTGGAGGATTTCAAACCCAGGGGGGTCAACACTATTTTAATACTGCGCTGCACTATGAATGATGCCAGAAGACTTGCGATTCAGTGTGTAAAGAGGCTGTTTTTGGGGGGACAGGAAGTGGCTGTTGTGACATTTTGATTGGCTGCTGGGGGCGAGAAGGAAATGGTCGCCTGGCATCTGAAAATCTCCATAATAATTCGTATTTTTCAGGGCTGAAATGTGTTTTAGTGATGGAAAGAGACAAAGAAGTACTGGACTGAAAGCTCTTCCCACCAACAGGCTTTCAAAGACGAGAGATGACTTGGCCACCATGGCGGGGGGCCTCTCCAGCGAGGACCGCAGGGCGACTGATCCCTGCGGAGGAGCCTTGTTTACCAGACCCGTGACTTGGTTCACATGGCCCACTTTAATCCCTAAATTTCATTAAGACAATCAGCTGGTTCTGGTGCCGCGATAAACCATTTGACCAGTCAGTTGATTTTCATTTGCTGTATTTTAAGATTTGGCTTCAATCCCCTTTATCTGTTAACCATTTCCATTTTTCACAAGGAGACCATCTCCACCTGGTCACCCTACAAGAAGCTGTCATGTTGGTTTCCCTGGCAAGAGTCCATCATGTGGACCTGGACCAGGACCATGGAGGGGGGGGGGGGGGGAATGTAAGGGCTCCCTTTCTCTGGAAACCCTGTGGACCAAGACGTTAACCGTTTTNATGGGGGGGGGGGGGGGGGGGGGGGAATGTCAGGGCTCCCTGTCTCTGGACACCCTGTGGACCCAGCAGTTAACCGTTGTCATGGGTCCAAGTGAGACGTCCATCGGTTCATCCTGGGTGGACTGGAGGACCTCAAACCTACACCTTGACAACATAGAGGGTGCAGCTCCCCTATTGATCAGTCCTGCTTCGCTCCACCTTAAACCCCCAAACCTAATTGGACTGTGACTGAAGCACCTTTGGCTTTGGTACCACTGAGAAGGAGTAGGAAATTTCCTGGAAGACTCTTTCTAGAGATATTTATAACGTGGCCCTTCTGAAATTCTTATTTTAAGATAAAAGGCAGTCGGAAGCTAATGAAATATAGTCCCTGTAGATAAACATCAGCTTTGTGGGGCTGCTGTCTGTGAATGTCGTCTTGTTCTCGTCGTATCCACATATTTGGCCCTGTGCTTGGGGACCTGATTGAATGGAACCGCTGGTCACGACCCCCCACTGTCCCCCCAAATGTGAGCTTATCTGACCCGAAGATGATCTCAATTAATAACCACGGTGACCTGTGTCAGCGCTCTTTCCTATCGGGTCCCATCAGGTATCTAAGCCCTGAAGGTGGTCTTCTGGGTCTGAGATGTTTGTTGTGTCTTTTATGTAATATAATTCTGTTCAATTTCACAGGATTTAATCATAATTACTTGCAATATAGTGAATAAGGGCAGATTTTTTAGACATTTTTCAAAGGAACCACCTGTGCCTCATGACACTGGATAGTGAGTCTTAATTCAGCCCATTCCGTTTGCAGCCCTGTGAACGGCAAGCAGGGGTGGGACCCCCAATGTATCGCCAACCTAGATGACTGGGCGGGTGCTCCCCGACAGTACAGTACCCAACACAGACACCTGGTTTGCCAGGATGGGGATCTGAACACAGATTTCCATGTTGGAAGCTAGTGGTTATCATACGTCAGTTTAACTTCTCTACGTGAAATGTCTTATATCTCCAACATGGAATATAAATATATTTCAGCTGAGGTACCTGGTGCTGCCAGAAAGCAGAAAATGAAAAGTTAAAATGTAATAAATATAATCAAAAAATTGTGTTAACCTAAAACTCGATGCATTTAACATTATGTGTGTGTGTCTGTGTGTGTGTGTGTGTGTGTGTGTGTGTTTTTGAGAAGTGGCCTGTTTGTCCTTATCCTGACAAATTAGGTGGGATATGCCTGGAGACACACCACGTGTGTGTGTGTGTGTGTGTGTGTGTGTGTGTGTGTGTTACATTGCTCTGCTGCATCACTGTATCTAGTCACACTGTAAGCCACTTTAAAGGCATCACTTGAATACTGGATGATGGCCACTGTGGGTCAGTTTGGAGAAAAGCATCTGCTAAATGAGTAAATGTAAAATGCCAGATTAGCATTTGGCTAATTAATGCTGTAGTGGCACCAGACACCGGTCCAGGGACTGACCCCCCCCCCCCCCCCCCCCCCCCCCCCCCCCCCCCCCCCCCCCCCCCCCCCCCCCCCCCCCCCCCNCCCCCCCCCCCCCCCCCCGCGTGGAACCTCAGTAAATCTCAGTAAATGTCTGACTTTAGTGCTGTGGTAGCAGTACAGTGATGATAGGATGCAGAGTTTGGGATTGTAAACAGTATTTGTGGGCTAAAAGCTGTTTGTTTTGGAGGACGAGGTTGGAGGAGACTGACGCTCTGCTCCGCTCCCCACAGATGAGCACCATGCCGGGGCTGCCGACGAGACCCTGCTTCTATGACATCGACCTGGACCCTGACACGGAACAAATCACGGGTCTCTTCTGAGAGCTCACCTGCCCTCTCCGGGAGCCTCAAGGTAACTGTCCAGAGCTCCTGGGGGTCCCCCTCCACACTCCTTCCTGCACCTCCACCTTCCTCCCCTGTTTTCATCAGAGGGTCCCTGGCAGCTGGACGGAAAAACTCCAGTCCGTCTTTCACGGCACCAAAAAAACCATGTAGTTAAAGAAGGCTTTGTGGAAGAGACCCCACACGGACAGCAGGGTGGCTGCTGGTCTCCCTCCATCATGTGGACAGGCTGCTGGCACAGTCCAGTCTTCCACACAGCTCCCCTTTAATACGTAAATCGATTATAATGCTCAAGCGATTTAGAACAACACTGTAGGACTTTGCGTCGTCTTGCTAGCGGCTCAGTGGATCCGAAATGCTGTCGTCAGGACGCGATGATGGGGGGCTTAACCCTGACGTGACGTCTGTTTCTGTCAGTTGTTGCGGTGTTTGATGTTTCCTGTCTGTCTCTCTCCACCTCAACACCTCCGCTGGCCACCCTCAGCTCTCCTGAGATCCCGGAAGCATTTGCCAAGATGTCCCAAGATGAACAGCCATCCAAACCTAAATGTCACCCCCACTCTTCCGCGCGATGCCCTCAACGGACCATAACCCCTACCCCCACCCCCAACATTGACACCTGCCACAGAAAACTTCCAGGTGTGACAAACAAGCATCAAAACGTTGACCAAAGTGTTTGCCATCACGTCTTAAGGGCAAGTTTCTGAAGCCCGAGGAATTTCCACTGTTACGTGGTCTGATGTACATTTCTGTATCGTCTCTGTAGAAACTCGTGCTCTGTGCAAAGCTGGGGTTGTATAGGTTCTCGCTTTAAGCTTTTGTCCCCCAGCGTGATTGAACACGTGCAGCTGTTTCTCCCAAAGTGCCGTTTCATATATTATAATAATAAAGATTGAGGAGTTTCTATCAGCCTGGAGTCGTGTTCTTGTTCCGCGTGACAAACGCAGGGGACACGTCTGCCTTGCCTTTTGTACCATCACGTCCCCTTTTGAAGCTGAGTGTGAGTTTACACTGGAAAAAAACACAGGGAAAGTGAATCCGCTGTGCAGACTGGTCAATAATAAGAACCATAATAAAACCCGTTGAGCTCAGGATGTGTTCCTAGGAAGGAGAGCACTAACTGGTTAATAGGGTCATTTTAATATTATCAGAGAAGTGGCAGAAAAACACACACACACACACACACACACACACGATGTTCCGTTGTCAGATAACTTTGACATTAAAACAAAGCATGTGCTGCACATATAAAATGGAAGAAAGAAAAGACCTGAAATGTCCAGGTTGTGTGGGAGGGAAGTGTGTGTGTGTGAGTGTGTGTGACATGAGCGCTGGAGATATGTGAGAACTTTGGATTATTCTCAGTTTCTGATGGTTCATTTTGTTTTCCTCTCCTCAGGGGCCTGTTGGCTCACGTACTGTTTGCAAAACTTGCATGTTTGTCCCTTTCTGTGTGTATGTGTACGTGTGTGTGTGTGTGTGTGTGTGTGTGTGTGTGTGTGTGTGTGTGTGTGTGCGCGTGCAGGGAGGGTTGTACACAGGGGGTCCACAGGTCTGTAATCAATCATAATTTCCAGCATCTCAATGCGGTGGGTCTGGACCCTAATTCACTCTTCCTCCCCCAGGTTAATCCCCCTGCACACCCCCCCCATTTTTAAATGGTTTTTTTTAATCATTACTTTGAATTATAGAACAACCGACGAACGTGAAAAGTATGTCGTTGGACTGTGGGAGGAAAGCCAGGCAGGACTGGGGAGAACATGCAAACTTGGCCCACTCTGAGCTGGATTCTCCGCCTGAGGTGCTGCTCGCTGCACCGTCACGCTGTTGACTTCAAACGCTGAGCTAATAACCCAAATGAAAGTAGATTTTCAGCACACGGCCCCCTGTGACCCATTATTCCACAGCCCCCGCGTGGTGGACAGGGACACACACATACACTGGCCTCCAGAGGCAGCGCTGGACATTAGTTCCTTTGAGGTAGAGATGCTCGTAAGAGGCCAGGTGTTGGCATGGAAACAGGGGTCGCAGGAATGTTCCAGCGCAGCTCTTCAAAGGGGGACCGGGAGGAACAGACTCACACCGCTGGGGGCAAAGGAGCTCCCGTCAGCAGGGTGACGCGGGGGCCTCCGGCAGGATGACAGGTGTCACCTTCTTTGTCCTTGGCTACAGTAACTGGTCCAGATGCTGTGCTGCTCAGGCTGAGGGTCTGGATTACAGTGCCAGAGGCCTCTGGTTCCAGCAGTTTCCACCATCTCTGTGGTCAGTGACGTGTGTAACGGACAGTTAACGCCGGTCCCTTGACCCGGGGGAACCTGGGAGATAGAAGATAAGTCGAGCTTTATTAGGCAATTCATGTTGCCCTAAACCTGACAGGTCAGCTATCAATACTGCAGAAGACACGACGTCTCGTTCAAACATAAAGGTGATATTTGTTCTTCCACGAGCTCCACCACAAGTTCTTCTGCACGTTTGGTTCCGTTACGACGGGTTTCTGCTTCTTCTGCAATTTTACTGGTATTAAATTAAATTGCTGTTGTGTGTCTGTTGCTTTAAATCGAGTTTTGACCCTTGACCGTTGTTTTTTTTTTTTTTTTTTGCATGTCAGACTGACCAATAAATCTGCCGGGAACATCGACCGTGTGTGACCACAGGCCGGGGGGGGGGGGGGGG
>UFQX01000233.1:462537-478260 GCA_900497675.1 Arapaima gigas | reverse complement strand
GGGGGGCAGGTAACGGCTCCCTGCCGCTTTTCCTCTGCTGCTTGTGGGGGTCGCTGCAGGTTGCGAGAGCCAAGCATTGTGGGTAGGTTGGTTCGAGGGGGAGCCCACTGTGCGTCCCTCTTCGTCATTGTCCGCCGCGCCCCCGAAACCCTGCAGGGGGCACGGACGGTGGAGGGGGGACACGCCCCGACATCACGTGGGAGGAAGACGTGATGCCATCCTTGCAAGGGTCCGGTGCCAGAAAATAAGATGATTTCCTGCAGACGGCGGCATCGTGGGTCAGGAAGCCGGTGCGGACGGGACGGGACCCCGTAGGACAATACGCCGCATTGTGGTCGGAGCCCAGCGGGGGGTCAGAGGTCACCAGCTCCGTGATTTATCTAACGTTTGTCACGTTTGTCTTATGAGGTTATTTATTTATCTACGAGCCGTTATTAGTGATGTAACCTTACGTACGGAAGCGAGCTCCCCTCGCAGCTGCGTGATCCTGATGCGACACGAAATCTGCTCTCATCTCGTTGTTTTACTGAATCTTAGGATAATTTCACCTGTTTTAATATCTGCACACCTAGAGGGACAAATGAAGCCGGCGAATGAGGAGGAGATAAAGTCGACTTCAGCTGAGGAGATCAGCTGGAGGATTAATGGCTGAAATCACTGCTTATTACTGAATTATTAATAAATTCATAGCAGGAAGAACCGACTTAAACTCAGTCACTGAAACAGTCGGGGGTTCTGAAGCTCATGAAGGTCTGTGTTGACAGTTTTGTTCTTATTTTATCGGTGCCACAAAACCAGTTCAGTTCTTCATGTGGAGAGAACTGGTTTTGTTGATGTGGGCAGAAGCTGGAATAAGACACACAGGTTCACCTGTTGCTGCCCCTCACCTGGTCACTTTGTGGAGTAGAGCCAGCCCTGCTTATGACATTTGATGTTGAGACGTGGGAGCGACCTGTTGCAGAATATGGGGCTGGACTGCTTCTGAAGCAGGATAGTGGATGGTTTCAGGGGTGGCTTCTTATGCTGAGGACCTGGTTAGAGGTTCAAGGAGCACCTCTATGTGGCAGTTGCCCAGGCTCCTTTTTGTGAGGTCTGCAGGGGGTAGGCGGTGGATTGGATGAATGTCCAGTCACTAAGTTTGTTTTAGGAACATTGGTTTGAGTTCAAGGATGTGGTGGGACCTCTGCATGAAGAACAGATGGAGCTGCCAGCAGCGGGTCCAGAGCAGGAAGCAACAGGATTCTCTCTCCCGGTCATCCACAGTGGAGATCCTCCAGCCACCACCGTGGACCACAAAGGACAACCGGCCCTGATTGCAAGAAGAGTTAGAACCTCTGGGGTGGTTCTGCCCAGCCCAGAACTAAAGCTCAGGTCCTGAGGAAGGCCTGATGGGCTCTTCACTGAGATCCAGCAGGCTGCTGCAGTGTTTGAAGGGGAACCTTCTCCCTTTTCACCATCACCCTCTTCTTCTCAGGATCCTCGTGACACTGTTGCTGGATCTGGATCGATCTTTGCCCTGAATGATGTTTTGGGTGTGTTTGGGGGGTGGGGGGTTCCTGGCCAGGATGGAACCACAGGCCACGTCCCCATCTCCCAGACTGACAGCTGCAGTTCACAACAATTTGTTGTGAAGAGAGGCAACCAGGGTGTGGTAGAGCAACCCAGGTAAACACTCCTTTGGCTGGGGGGGGGGGGGGGGTTGATTTGCCCAAGACCAATAGCAGAGGACAGGTGAGAGGTGACAGTTAAGAAGCAGATGATTTTCAGAATTTCTTCTGTGCCGCCTCCGTTAGCTGCGGTTCCATTGTTTCGCGCCGCGGATTTCACTGGGGCTTCTGTTNCCCCCCCCCCCCCCCCCCCCCCCCCGGGAGCGAAGGGAAGTGTCACCTGATGCTCGCGTGTTACGCCACCTGCAGGATCCCACCCTTTACTCACCTGGCTATTCAGGGTCAGAGCTGCAGAGGGACTGGATCCAACAGTCTTCGCGTCGGGAGTCCGCATAAGCGATGTCCGAACGCGGTATAAATGGAACCGCTTCGCGTCGGGCGTGAAGCTCCGCGCTGTCCCCCACCCCCAGCAAGGCGTGCCGGAGTCCTGCGCATGTGACCGCGGGGGGCGGAGGAGGGGAACGAGGAGGAGGTGGGTCCCCCAAACAGTAAAACAGTCCGCATGCGGCTGGGCAGCATCACTCCGGAGCCGGAGGAGCCCGAGGAGGAACGAGGGGAGGAAGCCGGATTGTGCTGCTCGTCCACATCGTCCTTCTCCCCGGACCACCAACAGAGGACAGGGGGGCTGCGGCTCGGCTCGGTTCGGTTCCACGCCACCCATGGGCGCGTCGGGGTCGGCGCGTCGGGACGGACAGGGTCCGGAGGACGGAGAGGAGCGCAGTGCGGAGGCGCAGGAGGAGCAGGGAGGGGAGCTCGGCGACGCCAAGGTACTGCGGCGCGAGGGGGGGGGTTTCATTGTGAGGGGGTCACCTGGCGGCGGGGCGGGGGGGGACTGTCTATTTGTGGTCGTTAAAAGTGGCCAGGAAACGCGTCGCAGCTCCGTGTCCGCAGTGTGGATACATCGTCACGCTGTCACAGGGATCAAAGACGCCGACAAGCCCCCCGCAGCGAAGGACGGGGACACTTTTCCCCGGGAATGTATTAATTTATCAGTCATTTGTGCTACGCGAACCTCCGCAGTAGTAAAAGAGGGAGTAAAAATACACGGTTTACTGGAGAGACTCTCATCCACGCGTGGGAAAATGTCACGATTCGATCCGCTGCTGTCAGAATAACGCGCTTCATCGTCGAGATTCACGACGCGCCGAGTTTTCGTCCACCTGCCTGAGGAAACGCACCAACAGCGCGCTGTGGTGGGCGAAGTGGAACCGGCGGGATGCCAAGTCGGTGACGTTTTCCTCCGTGGGGGGGGGGTCACGTGGCGCCACATGCAACTCAAAAACACAGCAGCAGTTAATTAATAAATTGGATTCAGTTTTAACCGCAAATGCATTTTAAACAACGTCTCTGTCACCAAAGTGACAGTGTGGTTGTCATTTTGGGTGGGGTGGGGTGGGGGGTCTCACGGTGGTTAAAGGTGCTCCTATGGTGGCATGAAAAAGGAAGGAATAGGTGGAAGTTCAGGGAGGAGAGCAAGGTGGAGCAATAGGAGGACCACTGCTGGTCGAGTTGCAGCTGATGTTCAAGAAGCGCCAATCCTCCAAAACGCTGCTTAGTTCACGTGTTATAATCGAGATTTAAGTTCATCCAACAAAACAGAATTTATCTTCTCAACCAGCCGCACAGAGCGGACGGTTTCAGGCCAAAGCTCTCAAGGTATTAAAAGTAAATAAGACTCACAGGTCCTTATAAGGTTTCAGTGCAACATTTTCTGTGCAATATTTACAACAAACCGAAACCCTACCGTTACATATAGGGGAAATAGGTCGTCCACTTGGTCGTCCTGTCAGAGGCAACTGAACCAGATCACATGGCCCAGAGCTGTAGAAAACATGAGAGAGAGAGAGTGTGTGTGTGTGAGAGAGAGAGAGAGAAAATTAGAGATACAGCGTGATTAACAGTTGGGTATTTGGACTGAGCCCATGGAAAAACTAGCTAATTAGAACGTTGGTTCGAGGCCCAGGGGTAGCGTGATGTATGGCTTTGGCAGAACCTCGGTCCTGACAGCAGTCAGACGCCTGCGCTCATAATTCTTCGTGCTTCTCGGTCAGCAGACAGAACTCGGCTCTGCGCCGCTGTCCTGAACAGTCATAAGCGGAGGGCAATGACCCCCCCCCCCCCGAAGTGGCCGGTCCATCCCAGGGACACGGCGAGGGTGTGAAATCCGTTTGCTCATGTTTTATTTTGGAACGGCGGAGAGAGCGGCAAGTGATGAAGCACCACGGTCCTCAGGGTGCTGCGCTCGCTGTCTGACCTCGAACCCAGCAAGGCACGTTCTGCTGAGTCGACAGTCCAAGTGGGGAAACGGCGGAACTAAACCTAAATTCGCCTTTTACATCTGATCAAGTTGAGAAGATGTCTGAGACCTTTCATCTTAGTCATAACTGTTTTTAGGTTTTTGTTCCTCTATTTCCCCTGTGAACACATTAGTCCTGTATTCCAGTCCCCCGTAAACCTGTTTGTCGGTATGGGAGTCGCGCTCGGGACTTGACCCTGCAACACGCCAGGTGAAGTGAGTTCCACCCGGATGGACGTTGACTCTGGGTTTTCAGACCCCACGCCGCACGCCGCCGCTCCGTTGTTCACTATTCATATTGGAGAAGCCAGACTGACCATCGAAATGCTGCGCGACTTGATGCTCAGAGTCGTAGCCGGAGCAGGAATTTGTACAATCGGACGCCCTCGGCCACGTCCAGCCAGCAGGAGCGTCGGCCATGTCCGGCCAGCGGGAGCGTCGGCCACGTCCGGCCAGCGGGAGCGTCGGCCACGTCCATCGACTGTATAGTTTCAAAACCTCAGATAGGTCTGACTCTCAGAGATGTGACACAAGTCCTCACCTGGTATTTACTGTATTGACTGGAAACCGTTTGGATGGTAAATGATTCACCTTTAATCTGAAGTGTGGTCAGTAGTTTGGCTTTTGATACCTCAGCGCTTGCTCTGTCACCGCCTGGACCCTCGATACGCTCGACCAGGTTTACTAAACTCCGCCTCACCTGTCAGGTGACACAGAGAGGCAACAAACGCTGATTCTGTTGTGCATCTGTAACGTGCAGGACGGTGACGGTGCACAGGCCGCCCGTGTCCTTTCTGCTGTGACCTCTGTCACCCAGGAAAGTCACCCCTTTACTCCATCATCGTCCCCTGGTCGGGTTGAGCAAATACCCCCCTTCTTTGTCACTAATCTAAATTAATCTGCACTGTGAGGTAACAGATTCGGCACATTGCAAGATTTCTTCAGGGGCTCAGAAAGCCTGGGTTACCGGAGGATTTGCTGGGGTTGTGGCTGGGATCTGACTGTCTGGGACCCGAGGCCAGGCTGTCCGAGGGCGGGCTTCCCAGCCGAAACGCGGCAGTGTCTCCGGCCCCCCCTCGGCCCGCAGTTGGCAGGGAAACCGTGAGCGCTGCCCCAGACCCTTTCGCTGGAGATGTGGTCGATAAACATCCTCTCCAGCAGCCGGAGGAATTCAAGAAATTCCCCAGGGCTCCTGGAAAGTAGGTCATGGGGCAGTACAGCGCCCCCTGCAGGCCTGGCCTCCTTCGTACACCTACTCAAGATGGCTGAGATGCTTCTAAGTCCCTGAGTTCCAGTGTCCCACCCTTTCAGTGAGTGGTGACTCTCAGCGGTGGTTGCTGAGTGACCTTGTGACCCAGGGGGGAGGGGGGCTGATTGGAGTGGGACACCGGCGGCTGTTTGCTGCAGTGTAACGCAGTAGAGGAACCTGGTCCCACATCTGAACACATCGCAGAAAACTTTGCTGCAAAGACAAAGGCTGCAGTGACTCAGCACCATTTGGCACTCGTCCTTCCAAAGTGAACCCCTTACTGCGCGCGTGTGTGTGTGAGAGAGAGAGATAAACAGCATTATTTTCCATCGCTTCACAAGTAAAACTCATTTGAACACAAAATACAGAACCTTCTGTTGTGGTGGTCCCATGTTGCATTATGTAACAGGTGGGGGTGGGTTGCATGGGGTGGCTGTGCTGCAGTTACCAGTTTGATCGTATTCTGGGGTGGAGCCAGACCTGGGGCCAGGATGGGCTGCAGGCTGGTGGCTATTGTGACTGCGTTTAGACAGGAAGGAGCCACACTGGGGGATCATGGGGGGTCTGCGGGGGCTCAGAAGGGTAAAAGAAGATGTATGAATGGAGACATTGTCTCCAGAACCAAATGCAAAGTGATGTCAGGATTGTGGCGCTGACAGCGAAAAGCGGTCAGGTGAACCCCTGGCAGACGAGATGATGGTGAACACCTTCAGAGGAGGTGAGGAACCAGCTTTCACAGATCTCTTGGGGGGTTTGGGGACACCATCATGCTGCAGGAGCTTTTCAGCAAAAGAAGCACCAGCATGTGAACCATGAGGGCTTCCTCAGCCTCACCGCAGGGTACCTGTGAGATGATGAAGTGGAGTAAGAGCATCTCGTCCACTTTATGGGACCTTGAAACCAAGAATGACTCACAGACACTCTGAGAACATGGATCTAGTATGAAAATCTCTCCCTCTCCATGTATCCGTAACGAATAACCACTTTTCTGGTGAAGAGCCGCTGTGTTCCAGCGTCCATCCTGGAGCTGCAGGGGGTAAGACGGAATACAGCCTCGGCAGGGTGTCACACGGTCTGCAGTTTCATCTAAAATATAATCTTATCTGGTTTATAATTACAGTTGGTTGTTGCAGGGACAGGGAAAAGGGGGGGTGTTCATCTCACTCCCCTGTTCGTCCCACCAACTCGGTCCCTCCATAACCAAGCTGGCGAACTGTGAGACCCAGAAACGGTAACAGGGTGGGGGTTGAGGGGGGACAATGGCTGGGCTTTGGAGGGGGGTGCAGTGGGGTCTAATGAAGAGGGATTCCTCTGGCTCCTGCTTTCTCTAACTCCACATGAATGGTCTCTGTGTGAAGGAGGACGAATTGAAGGCCTCGGTGTGAAAACAAGGCTGTGGTGCCTCTTTCTAGTTTATTTCTTGGGCCTGTGTTTGTGGAGGGGGGGGGGCAGGTTGGGATGGTGGTGGGATGTCGTCATGTAACGGACAAGCTGGAAGAAGTGAACTCGGTGGCACTGGGAAGGGATTGCATTCTGGGAGAAGGTTGTAGCTGAGGAGGAGGGTCCTGCGGTGTGATGGGGGGGCGTCCTCCCTCCCTCCAGCGTGTCCAGCCGTGGGAACGTCGCAGGGTTATTTATCATGGTCTGTAGGAAGCTGTCCGAATTGCTGCTCAGTCCTGTCGTCTGTGAGGTTCGCTTTACTGGGACGCTGTGTGAGAAACCAGTCGGCCTAGAAGTCGTCGCTGAAAACCTACGTGGAAGATGGAGGACAGGCTTTGCGAGGTTCCTTGAGGAGTCAGATACACGGTAGTGAGCAGAACAGCTGAAAACGTTCGACTTGGAGTCGTGCTTGTGGCCCTTTCTGCCGTGTGAAACTTGCCCGGTTTGTATAGGAGCAGCAAATGGAGGTTGGTGGATGGAGATCTTTGCAATCTTCACCGTGGCCTCTCGTGTGGACGCAGGCCCAACTGGCCGTAGGTCTGCTGAAACAAGGTGGTGCCACAGGGTTGTTCTGCACAGCCTGGGGTGGAGTGGGGTGGGGTGGGTTGGGGAGTCGCTCACAAGCAGAACTGCTGCCATGTTTGACGGTTCCACGATCTGCGGTTGGACACCATCAGAGGCAGAACCTCAGTGTTGTTCCTTCAGACTTCAGCCCAGCAGCACAGCGGCCCCCATCTGCATTAAAAAAAACAAACGTGGAGAAGAGGAAATGGGGGAGGGGTGGGGTGGAGGAGGGTCCTAAACCAAGAGACTGGATTTGTTCTTAGCTCTTCTCATGTCCAAGGTTTTCCTTTAACATTTGCTGGTTATTGACAGCGAATTAACTTCTGTGGGGGGTTTGAGTTTTGAACGGAGGTCAGAACCTCAACTGGTAGCGTCCAGCATTTCTGCTCCTGTAAGGTCACATTTTACCAGAACCAGTGACTCGCCGCGGCGGTTTCTTCGCAGCACAAGCGCTTGATGTCTCCGTCCATTATTCCCGGCTTGTTTTAACCCAGATCCCTTTAACTGTCCCCAGTGACACCGGGGAGAGATGAATATTTTAACAAGGGCCTCTAGCAGACGGGAGAGGAACCTTCCGGAACCCGGCCCTCAACGACCAGACTCCCCCCCCCCAGGGGAAACGCTTAAATGATCCCACTTGATAAACAACAAATTGCTTTCCGTTTCATCTTAGTGAAACTATTGTTTGGAACGGATATTTAACGGTATTACGGCTCCTCCCCCTTAACGCGCCCGACAGAGGCCGCCCCCGCCGGTGGTCCCTGTCCCCTTTCTAAGAAACCCCGCCCCCACACTGCAGCACTCTGCCCCAAAGAAACGGGTTGATGCGTTCATGTATTTTTCATCGGCTCGCAGTGCATCAGGCCACAGGGGGCCGTGGCGGGGGGGGGGGGGGGGGGGGGGGGGGGGGGGGGGGGGGGGGGGGGGGGGGGGGGGGGGGGGGGGGGGGGGGGGGGGGGGGGGGGGGGGGGGGGGGGGGGGGGGGGGGGGGGGGGGGGGGGGGGGGGGGGGGGGGGGGGGGGGGGGGGGGGGGGGGGGGGGGGGGGGGGGGGGGGGGGGGGGGGGGGGGGGGGGGGGGGGGGGGGGGGGGGGGGGGGGGGGGGGGGGGGGGGGGGGGGGGGGGGGGGGGGGGGGGGGGGGGGGGGGGGGGGGGGGGGGGGGGGGGGGGGGGGGGGGCTGTGGGGGGTGGCACTAGACTGGCCTCAGTCGAGTTGTGTTTCCTTTCTGGTCAGTGAAGCAACGTGAATTAAAGTGGTCATTTGTTTACATCCCGAGGAGACGTGCGCATTTCGAACCGTCGCGCGGGGAACGTCGGCTCGGACCCTCCGGCCTCCCGGCAGCTCCTCACGAGGCTGAGGAGGCACTTGGTTGTGGGTTTGTGCTCCTCGCAGAGCAAACAGACGCACGCAGTAAAGAAAGCTTTGATTTATTTTTTTTTTGTAAACATTTACCTTTATTCCTCTATCAGACACGTTTCCTCCAGCTTGTTCAGCAGGTGAAGACCTGCAGGCACGGATGATCGCAGCTTGTTTGCGTGACACCGACGCGTTGCTGGTTCGCATCCCTTCTGCTTGTGCAGGCGGGGCAGCAGAAGCGAGGCCTGTCGTTCCTGCTCCTCTTCGCCTGCTTTAAGTGCTGAGCTGTAACATTTGAAAATGACGTGGAAGAATCTCCGCTTCCGGCTGTGTTGGCCGGAGGAAGACGGTGGGGGGACGGAGTTCCTCGTGTGTATTTAGGTCTTGTCCCGAGGTGCGGCGGGGGATCGAGGTCCAGCTCCCCCTCGTTCTGTTCAGGTTATAGAGTTATAATCCTGCTGCGGCCCGCAAACAGTCTGGAATGCAGGATGTGAACGGGCTGAAGCTGCTTAAGCCGTTAATCGGCTTGGGGGGGTCTTGGTGTCATATGACAGATTAAATGGCGCGAACCAATGTGTGAAATACAGGTAATGGTGGGCGTGTCCCCCGGGGCCCCGATGCTGTAACTGGGACTGAGGCCCCGTCCCCCCGACCACCGCCGGGTTTTGCCCGTGCCGTCTATCTAATCGTTTTATTTTTGAAAACTTATTCTAATTATTTGGACAGATTCCCTCATCCACTTACGGGGCTCAATATTTCCTGAAGGGGGTTTCAGGTTAACCCCCTTTTTTTCGCTTTGGGACGCGAGCCCACAATGCCTTGTTGCACTTACCGGTCAGCACACTGGGGGGTCTACTGGTTTGAAGACCTGCAGGGCTGAATAGTGCAGAGCCAAGCATTTCTGGTGTACATTAACTGTGCCCCCCCTCCCCCCAGGGCCAGGCAAGGGGCTGTTCACAGTGAACTCCTGCCAGCCCTGTATGAACCGTCTCTTCTCTCTCGGACCAACACGGAGAGTCTGATTGAAGACGTCTGGTGGTACATGGGCAGGGGTTTGGTGGGGGGGGGTCACTACAGGCGTCCACAGCCGCTCCAGCACATTCCTCAGACGGCTGATAATGCGGGTGGAGCTGTAAGATGATCTGCTGTGTGTGCGCTGACAGCTGGGGTGGGACATGGAGGTCTCTGTGAGAACCTCTGTATGAAACCATGTGGAAATATGGGGAGTATTTATAGCAGAAGGAGAACAGCCAGGTCTTGGGAACATTTGGGGGGGGGTGCTCTTGCAGGGCTTTGTTCGCACTGAGGACTTACTGCTGCAGGAACTTCTCCTCTTCCAGTGACTCTGATGGGCTGGCAGAAGTTTACTGTGGTCAACTGACCATGTTTCTCCAAGGTGACTTGTAATGTTAACCTACCTGTTACCCCCAGCTGGGTCGTTTTCACCTGAACAATGCAAGGCCAACACCTTTAGCGAGGGCCCTGCAGTAGGAGGTGGGATTCAATCCTGGGTCCGTCAAAAGCAGCTCTAACCGCCACTCCACCTACTGGCCCACGTTAAAGCAGCATCTGGCATCTCAGCAGATCTCCTGTTTCGAGAGTTCCTCCAGCAGAAAGTGTGACCTTTGACAGAGAACCAACCCCACGTGGTTTAGGCCAAGGTGATGTCACGCGCGAGGTTCCGCGCGACGCAGCTCAACAGACGGCCGTGCAGCTTTTCTTCAGTGACTGAAGATGTTAGAAATGTTCTGACCTCACAGGGTTGCTGCGGGTCTTTGGGACCCTGAGTGTTTCCAGCAGCGTCCAAATCATCAGGTGCAGTGAGAGAAGCTCCGTTTTCAGGGTCCCTGGGGGGGCAAAGATGCACTGAAGAAAATGAAGGAACGTCGGTCGGTGTCGTCTTGTGTGCTGCTCATGATGTCACAGTCGCAGACGCCTCCTGGAGATGTTTCTTGGGGGGAGGGGTGCTCCTACATGACATGTCCCATGATGCATCAGGAGAAGTCATCTGGAAATAGGAGCCTTGATATTTACAGTCCACCCTTAAAAAGTTTTTAAAAAGGAATTTGCTCTCAAGTGGCTTAAACTGAGTCCTGCAGCCCGGATTCATGTCCAGCTTGAGCTTCATACGTGTGTTATGAGGGATGATAACATCATGTGCTGGCTGCGCGCCGTGGGGGGCCGGGGTGCGGTAACTGTTCAGGGGGGCGGAGGGTTCTGTGTTTTTAGCGGCGGCTCTGCAGTCAATTTCATTTCTTCTGTTTAACACTCCCTTCATTTTTCCATTCTTATTGCTGTGGAATCCACCTTCAAGCATGACACCCCCCCCCCCAGGCCAGGCTAGGAGGGGTAAAAAGACACACCCCCCGCGGAGTGTTTGACTGTCGGTTATGTGAGAGGACAGCGGTGGCTGCGGCCCCCACCACGGGGGCCCTGTGTGTGTAGGGAGGGGAATGGCGACGTGCAGCTGGGGAGCAGCTGCTGTCTTCGGACCCGAATCTCAGTCCTGCTGCGGAAATTTCCCTGAATTGATACAGTAAAAATGAGCTGACTGTATAAATGGGTAAATTACTGTAAGACACTTTGCAGAAAAGTATCATTTGAATAAATGCAAATGTGGGAAAGACAGAACCAGGAGTTCGGTTTTGATCAAAAGGTCCAAAGATCTGATCCCTGTGAACTGCTGGTTTGAACGGCTCTGCTGGGTGTGTTTGTGTGTGTGTGTGTGTGTGTGTGTGCGCTGTGCACCCGCTCTGCTGGGACGAATCACAGGTGTGTTAGACTAAACTTTCGCATTGTTTACCTTGTTAACCTCGATTTGTTTACTTTCAGGAAAGGTGGGAGTTTTCCCCTTGTTATTGTGGTCAAAAATAAATGAGAAGCCATTAAAATTCCAGCCTCCCCCCAAAGGGAATGTGCAACTGGATTATTTTCGGGGACTTGAAGAGGTGGGGGGGGCTGGCCGCGTCGTCAGGAATCCTGGGAAGGGGCTCGGATCCCGGCCTGCGGAATACTGGGAATGACGGTCATGCACCGAGCTCAAGGGGGTCCGGTGGGTTAAAGGACACCTGCTGCAAATCAAGGCCTCAGAAAGTGGGTGTTAATTTCATTGTGGGGGGGGGAGTGGTCAGAGGGGATTCTGGGTACTGGAGGAAGCAGACAGGATTGCAGGGGGACCTTCAGCCAGTTGATGTTGGTGGAAAAGCAGTGGTTTGGACTGGGTTCAAGTCCCACTTGTTGCTGCAGTGCCCTTGATGACTCTGAATTAACGCGGTAAGAATTACCTGTACAAACAGGTAAATCACCAGGTTGCTCTGCGGAGAAGCATCAGCTGAAGAAGTAAATGGAACTGAAGTCCAAAGGATGTTGCTGGCTGGTTCTCAGCATGGACTGATGCTCTCATGGGGGGGGGGGCTTTAACCTGAAGGTCATGTGAATTTAACCCCCACCTTCAGTCCAGCCCCTGGGAGGCTGACAAGGGACACAGAGGACAACAGACCTCATTGCTTCTGCTGCGCTTGAGCTGAATTTCGCCGCATGTTAGCGGTTAGCCAGCAGCCTTTAGCCGCCGTCGTGCTAACAAGCTCTTTGTTCCCTCTTCTGGCAGCTTCCGCAGAAGAACGGCCAGATCTCCAGCCTGAACGGCACAGCGGACGACCAAACGGTGGACGTCGAGGACCAGGTCCGCGATGACAAGTTGGAGGAAGGTAGGCGGCACACAGGGGCCTCGGGCGTTTTGCTTGCTGTTTGGGTCACGAAGCAGGGGCTGCTGGGATTCTCTCGACTCTTGGGGTACCTCTGGAACCCCTACAGGACACCTGTCGATTTCCTCCCCAAAAACGCTTGCGGTCGGTCGTCTGCTGTGTCCCTCCATCCCAAAGTCAGTGTCTGAACCAGCCCTTGGTGCTCAGTTTACACTCCCCCGCCAACAGTGGGACATGGTTAGAGTTGCCAGCTTTAGCAATGAAGGGCCTGGGTTTGAATCCCACCTTCACAGGGGTACTAACTCTGAATTGGCGCAGTAAATGATTCCAACACTAAGTCCCTCTGAAGAATGGAGAAATGCAAGTGAAGGTGGTGTGAAAACAGGGTAAGGAAGTAAGAAGGAAGAGTGAACCATCTGAGGTTAACAGGCTCATTGGTGCTTCATCAAACCGAGACCAAACAAACTGTTCCTCCCCACCAGTAAATGTAAATCTGAGAAGCAAACATGAGATAAACTGGAGTCAGCAGAGCCGCCTTTCTGCCTCCAGGCTCCTCTTATGATGGCGTGTTTATGACCGCCGCAGTAAAACACCCTAAAAACGCAGTAAAACATGGCTGACCTCTCCGCGGTCATCGGTCGCGCTGCTCGGGGGACCAGTCGCAGGGGGTCGGCGGGTGGTGATGTTACCGGCTGTTTTTCCTGGTGAGCGGCTCGCTGGGCCTCGAGGAGACAGATCGCAGCCGTTGTGCCGACGAGCTCACGTGGAAACTAACATCACGACCATCTTATTCCCACCACTGACCACAGTTTGACCAGATCGTCCTGCTCAGGGGTTTCTGGAATTCTCAGTTGGAAGGTTTTCACATGGTCCTCATGTAGGTTATGGATGTCGGATGATGACTGGACCACCGCTGGACCAGGGTTGCTGTGTGACTATATTTAGACTGTTGTTGGGACAATGGCTGGTCTGACACCACCTTGAGGCCATTGATGGACCTTTGGTTGGTGTGAAGACACTTTTTTTGACCATTGTTGGACCTTAAATTGGTAGGTGATGTTAACTTTGGACAGTTGGGCCATTGCTGCGTGTGACAGTCCCTGTGGACCATTGATGGACCTTTGACTGCTGTGAGACACTTTTGACCGTTGACAGACAATCGGTGCAGGACACTCTCTCTGGGCGACTGTCGGGTGACTGACCGGCGTGACATTACCTTTGGACCGCTGTTAGATCTGGGCCATCGTTGGACTTATGATCGATGTGAGATGCCCAGGTGCTCATTTTTTGACCACGGTTGGAACTTTGGCTGGTTTGTGACGTGACGTTTGGACTGTGGTTGTCCAGTCTGGTCCGTGACCCTTGACTTTTTCTTCAGTGGTTCTCCAGGTGTAGGATGGAGACACACTTTAGCGGCAAGTTAACATCTTCTCAGCGTTGCCTGAAGAACCAGTGGTGTGTTTTGGGAGGTACACAGGTTACCGTCTCTGCTTTCTTTAATTTCCTCCTCTGTAACCCCTGTTGGCTCAAACTGGAGGAATGGGCTGGGGGGGGTCCCTTCCCTTTTAAAATATTTGCCAAGATTTGACCCCTGTGGGCCACACAGGAAACAGGATTATTTGGTGACCTTGCTGAAGGGCCACTGGGCGCAGGGCTCAGAAACCCTCATCTGGCTTCGTTTTAGAAGCTTCCCTAAAACACACCCGACCCCCCCGATCCCCCCCAGACTTTTGGGACGACGCGCCACGCAGAAATGACTACCGGTCGCGTCGCAGCGCGATGGCAGCAAAAACAAGGCGAGCGCGACGAGCGGTGGGCAGAAGGACTCGGGCTCGAGGAGCCGAGTAAAAGTGCGGTGGTGAGGCTGTTCCCCACGGGGGGGCCGGGGGCAGAGCTGCTCGATCGCCAGGTACAGACTGTTTACTCCTCGTGTATGTGGAGGATGGAGAAACGTTTTGGGATGTGAAGGGGGGGGGGTGACTCGCCACCGAGCTCCACGGGGGGCAGCGCTCCGCTCCAATTTACAGCAAATGGCAGATGATCACAAATGAATCTCTCAGCCGCTGTGCCTGGTATTTATCCCTCCCTGAGATCTGCTCCTTATCATGGGGTGTGGGGAGGGGCCCCCGAGGGGGGGTCTAAGACGACTGTTCAGGCTCACGTCTCGGTGGTCTGCTGGGGGCCTTTGTTCTGGCTCAGGAGGCGGTCCTGTGGACTGATAAATAAAACATAAAGAGTGTGTTTGTGGGGGGGGTCACAGTTTCTGGCCAAACTGATGTTTAATGCCAGTGCTGCATCGGGCCGGAATGGGGGGGATCAGCAGAGTCGGGAAACTACAGGGTGAAGCAGTTAAATTGCTGTTTGAGAAGGAAAGTCCTTTAAAGGGGGTAAAAAAAAAAGCGGTGAGTAGTAAAGTGTTGCAGTTGACACCTTGTAAGGTCCTGGGATCAGATCCCACCTCCCGCTGTAGCTGTCCTGAGCAGAGAAGTAACCCTGAACTGACCGGCTATATAAAATCACGGTCAGAAACGGGCAGATAAATAACGGTTAATTTTTTCTGGAGGGATGGGCTGGATCTGCAGCATGACATCAGGCTCTATCTAATTTGCTGGAAGGAGACCCTATTCCCCCCACCACCCCGCCCCCCAGCTCCAGAGCGACGCCCAGCGCTGGGCTGCCGGGGTGAGCGGATGACCTCACCGGCCGCCCACGTCCTCCCCCCCTGCAGCTCCACCTCACCAGAGGTTCTCAGCGAAGCCTCCTGGTCCTCCTGGCTTCACTCTGCACACCATTTCTTCTCCACACGTTTATTGGCCACTCGACCTGCTGTGCTGCCAGTTTGTACAAAATTTCTGTTATTAATTAATGAATTTATTTTTTTCTGTAGCCGTTGCACCTTTTTCGAGAAAATGAAAATTAACATCTGGATGAAATGAAATAGTTCGGCATAAAAATAAAGATGAGCTTAAAATATTTACCCATTTTCTCAGACTCAGTGTTAAATTCGATTATTTTTACTCCATCAATTCAGGGTACGATCCTTCCTCAAAGGCGCCCCAGCAGGGGGTCCACGGGCAGCGGCTTCAAGCGCTTAACCCACCGTGGGAGTTGCTTAAAAATACCCACCCGAGATCCATTTGTTTCTTTTTCACCCTGATTTAAGGGGCTTTTATTTACACAGCAGCCTGTTTGTTGAAACAGTTACAGCTGTTTGCGTTAATTACCCAAAATACCCCCAGCGGACCCCCGCATCCCTGAACAATTGGCCTTAAATCTCCACTGTATTCGTGCCTTCGGTATCAGGCCCCCCCAGGGGGTGGAGTGGGGTGTGGGAGAGGAATGCGAAGGGCCCACATTCCTCCCGTGACACATGTCTGTTCACACGCACGTCCGTCAGCAAAACCAAAAAAAAAGAGTCCTAAGTGTGGATTCCGGGGGGGGGGGGGGG
>UFQX01000233.1:225770-462511 GCA_900497675.1 Arapaima gigas | reverse complement strand
GGCGTATGGGGGGGGTCGGGGGGGGGGGGGGGTGTCACGGCGGAGGCGTGTGGCGTGTCCTGCGAGGGCAGGAAGGAGACGAACATCTGCGCAGCCCAGGAAGCGAACATGCGGGCTGCAGCGTCAAGGCCAGGACCCCCCGCCGCCACTCTCACTTCCTCTTCCTACAATTATATGCACATCGTGCCGCTGTCGTGCGCAGAGGGTGGTCCGCTGGCGATGATGTCACATGGCGTGTGGAGGCCCGCGGACACCTTCCGCCGCGTCTTCCCTGATGGCGGCGATAACACGGTTTGCCGGTGTGTGGGAAGCGGCCACTCCTCTGATCCCCTCGGAAACGCCGGGTGGTTTGAGAAGCTGCTCCTCAAGTGCTGCTCAGTACAAACGACCCAGGGACCCCTGGGGGGTCAAGTAGCGGTTAGAGTGACTCTTCTGCTGAAGGCCTCGGGTTTGAATCCCACCTCCCACTGAGGTGCCCTCGAGCAGGACGTTTACTTTGAGATGATACGGTAAAAATCCCCCAGCTGTTTATGCGCCTCAGTAACTCCAGGAAAAAGTAGTTTAATGTAGAAACGGAAGAGTGTCGTTCACGTTGGAGAAAAGGTGTCTCCTGGACGCTGTCCAGAGCATCCAGGAATCACTGGGTGCAAGACTGACTACACCCTGGACAGGACACACACACAGGGCAATTTAGAGTTAGCTGGAAACACACCTTTGGACTGTGGGGGAAACCCAGACGGACACGGGGAGAACATACAAACACAGACTGAGCTGGATTTGAACCCACAACTGAATAGTCCAGATGCTGTGAAGCAGCAACACTAATACTACTACTACTACTACTACTACTACTAATAATAATAATAATAATAATAATAATACCAACAACAACGATGATGATGATGATGATGATGCCACTTACCGTCAGGGTCGTGTCTCTATTGACTCCTAATTTCAACCTTCTGCTGGATCCCTGTTGTGACCTCAGGGTGACCTGCTGGTGGACGATGGCTGGTGGCAAAGTGCTTTGAAATGTGTCACCCGGGTTGGTGACTCGCAGGGACGTTTTTGCCCTCCATCGGCCCTGTGTCCGAAAGTGTGACCCCCTTTCCGGGCAACTCCCTCCTCGCTGCTTCACCCCTCTTAACGTTGAGATGAGGAGGAACCTGGAGGGAGTCGGAGGCTGATGACGCGAGAAAACTTTACAGCTCTGATGTAATTCGTTTTTATAACGTATTCAGTGGAATTTCTTATTGGTTTATAAATCTCCCTTCAATCTGGCACCATTTGCCAAAGTGACTCACATTTATTCGCATTAGCTGAGCCCCCCCTGAAAATTCCACACAAGACCTGGATTAGAACCTGGTGCCTGGAGGCCACAGGCAGCAGATCTGACTGCTTCGAGGTGGAAAAGTTAACCGGTTCTGAACCTCGAGACGAAATTCGCTCTCGGCGCCGTTCACCGACACCTGCGGCTCACATCTCGACGGAGGCGGCCGGGGGTGCACCCCTCCCAGCAAGTTCTGAAAGGCCCCCCAACATAGTCTGCTGGGTGCAGCGAAGCCTCTCGGTTCACCGCGTTCACCGCGTTCACCGCAGAGCGAGGTGGAATCGTGGCCACGGGGGGGTGTGGCACCGGGTGGGGGCGTCCAGCAGGGACCGTGGCTCAGGGACTTGAGGAACAACCCCCCCCTTCAGCAGAGGCCTGTGTCTAATCAGGGATCTAGTCCCCCCCCCCCCCGTGCTGAATGGGGCTTCCAGGCTGCATGGGGTCTAAACAGACACAATGGCAGGGGAAGGGGGGGGGGTCCTTCCCTTTAATGGTCACATGATAAGCTTTGTCATCCCGTCACAGACAGGGCTTCAGAGGAAAGCGAGGGAGGAAAAGAGGAGGGAATGCTGACCCCCCCCCGCAGCAGGGGGGGCGGGGAGTTGGGGGACCCCACCAAAGGCATGTGTGTGTCAGCCAGCCTGTTGAAAAGCCCCCGCCGGCCAGAGCTCCTCTCAGAAGGAGAACCAGTCGCCGCTGTCAGCAGAGCCGCGCTGAGCCACAGAGCCTGAGGTGCGAGACCCCCCCCCCGGCAGCCCGACTCGTCCCGGGGGCTGTGGCCCGAGCCGCTTTTTCCTCGTCTCTCGGACCGGAGTTGGAGCAGAAGCGGAAATGCTGGGGACGATCACTCTCACAGGTGAGGGGTGTCGCTCACCTCTGCTCTCAGGGGGGTCGCGGTCGGTTCCACTTTGGTTAATTTGGTTATTTTGCATAACTAGCGGTGTGCTGCTGCGCTGAGGGGGGTGTGCACACGGCCAAGCAGCTGAGTCTCCCTGGGTGTGGCTCTCACTGCTGGGCCTCCTTTGATAGTGGTGGCGGCAAATTTAGTTTTTTTTTTTTTTTTGATCCGACTGGTCTGGACGCCTGCGGTGGATGATGAGCAGAACAACTTGTAGACGTGCGAGTCGTCGACCGAGATGGGTTAACTAGTCTTCCAGCGGGTCTTTTATCCGAGGCACTTGCAGCCGAGGACGAGCTAATCGAGGGATTTAATGGGCGGAGAAGTTCAGCGGTGAGCTTCTGCTGGGAACGGTGTAGGTGAATTGCCGTAAAGACGGGATGAAGGTCCAGCTTGATGTTCGTCGCGTTTCAAATCTTCCCACCGACCTGCTGCTCACCTGTAAAGGTGACGCAATTCGGATGAAACGCCGGCCGTTCGGCCGACGAGCCGCTGGTGTTCAGACGTATTTAATCTGGTTTGAAAATAACGCGTGTGATTCTCCGTCGTGCTTCTCTGCGGGGGGGTTCGGGACCAGCTGGCAGCAGCTGCCGAGGACGTGAACGGGCTTTAGCACAGCAGGGGGCGGAGGGTCTGTATTTCCGTCTTTGTTGTCTTGTGGATTTTTCACGTCTTCATTCGTTTAACTTTGGGCACGAAAGCGCTGGAAACTCGAGCGAAGTTCGGATAAGAAGTGTGTCACGGTGAAGCTGAGCTGTTCCTCACACTGCGGTGACCATACCTATCTGAGCTGTTCCTCTAGGCGGCCGAACCTCCAGCCTGGACTCCGGAGACCCCCAGGTTGGTGACGCCTCCACACACCTGGGGGCCACCGAGGAGACGGGGCGGGGTCAGATTTGACTGGGTTTCCTTTCCCCGCCCTGTGTGAACCCCCCGCTTTAATTTGTGCTATTTGGGCCGTGACCAGTTCACCAAAGTGGTGTTTCTCTGCTTGCTCCACGGTGTGTGTGTGAGGGGGGGGGGGGATTTATGCTCACACACGGGGCAGATGCCTCCAGGAGCAGCTGTCCTCACACACTCCCACCAGTGTCTCCTGCAAGCAAACTTTGGGTTTTTCTAAAACTTGAGAGCAGATGGGCAGCTGCTGCCTGGCTGTAGAGGCCCTGGGGGGGCAGAAGGGGGGGTCTTTCTGCGTTTGTGTGGATTAGAAAAGCTTCAGCCGATGAACTTTGCTGTCAACCTTCCTGGTGAAGATCCGAAGGGAACGAAAGATCTGCTGTCGTCCACTGGGTGCAGGAGGTGGCCAGTGAGCAGTGAGGCTGCTGGGGGGGGGGCGACTAATTGTGACTAAAACTAAATGTCCGGATCTAACAGCAGACGGGAAGCAGGTTGTCCCAAACAGGTTGGGGTAGATGATGCCGGAATTGGGCTAACACGACCTTTTCTGTGTGACGTTGGTGGGGAGGAATCCTGTCGCTGTGGCGCCCCCCCCCCCCTTTTTTTTACAAATCGCTCTTCTGTGATTTTATAGGACAAATATAAAGTAAACCCTGTTTGGTAACTTTCTTAAAATGGAGACGTGGGACAGTCACGACAGCTGGGGGTTAATGAGCATACAGGTACTTACTGGATTCAGGGGTTTAAGGTGATAGTTGAGGAATGTAGAGTTGTGGAATTCTTGGAATTTGTTTGTGTGTGTGTGTGTGTGTGTGTGTGTGGAGGGGGGGGGGGGGTCTTCAGGNTGTGTGGGGGGGGGGGGGGGGTCTTCATGGGAACTCAAGTGGAGCCAGATGTGTGTGTTTTGGCAGTATGGGGGTACTGATCAAAGGCATGTCAGGGCCTAGAAGGGAGACCCCCCCCCCAAAGATCCACAAAAGATAAACGACTGATGTGGGACAGGTGAGCTGTGGGAACAGGTGACCGTGGCCCTCAGTCGGGGGTCAATACGGCCTGTTGCTACACAGGGGCTGGAGACTCTGCCTTGCAATTTACCCGGGTTTTAATCCCCTCCCAAAGCGCCTTTGATTGCGGTAATTTACCCTCATTGATACAGTTATAAAAGTGTACAAACATCTAACAACATCAGACGTTACGTTGTGGACAGAAGCAGATAAATGAGCAGTAAGGATGTGGGGTTTTTTTCCCCCCACAGCGCAGTGACACTATTAGCGCCGCGGTATTTGGCCGACTGTGCGTGCGTGCGTGCGTGCGTGCGTGCGTGCGTGCGTGCGTGTGTGTGTGTGTGTGTGTATTATGGAGGTCTTCTGTTTGAAAGGTTTCTCTGTCCACTTGGGTTCTGTGTAACTCGAATAACTGACAGTTACCCCTGGAGGGGAAACCGGAGTGCCGTGGTGTGCGACTCCCTCAGGAGGAGTAGTTTACTATAGTAAAGTGTGGGAGAAGTTACTGTATTACGGAGCGTCTGGGGAGGGATGACGTATTGAATAAAGTGAAAATAGTTCCGCTGTTTTACTAAGAACAAGTGGAAATGTACAGATAATACTGGACAGAAGAATTCTCACGAACAACCTGTTAAATAACATGTAAAACTGCCTCATCAGCAGGTAAGTATTTGTCTTGTATCACCTGAAATCCCTGAGAAATTTACAGCTTTGACTGATGTTTTTTCTCACTTCTGATACAGTTGGACAGACAGACTCTGGGTCCCAGAAGGAAGATGGGCCAGAAACAGTGGAGCCCCTCCCAGAGGGGAAGGAAGAGGCTCCACCGGTGACTGAGGAGAAGGAGGAAGAGACACCCGATGCTAATGAAGTGATGCTGAAGGAGACAAGTGCAGAAGAAGAACAGAAAGCAGAAGAAGCCGGAGAGGTTGGATTCAAGAAGATCTTCCGATTTGTTGGGTTTAAATTCACTCTGAAAAAAGACAAGGCTGAGAAAACTGAGCCAGTGCAGCTGTTGACAGTGAAAAAGGAGGAGGGAGAACCGAGCAAATCCAATGAATCTGGTGAAAGCCAGGAGGGTGTCAAGGTAGAAGGTTCTGCGGAGGAGGCCAGGGAGGACGGTGCTGCCGAGGAGGCCAAGGAGGAGGCCAAGGAGGACGGCACTGTCGAGGAGGCCAAGGAGAACGGCGCTGTCGAGGAGGCCAAAGAAGACGGCGCTGCCGAGGAGGCCAAGGAGGACGGCGCTGCCGAGGAGGCCAAGGAAGACGGAGCTGTCGAAGAGGCCAAGGAGGACGAAGCTGCTGAGGAGGCCAGGGAGGACGGAGCTGTCGAGGAGGCCAAGGAAGAAAGCTCTCTCAAGGAGCTTGCATTGAAAGAGAAAGAAGAGAAGCTGTTGGTTGAAGAGCAAGCTGCTGAGTATTCTGCAGGTGAAGACAAAGTCAAAGAAGAAGCCTTGGATCAGATCACTGGCTCAGCAGAACCCACCCAGGAAGCTACTCCAGACAAAGAGACAGAACCACCAGGAGAGTCTCCAACCAGTCCTCCTGTCCAGGGAATACAGTCCCCTTTAAAGAGGTTCTTCACACAAGGCATCTTCTCCAATTTAAGAAAAAGGGCTAGTTTTAAGAAGCCAAGAGAAGAGGAGCCACCAAAGGAGGTTAAAGTTGAAGAGGAAATAAAGGAAACTGAGGAAACTGCCGAGACTGCAGCTGAGGAGGCAGAGAAAACAAGTGAGCAGGACATGACAGAAGCTCAACAGGAACAACAAACTATTGTAGAAGAAATCAAGACAGAAGCCCTGACAGAACAAGGCCCAACCTTGGAACAAAAGGAGGATGAGACGAAAGCTGATATTCCAGTAGAATGTGATGTCACTGAAAGTGCTCTAGAGCCTAAAGGAACTCTTCCAGTTGAAAGTAGTGGTGTCACTGTGTCCACAGAAGAAAAACCAGAAGATGCCACTGAGGGAAAGACAAGTCCAGAGGAGGTACCTGCTGGAATAACAACTGAGGCTGAACTTCTGTCTTCACAAGAAAAAGCCAAGGTCCAAGGAAGCCCACTTAAAAAACTCCTCACAGGGACGGGCTTAAAGAAGCTATCTTCCAAAAAGCAGAAATCAAAGAAAGAAGCCGAAACAAAGCTGACAGAATCTGGCGAACAAGTTTCTGAACAACTTCAGTCATCCACTGAATCTGCAGAAGCCCAGAAGGGAGAGAGCTCTCCTTCTTCACCAGAAGAGTCAGCAGAACACGTCTTTGTGGAGTCTGGTCAAACAGAAGGGGGTCATGAATATGAGAACGATGCAGTTACCTCTGATGGTGAGAAGAAGAAGGATGGAATTCTTCCATGGGCCTCCTTCAAAAAGTTAGTGACACCAAAGAAACGTGTCAAGAGGTCTTCTGAAAGTGAGGATGAGACTGTAGAAAAGCCTAAATCTGCCACCCTGTCCTCTACAGACAGTACTGAGAAGCAGGAAGAGCCCAAATCTAATGAGGACGAGCAGAAGACAGAAGTCAGCACAGAAGAACCCAAAAAGAAAATTGATACATCTGTGTCTTGGGAAGCGTTGATCTGTGTTGGATCTGCGAAAAAGAGGGCAAGGAAAACCTCTGATTCTGAGGATGAAGCACCCAAAATAGAAGAGGAAGCTCAGGCATCAGGAGAGGAACATGGAAAGACCGCAGAATCACCACTTGGTAGTTCTCAAGAAGCAGACCGCGAACATCTGTCCTCTCCAGAGCAGGCTGGGAGTCCCTCAGAAACAGATGGGGTGTCCACCTGGGAATCACTAAAACGATTTGTCACCCCTAGGCGGAAAGCAAAAGCAGAAGAGAAGGTTGAGGAACCAACTGGCATCGCTGCCACTGAGCAAGTACCTTCTGACAGTGAAATTCCCAAAGAGGAATCTTCCTTTTCACTAAAGAAGTTGATTCCTGGGCGGAAGAAGAAGAAGTCAGAAGGAAAGCAGGAGCAGGTGTCATCTGATGAGGCAGGAAGAGATAAAGGGTCGGCGGAGGAGGACTCGGACACGCCTGCCGTGGTCCCCCTGTCTGAGTACGACTCTGAACAAGCTGAACAAGTTGATCTTACGCCAAAAGACAGAGTGGAAGTTGTTGAAAAGCAAACTGAAACCCCTGAGGCTCAAGAGTCGAAGAAAGACGAACCCCTTGAAGAGGCTGAGACGGCAAAGTCCAGCGACGTAGTTGCTACTGCGGCAGCTCACCACAAGGCGGTAGCTGACGTTGAGGAACGATCACCATCTTGGATATCACCCACTGCTGTGGAGGACCTCCAGGAGACTAAACAGCCGCTGAGCGATATACCTGAAGAAGGGGACACCATAGCCACTCCCAGATCCACTGCTGAAGAGGTATCCAGGGATGACACAATAGCTGAGGACATCATAGAACTAACGTCAGAGGCAGTGACAGCTGTGGAGCAGGTGCCTGAAGTGTCCCTCACTGAAGAAACTTCAAAAATGGTTACAGCCGTCTCGCGACTAACCGAATCCCCTGGGACATCTGGCGAAGTGACTCCAGTACACATCGAGTATGACATTGAGAAGACAGAGGCCATAGTTCAAGAAGTAGTGCAAACCATCAGCATAACAGAAAACGTGCAGTCGGTGACACTGCCAGATGTGCACCGGGAAGCCGTTGCTGTTTCCATTACCCCACAGGTGATGGAGTCGGCCGCGAAAGAAGAGACCGCGGTTTTAGCGCCCCATCGTAAATCCGAAGCTGTTGCCATTTGCACAGGTCTCGACACTCAGGAAATTGAGTCTGCAGAGGAGAAGACACTGCAGACCTCTGTGGAAAGTCTCACTGAGGTTGGAGAGGTTCTACCTACAGAAATTGGGGTTGAGGATAAGGCTGAGAAACACAAAGTGGCAGGCATTGGAGAAGAGCACATCTTTGCTGCTGAAGTCATGGAGATCGACTCTGAATCCAGAGATCCAGAGCCAATGGCTGAAATAAGAGAGACTCCAAAACAGGTGGAAATCAACATAGAAAGAGCAAAGGAAGAGCAAGAGGACGAGGTTTTACTGATGGGGGAAGTTAAAGAGATGCCAGATCAGGAATTTGCAGACATCCTACAAGCGCAAAAAGCCATCAATGTAGCATTTGTCAATTTAGTGCTGGGGGAAACCGAAGTATTAGAGGAACCAGTAGTATCAGAGAAGACACCAAAGACTGAGACAGAAGGTCCGTTAGAAACTACCAGAGAAGAACCTGTTTGTGCCGAGTCTGCTGACGTCACTGAAATCTCTCCTTTGGAGGCAAATAAAGTGGAAGAATTTGAAAGTACAAAGGAGGATATTGCTGACATTGAACATGCTGCTTTGGAGGAAGTGGTCCAATGTGTGATACAAGAAGTGACTGCCTCAATGCCTGAGCCTCCTACTTCTGAATCCAGAGAGATCCAAGAGGCTCCCATTGCTGTGGTAGCACCAGCAACAGAATTTGCAGTTTCTAAAGAGATGATTGGCATTGTTAGCTCTGTCTCAGAGTCATTTCCCACAGAGCATGCAGAGATCAAGGATGAGGCAGCGATGGAAAGAGTTCCATCAGTGAAATTCACCGATGCCCATGAGATTCATCTTAAAGAGAAGGAGAAAGAAATGCTGACTGTGGAGCCAGTTTTTGACGCAGTTGTTGAAGCTGCTCTTACCACCATTAATGCTACAGTGGAGGGTGTCTGTGAGATAGTGGAAGACCTTGTCGTAATGGAGGCAGAGCAGGTGACACAACAGAAAATTCCTGAAGAGCACAGCACCTCTAATATTCACTTGACTGTCCAGAATGTGGCAGAGGACTCGGAACGTGAGCCTAAAGCAGAGACTGCTGAGGATCAGGACAGAGCAGCTAGACAAATCTTCTCAGCTGACGACATGTCGCCAACAACAGTTGTGAAAGATGAAGCACTGCAGGACACAACCGTTGACAAGAAGTCCAAAGACACTGAGGCTCGGGTAGAAGATGATGCAGGTACCAAAAAGGCAGAAGATCAACCTGTAGAGGAGGGTGTCAAAGACAAACTAGAGGACAGTAAAACGATGGAAGAGCCTCAGACATCCACAATCCCCGAACAACCAGAAAAGATGGTTCAAGAAGCAATTCAGGTGGAAACAATCCAGTGTGAATCAACAGAAGGCTTCGTTGCTCCTGTAGAGATTCCGCAAGATGTGTTTGCGCAGCCAGTTGGAACCAAACAAGAAACAGATGAGGCAACGCAGGACAGAGAGATGAAAGTTCCAGAGCAGCAAGAAGAGGAAAAGGGAAGTGTGAAAACCAATGAAATTCTAAATGGAGAGGTGGAAGATAAGGCTGAGAGTATGGAGATAAAGAAGCTAGAGACAACAGAGACAACTGTAACAGAGGTGGACTTACAGAGCAAGACAAAGACTGAAGAAGGAAAATGTCTGGTGGAGGCAGCACCACAGGAACCAGCCGGGGCTGCAGAGTCAGTAGTACCTCAAGAATCTCAGAAGCCAGATGCTGTTTCAGAGCAGCCAAGAGACCCCGAGGTGGAGCAACTCGAAACCACTGCTGTAGTAACTACAGTTCAAACACTAATTTGTCCAGGTTTACCAACCTGCACTGTGGAGAAGGAAGCTGTTCCACGGGAAGAGAGCATCCCGGTGGAAAGTGACCCAGAACCAGCTGGTAAGGCTCAAGATGCAGTTTCACAGATGCCAACAGAGGGTGAAAATGACCTGAAGGAGGCTGATGAGGAGGAGCAACTTGAAGCCAGTGCTGTAGTCACTACAGTCAAAACACTGGTGTGTCTAGCACAAGCTGTGGAGAAGGAAGGAGTGGTCCCTCAAGAAGAGAGCACCGTGGCAGAGCCTGAGCCAGAATCACTTCCTAAAATGCAAGCTGTGGAGTCAACGGTTGTTGCAGAGGAGACAAAAGAGAGCAAAGACGAGGCGCAGCTCGTAGTAACTGAAGTCCAAATATCAGCGCATCCAGCTCTGCCAACACAGACCGCAGAGAAGGATGAAGTGGATCCTCGAGAGAGCACACAGGTGGAAACGGAGCCAGAATCAACGTCTAAGACACAAGCGGAGGAGTCAAAGGCTGTTGGTAAGGATCTGAGAGAGAGTGAAGAAGAGGAGGAACAAACTGGTGTTGTGGTAACTACAGTCCAAACTTTAATGTGTCCACCTTTATCAACTCAATCTGAAGAAAAGGAAGAAGTGGCTCCTCAGGAAGAGAGCGCCAAGGTGGAAACTAAGCAACCATCGGATAAAACTCAAGTGGACTCAAGTAGAGATTTGGACATCCCCACAAAGGTAGCAGACGTTACAATGGAAGCGAGTGGTGGCCAGGAGACCGCAGGCGAGGTGAAAATTCAATCAGCCGTCGTTTACACTAAAGACGAGGTAGAAGTTTCCCAACAAGAGGTCGTGGATCACTGTGAAACTGTTGAAACCATGCAAATTGAGGCAGCAGTAGAGCTTATTGTTGAGACCAAACGAATTGAACCAGAACAGGTCAAAGAGGACAGCAGCACTGAACCAAGTGAGAAGGAGGATGCAGCAGCAACTAAGGAAACTGACCACCAAATGTTACAGCCATCAGCAGATGAAGTGGAGCATCAAGCTCTGGCTGGGGATGAACATAGTCCACAAGCTGCTGCTGAAAGTGGCGTGAGCTCACACTCCGAAGGCAAAGAAGAATCAGAGGAAAAGGGCGAGAACTCGATAGGAAACCAGGGAGAAATCAAGGCGAAGGGTGAGGAGGTGGGCAAAGGTCAGCTACCCCCCACAGACGGGGCCACAGCTGCAGAGGGAGAAAGAGCTGCGGAGACGACTGTTCTCAGAGAGGCCGTTGAGATTACGGGAGATGTCCTCCTGGAGGCTGCTGGCGAGATGGAGCCCGTGTCGTCCGAGCTGACGGCGGCGTCGTGAGACGGTGAGTCCTCCACGCCACGCTTTCACCAGGCAGCACGAGTTAGAACTGCTTTTTCCAGCATTTCACTTCAAACAGAGTAAGACACAAACGGTGGTTTCTGAATGTTAAAAGCACCGGGCGAGAGGTGTTGAACGTCGCAGAAAGCAAGAGGCCCTGTTACTCCCAGACCCCCCCTTCACCAACCCCCAAGGCAGGCTCCTCACATCGTCTTCAGACTTCAGTGAGCTGCGCCTTCATTAGAAGAGCTTCCCACTGAGGCTCATGAAAAAGCTTTTGTCTGAGGGGCAGGTAACCAGGGGCTCTCAGGACATCAAAGCAGGAATGCGGCAGTCCACCTCGGGGGCCTGCGAGGGGCTGCGTGAGGAGATGAACTTCTGCTGACAGAACACTTGTCTCCTTTCCCTTTCACCATTCCGGCTCTTTCCCTCTCTGTGTGGACTATGGACACGTGTCATCTTCCTGTTTCTGTGGAACGTCCCAGATCCGGAGCGGCGTTTCCGTCCCGTATCTGGACAGGGTTGTGTCCCTCTGCAGGGGACACCAGGGCTCATTTGGCTGCGGGCTGCAGGGTTTGTCCGCCGTGCTCCTGAGGCGCGTTTGAGCGATGCTGCAGCAGGAGCGTGTGGCACGCAGCCCGATGCGCAGAGCCTGCCTGTCTGCGCATGTGCACCCCCCCCCCCCAGCAACATGACTCAGCATCCCGCTGCGCGTCCTTCACGGCGCTGGCCGGGATCTGAACTCGCGTTCCGTCTCTCAGCGTTTGGCTTTGGACGCTGCGCCTGTCCGCTTCCACGTTTGCTAAAATGTTGTCCTTTTGTCATCTGCTCCCCCGTAAGGCTGCTGCAGTGAGGAGACCCCCCCCCCCCCCCCCCGGGGGGGGGGGGGGGGGGGGTNAGGCCGCTGCAGGGAGGGGACCCCCCCCCCCCCCGTCTGGGAGAGAGGAGGAGGTGCGAACGGTAACCGCAGGCCATTTCTGGAGAGCACGCTGACACTGAGCTCTGGCTCCCGGAGAGAGGGACCGTAGGACAGCATCACCTCCCCACCCGTTCCGTCCATCACCCCCAGGGGCCCCGGCTGTAGCCCCGCCCTCGTCGCCCCGCTTCTGGCCGACTCTTAATAACGGTGCAGTCTGCCTGCTGTGCGCACCCCACCCTGCGATCCCCTGCTGCTGCCCGTCCTGTAGGGAGAACATAGGTGGTGTGTGTGGCTCTCTTGTACATTGTATTTATATCAACTCCAAGCTCAGCCCCTCCACATTTTTCCTCATGTATTTGTTCTTCTTTTGGCTAAAAGTTCTCATTTTCTTGCTTTATGACACTAAAGATCGCTCCTGGCTCCTCTGGAGGTTTCATGGTACAAGACCTGCATTTCGACGACACTGATTTCAAAACAGACCCTAAAACAATGTGAATGAGATGCAGTTCCTGAACACCCCCCCCCCCTCCACACACACACACACACAGATGCATTGTAGGTACCCCCCGCTGGCCTGTCATGTTCAGGGAAGGTTGAGCACGTGAACTGGGCTCCAATACCTCAACCACTCATGTTTCCTTGGTTTTTATTGCATTGCTGACTACAATACAGCATAAAGACTACAAAAAAATCCCTATTCTTACTAAACCATATATACGGCTTATATGTACTGTTGTTGTATTAAAAGTGAATAATGTAGGTGTGACTTTGATAATGTGAAAGGGGTATATTTTAAACAAAAGGCTCGGACGCTGCGTGACGTAACGGACCAAAATGTACTGTGCGTGAACACAGGGATGTCCTGCGTCATGCACCACCCCCCCCCCCCGTCACTCACACTTTATGCTCATTTTATATCAGAAATTTCACTTCCATACAGCTGTGTACAGCTGTGTCTAAAGCAGCGTCTGAATGGGGGTTTAGCGCCTCCTGCTGGCCACTGGTTACTCTGCTTTAGTTCGTTCACGCGACTCCATCCTTTACACTCAACGTATGAAGTACTGGGTGTGTCTGGTGAGAATGTCTGTAGTTTCCACTTGTCGGGAGACTTGAAGCACCTTAAACAGCCATGTTATGCACAAGCCTCAGTCTGAATGTGTCCTGCGATACAAAACGCCGTGTCCAGTTTGAGGGGCATCTACAGCTGTGAAGATTTTAAGAAATTGCTACTACATTCAGCCCGGTATTGGAAGGAAGGGAAGGCGAGAGAACCGTTCGGACCTTCCGCAGCAAACACTTTGCTGGAGACAGACGATCGCTTAGCCGACTGGCCGGCCGACGGGACGCGGCGGCTCACGTGACCAGTAGACGCTCTACTCAACGCTCCGCGCTCGCAAGCTCCATCTGCCTGTTCTTCACCTGTCCGCACTTTTATAACCCGATCCGTATGTGACCCCGGTAACCTTTGTACAAACTATACCTCTGTACCTTAAATCACACTGTAACAGCGGCAAGTAACTTCTCAGCGACAAACATGGTAGCACGAGCTTAACTGTCTTTTATATTCACTGTGCTGTTGATATGAATATGACATCATGTCAAGAAATTTCGTTCAAATAAAGTTAGCCTTAATAAACCACGGTCTTTGACAAGGAGTTGGTCGTGAGCCATTCTGTGGGGGCTGGGAAAAAGTGCTGAGTTGTGCTTCAGTGTGGAATCTGTACACATGTATGTGTTTGTTTCACTAAAAGAGTGTTTCCATCACACACACGCCCACACTTCGTGACCCCAGTGACCCCGACCTGACAAGTCGAGCGACGTCGGCTGGAGTTTTACCCGCTCGTCCACACGGGCAGAGGCGGACCGCGGCGACTCTGTGCTTTTTGCTAAACAAAGGCAGAATTTCCCCTGATCGGAAAAAGGAGAAGCAACATACGTTAAGTCGCACGCGGCAGGTCAAAGAAAAGCAAAGTTTGGAACATCGGTTTCTGTTCAGCAAAACTCTTTTATTACTTGATATTTCATTGATCATCAAACATCCCTGAGAAAACAGAGCGCAGCAGACTGCTGAGAACTGCCCACGTGGCCAGTGAGCACTGAGCTTCCACTGGCTGCATAAATAAATCCCTATGAACAGAGGCAATTTTTTGGAAAATGAAAGTTGTCCTCAGAAGCTTGTAAAAGTTGAGCGGCGTTCGCCGTACAGCCTTTAAAGCAGGTTGAAAACGGCGAACACGTGCGCAAGAACACACCTGAGCGCCATCAGCGATACGTCATTTACTCCCTCCCCGGCAGGGCACGTCGGTCGACACGCAGGTCCCGAGCTTCAGTTCCAGCGCTACCATCACACACACACACACACACACACACACACACACTTCACTGCCTGTACACCGGAAGCCCCATCTTGTTTTGCCCCAAACTCACCAATAAACTTGTCTGTCTGCACTATTCCTTGTCTTTGGACGATCTGAGACGTACAAGTCCAAACCCCCAGCAGAACGTTAGAAAAAAAAAAACCTACACAAGTAGAAGGGAAGCCGTGTGTAGCTGGATTGATGAACGCCTTCATCCAAGTCTTTGTATCAAAAGCAATGAGCATAACGGAATGACTGAAAGACCTGAGGCTTCCAAAAGGCACCAAAGTGAACCTAGCAGTTCCATCACCTGCTGCAGCCGCGTGTTTGGGGAGAGGTGGACATGTTTAGGCAACGCGGCAATTTTCTTGTAGAGGAAATTCCACAAGTGACTTTTAGGTGACTTCAGGGTGGAGGTGAAGATCTCTGCAGTGTCACATAATGTCTGCAGCACTTGGAAAAAAAAAACAATCAGCTCCTTATTGGCTGCAAACAAAACACCACTAATGGGAGCAAAGAAGCAAAAAAAATGAATAAGTGAGACGACAGCGGAGACCAGAAGGGAGCAACATTTGAACATTTCTGTTGAGTTTCAACATTTCCAAAACCATGGAAAAAATGCTTATGTAAGGGTGGGATTTTGTAGGGAAGTGTGGCTGTGACTGACAGGCAGTAATTTCAAATCCACATCTTTATTGAATCCTATAACTGATATGCTAATTACTTTTAGTATGATTCCCCCCCATAACAAAACACAGCAGCTGCCTGCAACCACAGAGCCGGACGGGAAACATCCTCCCCACCAGCAAAAACATATGATACCTTGCTGAGCACCACACCCACGAGGGCATCGACACAAAGGCCTCGAGTTGAGAAATAAAATCATCCAAAAACAATTATTCTAACACACACCACCATCTGCCGGAAGGCATCCAGCGACATACAACTTCAGCAAATATAAAACATTTCTTCTAAATAGAGCATATAAAGTTACTAAGATTTATCAAAAGTTTGACGGCAAATCAGATCAAACAACCGATGAGTTAAATAAAACGGACAATTTTGTACAAAATGAGTTAGAAAAAGTGTCCTTTACAGTTTGTTTAAAAAAATGTTTTTTGTTGACGTAACAAGCGAACAGGAAAACGTCCTGCACACCGGCACAGGGACAGCAAGGCAGGCTGAACGCGACACCAGCGTTTTCCTCGCGGTTCCACAACAAACCTGTTGGTGGATTCGGCACAAACAACCAACCTTCTCCTTTCATTTGCCCAGATGCCATCAGCACGGCCAAGCAACGCTTTCCAGATGTGGTTTGGTGGAAATAGCTCCGCCGCCCAGCCGAATGTCCGTTGGCTGTGAAGATCTCGCCTCCAGCTCACAGGAGCTCCACGTCCCCCATGTCCCCTCAAACGCTCACCCATAATCTGGCAACCCAGCGCAGAGCGGCATCGCCTTCGTCACTTCTTACAGTAACAATTACTTACTGTCCGGTGCAGGAAAGGACAACGATATAAATAATTCTAAGTGCAGAGTGACCTAGAGATTTTACATTAACCTTGTACTGAGGCTTGAGAACAGAAAACAGTCAGAGAGCTCTGACTTCTTTACTGCTCACCGCAATCTTATTTTCCAGCTCTACGTGTGACTTTCGCTTTAGGGCCTGTGGGCTGACTGACTAACAGGACACACACCAGCTTTTTGTAGCACCAACTCGCATCGAACAGTTTAACGGTGATCTGGGTGGAGGTACTGACTCTGCTGTTCCGGGAGAGGGATGAGATGAGTTTTCAACCACGCAGTTGTCCTTTCGCATTCACTCACGGTCGGTGCAGCAGACGCGATGGGTGTACCTGGATTAAAGGGTGGACGGGGACGGAAAGGGAGGGGCTACTCGACAGGTATCTCCTCGGTCTTGATGGCCACGTCCGGCGGCAAGCCCGTCGAGGAGTCAGAGCCCTGGTCGCTGGGCGGCGGCCCGGGGCTGTCGAGAACGCGCAAGCCTTGAGCCTTCTGGGTGAAGCAGAGGTGTCCGACCACCTCGCCGGGGCTGGAAAAGGTGGCCTCACACACGTTGCACTTGTAAGGTCTGCCCGAAGTGAAAAAGAGCGCCTCCGCGGGGCCGTTCTCCTCCAGGCCGCAGAGCTCCACGCTTTGCCGATTCACCATGGTGTAGGTTTCTGCTCCCTGGCTGCAGCACACGTGGCGGGCCACCTGGTTGGCGCGGCAGAAGCTTTTCCCACAGGCGCTGCACCGGTATGGCTTGCCTGTGTGGATGTACATGTGCTCACGCCAGTGGCTCTTCTGGATGAACTTGCGGCCGCAGGTGGAGCACTCGTATCGCCGCCTCTTCGCCTCGCGCTCCAGCCCGCCGTTCTCCAGATTATCGATGTCGGCGATGTCAGAGGGGGGCGGGGTCTCGGCCTGGAGCTGCGGGACTTCCGGCCGCGGGGAGTCCGCAGCGGGCAAAGGGTGCTGTTCCCCGTCGCTGGCTGTATCGGCGCTCCTTTGGCTCTCCTCGACTTCGACCGCTGACAAGGGCGGAGGCTGGATGGGAGGCAACTGTGGGGGCGGAGCCTGAGGGTGCAACAACAGGTGTTCCCGCAGGTTGCAGCGTTGCGTGAAGCGGCTGCCGCACAACTGGCAGGTGTAGAGCTTGCGGAAGTGGGTGGTCCTCTTCATGATGCTCGGCTTCACGTGGACGATGGTGTTGGGAACTTGCTGGACTTGTTCCTCCACAGAGGCCGGGAACTGTCCCGCAGCGGCCTCTGGCTCGTGCCTTCCGTCCGCGAGGGCTTCTGCCTGAAAGGGAGAGGGCAGACAGGAGCGTTCCGGGAGCTGCCCAGACAAGTCATCCTGATGATCTGAGATCTGGATGCCGTAGAGGGAGGCGGCCGGCAGCGGCAGGCCCTGCTCCACGTGGGAGAAGGACGTGAGGCTGACCTCCTGCAGCAGCGGGTAGGCGTGCAGGAATTTGACTCCCTGCTCCAGACGCACGGGGTCGATGAGCTGCGGGGCCAGCTTGCCCGTGTACATGAGGTTCAGGAGGTAGCTGAAGATGTCTGGCTGGATGTCGGAGGGTTTCAGGCGAATGGAGTCACTGGAAAAGAACGCACAGGGGCAGAGCTCACCCGGTTGAACTCGGAGCCGCCGATCACAAGTGCGAACAAATAAATCTGACTTTTCTCCACTATTATTTTTACTGTGAAACTCGCATAACACAGGCTCTGGTACTTTGCTAAAACCTCACTGGCTCAGCAGGCCTAAAAGTTATCGCTTTAATCCAAAGCCTCGGTATTCACGGCATCTAACAAATTCACGGAGCTGGTTATTTTCACTGCAGCAATTCAGGCTGAGCACAAGGGCACCACAAAAGTAGCAGGAAGTGGGGCTCAAACCAGTAACCATCAGGTTGCAAGCTGGTGTCTTTAACCGCCAAGCTAACGGCTGCCTGTTGCCTTACGAAACAGCTTTTCTATGTCAAAAAAAAAAAAACTTCATTAGAGAGGAAGACAGTAGCAGCTGCAGGTGGAGCACTGGTTAGAGCTGCCACCAGTGGACTCAGAGGTTGCAGACTTGAATCCCACTTCCCACTGCAGCAGCCTTGACCAGTAAAAATGAGCCTGCTGTATAAATGGGTAAAACAGCAGCTTAGCACTAAGTCACCTTGGAGAAAAGCTAAATGAATAAATGAGACACGTCACACCAGGTCTGCCATACCTGTCCTGGTGAATGAACAGCATTCGGAAGTAGTTGGAGAAGGCAGCCAAAACGGCTTTGTGGGCCTTGAAGAAGACGTCGCCGATGGCCACGGTGCAGTCGCACAGGAAGCCGAATTCCCTCTGAGCGTTGAGCTGCTGCAGCAGAATAAGACCATGGTTGGCCAACTCCATTCTTCAGCCTGCGTGGAAAACCAACAATGAGCCACTTCCTGTCATCGAGGCCTCCTGCAACCCCCCCCCCCCCCGCAGGGCCTGAGAGAGCAACCGACCCAAATGAAGAAGTCTCCTTACATACGGTCGCTCTACGACAGATCGGAGGTATTTTTTCATTCACCTGCCGTTATTTTACAAACGTACACGGTCATCACCGTCAAAATGTGACACGAGGAGCGTACTGTGAGAAATCAACCAAAACACTAACGCTGCTGAGGTTAAACAAGACAACACATCGATGAACAAGGACGATGCTGCCAAGAGAGATCAACGAAGAGCTGCATAGCAGCTTAACTTAGTTACGGTACATCGATAACCTTACTAATATAACAAATAGAAGCATTTGGAAAGAGTCACTCCAGTCAAAGGGAAGTTAAGTCATCCCACAAAGGAAATTGGCGTAATTGAACTGCATCGTTCGGACCCATTATAACACAATATGTCACATCCACACGAACGAAACCCCAACAGAGGAACAGACTCACTAATATCAGTATAGATCACAAAGGACTCATGTAGCCCCCTAAGGAAGCCATTGATCCAGAGCAGAAATGTACAGTTTTCTCACACAGAGTCTTGTTTTCCATGCTGCTGGTTTATATTTACCCACCAAAATCTACCAAGAAATTGCAAGGGTACTGAACTGTATCCGGCACCAGTAAGGAGGCCCCGGGGAATTATCCTGCAAAGGCACCAGACACTTCACTGGAAATAAAATAAACGTAGTTGAGCAGAAATCCTTGGTTTCTGTCCACCTGGTGCTGTGTGGAAAAGAAGCGGGTAGCTGATGGTGCGCACATGAGGAGGAGCGAGCAAGAGCAGGTGTGGAGTTCGGAAGACGGAACTTCTGGATCATCTGTTAACAAATATTGAGAGAAAAATAGGAGGGGGGACAAAAATGCCAAAAAACAACTCTGGACACTATGACGCCAAGATCCTGGAGCGAGAACCACCGAGCAACTCAACAAGATCGCTCAGGAACAGGAGATCAGACACAAGACCTCCTTTTAATTTCACCCCCCCCATGACTTTCACGTGTAAAAATGCTAAGAAATCAACACTCTGGAGAGAACATACAGCAAGTATGAATGTAAATACATCATTTATGGAGAAGAACCACAAGACAACCCAACACAAACCTTCTGACTACACAAATCATAGCATGAACACCTCCACCTCCATGTTCTGAAGTCATGAAAAATAGCATGAAACAGGAACAGTGTCTGCCATTTCCAAAATGGCTTAACTGTGTGTTTTGTGTAAAAAAAACAAAAAAAAACTGGGACCTTTAAGGTCAGGGTGGCTGGATACAGCAGAGAAATGTGGTCATGACCAACCAACCTCCAGAAGGCAGAATGTAAAATTTTACTTCACTAGTCAGGGGTCTCCTCTATCTTCTCTAGGCAGTGGCAGAGTGTATTTTTGTAAAGGCTTCTGAGAAACGGCTGCTGGTTCCTGTTTAACACGGGCTCCCGCCCACCACACGTTGGTTGTCTCAAATGGCCTCTAACGTCTAAACCAGGGTGGTGGAGAACAAAGCACTGGGGCTGATGCGGCACAGAAACCACAACAGGTAGAGTAGGCAGGCAGCCTGCAACCCAACAAGTGTCACCGTGAAGTGCATATAAACACTGACAGACGACCATTTAGGTCATTACAATTGGACTTTTTAGAAAGTTTCATTTAATGCCCCTGCTTTGGCTCACAAAATATTTCTTTGCATTCACAAGCTCTAAATGTGGATTTTGCACACCTCTCAACGGCGAGACCAGCGGCACCACGTACTTTTCTTCTCAGTCCGTTTAGCTTGTGCTGCACCGCCAACCTCCGTCACCCTTTGTCTGCCAGTTGCACCTGGTTTTACCTCAGTACTGACCTCCGCACCTCGGCCCCTATGCTTTCCGAACCACGTCAGCTTATTCAGCGAGTGCCATTTGCACCGTTCCCTTCATTTTCATCTTTAACTGTTCTGTAATTTTGCTTGAATGAATACATAAAGCCTAATTATACGTATGTTTATGTTATTAACTGTAAAAGAGCTGAAGGTAGACAGACAGACGGTATTACAGAGTGAATAAAGCAGGGAACCTGCCTTGTATGTTGTGTGAGAATAACGTTCATTACAGTATACATGTCCACTTATATGGGACTTGGTGCTATTTTTGCATAAATGAGCACCAACTTTTGCACTCAGAAACATTGGTTAAAAGAAAAACAGTTTTGTTTAATTCACCTTCCACCTTACAAAGGTTTTTCCTCCTTAAACAAGTCAGCTTTTTCACATGACAGACAAATGTCCAGGCAAGGATACCCCAGAGTTAAACAGAAAGACCCCTTTAATATATTTCGTAGAGGGGGGGGGGGTGATGTACCAGCACAGGGTGACCAGAGCGCACGCAGGTTACGCTGTGCTTTTCTCCGGGTGGTTTGTTAGGTGTTAAAAGAGGGCAAGGGAAAGCAAAAGCTTTGCATACTTCACACCCTCCCTGCAGGCCTCAGCAGCAGAACTGTTAACCTCAAAGGTCCTTTCAAAGGGTTTGGAGAACGTCCCCACCAAGGGACAACTGGGACACCATCCTTTCTGCATTCAGCTCTTGATAACTTTAATATATACAAAATCATCTATCCATTTAAACAAGCACAGCTGACACATTAATACAAAGGCAAAACTTTACATTCCCCCATAAGTGAAGATCATGTAGATGAACGTGATGCCTCTTGGAGTTAAATGCTGAAGTACATCAGTCTGCACCTCACTTCAGTACCACCTCCAGGGTTCACTTTCACAGCCCTGCATGAGGGCAAGACAGGTGGGTTTTCAGGAGTTAAGGTGTCAGCTGAGCCCCCTGCATGGTAAACACTGTCATCCATCACGCATGCGCTGTGTGTCCAGCGACAGGACTCCGTCTTCTGCTGTGTGTGTGTGTGCGCGCGCGCCCTCCAAACACGCGTGGTCTCGCAGCTCTCCCGCAGACCGAGGTCACTTCCGCAGTCCGCGCGCCCCACAAACAAAAATAAATACATAAACAAACGGGCCGGGAAACGGAAGAGGGTCGCTACACCCGAAGGGACACACAGGCAGAGGGACCCAGAAAACACGCGAAAACAGAGAGACACGCTCACACACGGAAACAAACGAGCGCAGAGAGCCTGGGGTGCGCGCACGAGGACTCGCTCACACTCACACTCACAGAGAGCCGCTCACCGAGTGTGTCGCACCGTGTTCCGGTGTGTTTTAGACTGGGAGCTCTTCTCACGGCACCAACACTCAGACGCCACACACCTGGAGGTCCGTTCCGTCCCTCAGTCCCGGCGCTCTGCTTCTCGGGTCCTCCAGACACCCGCACGCGCGCGCTGCCCCCACCGGCGGCCCCTCCCTCCTCGCCTTCGCTCCGACCGCGCGCGTTACGTTGAAGGCCACGTGACCGGGCGAGGCGCGCGGGGAGCGGAGTGGCGGGTGGACCGGCGGGAGGAGCGGAGCGGGGCGGGGCGGTAAGGGGGCGGAGTCGGAGCTCAGTTACACAAACTCTGAACACCGACATCCCGAAAGAAAACACGCAAACGTTTCATTTAAACACCTGCTTGCTTTATTATATATTACACTGCTTTATTACTGATGATCCGTTCGACCCTGGCACGCTCACCCCGGATAGTTCACATTTGTAACTTTTTTCTGCAACAAGAGACATTTCACACACTTCTGGTCATGAAACTCAGCCGAAGGACGAAATACTGTAAATACTGTACTGTCCCATTTTAAGCCAAGTTCAGTTTGGAAGGGCAGGAAGGTGAGCTGCTGGCAATGTTCATCAGTGAAGCTTGCAGAGCCCATTCAACAGCAATTCAACTGTTGAAACATAAAACTGAAATGTTTTTTTTTTTTAAAAACACATCAGCAAACCTTCAGGAGAGAATATAGACAGATGTGGACTTCAACACTGACCAGTGCTGGACAGGACACCCTTGTGAGAAGCAGATGTAATATCCCACAACAGACCGTCACAGAGTCCAAAGTATCACCGTGTGACTTTTCTGACAACAGAGGACAGTTATGCCATCTATTGATAGATTAATTTTTTTTTATTGGCAAAGATGATAGAGAAAGGGTTGTGTGGCTTGACTGACGTCTGACCGGTGTCTGTACTCGGACTGTGATCTCCTGGCTACTCCACACTGGGTCCCAGAACTTCCCAGAGACATGATCCAGTAATCAGGTTTCAAGTGCTGACTGTTCTCAAGATGGTAGGGCAGCAGCTCCAGTCACCTCTGTGGTGGTTATACCTGCCACAAAGCTGGCAAACTTACTGGACAAAATTAACATTGTTCATCAAATGTCTGTGAATAATAAATAAATCCATTTTTTTTGCCCCTACTGAATCACCACTACTGAAAAATCCCACACAGTAAATGTATGTTGAGAAGAAGGCAGGGCCTTCAGCCACAGTGCTGCCAAAACACTCCAGAGTACACACATTCACAGTTGTGTTTGTGGGACACGCTTCAGCTCTCCTTTTTACTACAATTATTTTAGGATATATGTCCAAAGTGCTGTGCATTTTAAATGCAGCTCAGCAGTAGCATCCATTTGCTGGGAATCCATCAGAAGATGACCCTGGCAAGTTCAAACATCACCTAAAGAGAAAAGATTTAAAAATACATTTCAGAATGCAGTATAGTACAATTTAAACAGTGTAAAAGCATTGTACTTTATTGTACCAGTCTATATCCCGCTTTATTTATACACCTCAAATCACAACCTACACAAACAGTGCCTAAGACTGGCTAAGGCAGGAAGTCTATTCAGTTTGGTTCTGATTAGATCAGCCACAATGAGAGCAAAGTTTAAGCCCCTGCTGCAGTCCCCCCCCCACATTGACCCTTGACAGTGAACTCTGACCAGTCATTAGATGTTCTTGAAGTAAGCCTGGCTCAGAGATTCATTGATAACCCCATCATGAAGCACAACAACCGACGGCCTCACTTATTTTGACTTTTCACATTTCAGATGTACAATAGTTCTGCTTGATCACCTACTGAGGACAACAGTTTTATTTTTTGTCCACATGGCACAAGAGGAGATGTTAGATGTATGATAGTCTCGACCTATTATTCCTGATAAGTGGTTGTCACATGCAGTGTCATGTGGCAGTGAGCTTCCTGACCTCAATAGTGATAAGAATGACGATCATCCACTCAAGCCGCAGTCCATGCTTCTCACTCAGATGGTTTCTCATCAGGTCTGTCAGCTCCGTGCAGTGCTGCAGCTTCTCGTTCATGACCTGCGCCGTGACAACAATGATCACAACAAGTCATCAGCAAAGACCACCTGGTCATCGTCGCGTTCTACATGGTTAAAGCCAATCTTGTACATTTTATCGTCTCTGGGCTGTTTAGGCACATCTTCCCGTCCGGCTCAATGGAGTTTGCGTGTTCTCCCTGTATAAGTGTGGGTTTCCTCCAGGTCCTCTGGTTTCCTCCCACAGTCCAAACACATGTGAATCAAGTCAACTGATTGCTCTAAATTGCCTGTAGTGTGTGTGTGTGTGTGTGTGTGTGTGTGTGTGTGTGTGTGTGGCCACTCTAAAATGTACTGTTGCATGAGTTTTATAACCTAGCACGCAGTGATTCCACGATAGGCCGTGGTCCACCACAACCATAACCAGGATTAAGTGGTTAATAAAAATGGACGGATGGATATATCTGAGATTTCTACATAATCTAATGAGTGAATAAATGGAAAGATGCTTTACTAAGTGTTCACTGTTTGCGACTTGGTGGTAAAAATGAAGTTGTAGATACAAACAAATCAAATTGCAAACAGACTCCAGGTAGACACTGCATTCGTAAGAGGAGGACCCAGTGCACGCATCAGAACTTCTGGTGGTGGCTGCCTGCTCATGTCAAACATCATGTGCATTTATTTGTGACTGTGTTCTGCAAGCTGGGCTGGAGTTTTACCTTGACTCTGCGGTTGATGCTGAGGAACTGGCATGTCTTATCATACAGCTGCTCCAAGTTCTCTCTGTCCCAGTAAAAATCCGGCGTGATGAGCAGGTCAGAACTCAAATTGATGCGGTGTCTGTGTAGCAGGACAATGATCTGAGAGATGAGCAGGTCCTGACCGCAAAATCACATTGTCAGTTTCCAGGGTGTAGAGAACAGCGTGAGCTGTCGTCTTTACCTCAAGGCAAAGAGCTCTCCGATTTTCTGCATCACTTCCGCTCGAGAAAGTTTCACTCTTCTTCCAGACTTCAACATCTGCTCACAACAAAAATCAGTTCCCATATCAGCACAAAAATACTTCCATTTCGTTCGACCTTGTCACTGTGCAGACATTCAGATCAGTTTGGTTCAGGCAGAAGCTCAGCAGACATGCTGACAAGTGTAATATGGTGACTTTCTCATGATGGAGCAAAATCTGACAAGTCAAGGTTCGTTCCGATTTGTAGCTCCAGAGTAATGAGACGTGGCTGCTTTTAGGGAACCTACCTCAGGAATGAACTGAATTGAGTCCACAAAGTTATCCAGGGACACCTCCCAAATTGCCAGTTTCACTGCCATAAAAGGAGAAACACTGATTCAGACTTGAATATTACTGAAAATGTGTGCGTAGATCTCAGACATACAGTGAATGCAAGATGACCTAAGAATATTTCTGAACTTGAAGCGTTCTGCAAGGAAGAGTGGGAAAGATTCCTAACAGCAAGAAAAGAAAGACTTCTATCTGGGAACAAGAGTCGGTTTTTGGCTAATCAGGGTGTTAATGACTGACAGTGTCTCCAACCATTTGCACACGACATATTTAGCATTTTCTTTTTAAATTCAGCAAATACATAATGAGTAAATAAATGGAATATCTACAAAAGATGTACTTTGGCCAGGGGTACAAAAACTTTTCCACAGAACTGTACATTTCAAACAGTTTGCCTTACAATATTTGAAATTTCAACATTTAAAATCGGGTTTTTTTGTACTGACCACTGACACTTGACTACATTTTGTACACAAGGTTCAGCTGTTTCCAGACAAACTGGCAGCACAGTTTCACTTATATTTCTCCATTTTACTTGCTACCAACTCAAAACCTTCAGGGGTTTGTTTGTACAGTTGAGTGCTCATGAGTGTAACACACATTAGACAGCAAACACTGACAACCGAAAAAATTGAGTTCAGAGAGCGAAATGCTTACAAGCCAGAGATGGAATAAAAAGGATTCGTTCCCAAATCTCATGTGCCTCGGGCTCTCTGATGCTGCGTTTCTGTGATAGCATGGCTTAGTGTTTCCATGGTAACACCTGAGCTGAAGAAAAAGGGGTACTGAGCTATAGTATCCCACTGGAGCGCCACCCTGAAAACAAGGCCTGGTCTGCCCTGATCAAGCAGACACACTGCTGACACACCATGGAGACTGAAACTGAGTTGGGGGAAGGGATACTGCGTCTTTGTCTTAGCACCATGAGAACCTGTGCACATTGAAAATAGTCAAAATACTCTGTGCATCACAAACAAAACAGTTAAAGCAATAGCAGTGCTTACACAGTCCGTTTAAGCTGGTTGGTGCACATGGATTTAGAAGACTTTACCATTTCTCCTCTCTGGGCAGGAGGACTGCAAGATGATCACGGAGGACAACGAAGCGGCAGGAAAGAGAACAGGTGCTGTAACTCACCTGACAGTGAGAGCGCGTTGGAGAAGGCAAACTTCTCCAGCACAGCCAGGTCTTGATCAAGGTCAGCATTCAGCAGGAAGCTACCCTGGTACAGCTTCGAGTTGCCCCTGGACAAAACCATAACACAGAACTGGCATAACCAATAATGACCATATCAAAGAAATCTCCTGTCACACTTACTGTATATGTTAAATTCAGAGATTATTAAACAGTACTGATTTGTATATTAGCAACTTTGCTGTTACAAAGTAGTGTTTAAAAACATAAAAAATTACTCCAAATATTTCAAACAGGATGGTTGTACAGGCACTGTACTGCAATACAGACAAAGGAATGGGCAGAAGGTGGTCCAAGTAGCTGGAATTCATTGTACATCGCAGGACAGCTTAGGAACTGAGTACATGTCCAGCAGCTCCAAACTAGTCTTCCATAGTCCATTACAGTGTAAACATTAGAATCAGTGTTCAAGGGGCTTTGAACTGCATTTAAGTGGCACAAAAGCAGGGCGGACGCAGCCTCAGCACAGCTGTCCCGTGAGATAAACTCACTCCCCCAGGGTGTAGTTGATCTCTTCGTTCTCCCAGTGCACCAGTGCCACTTCATATGGTTGGATCTCGTGGTGCTCCAGGACTCTCATCACGTGCTTTACCTAAAGCAGAAGTTATAATCAGTTATAACCAGTTATAATCTATTAGCACAGACACGAGTCTTTCATACATACACCCCAAGATTTGGTTCGTGCGGTTTAACTTTTTCACCGATAGCTCTACCTCATTCTCGAAACATACAAGCTTCCATAGCAGATGGGTAAACCATGATTTGATAAAAGCTCTTGTTTTCCTGTTTACCTAGCGCTTGCCGTATGTTTGCAGATTTCTATGTGGCATTGTTTGTTATAATTATTGTCATTTGTAATAGAAGGAAGTAAACCCTTAAAATATGGGAACAGAAAGACCCACAGGGCTTTTGTGTGAAAAGCGTCAGCTTATGGTACTAACCGTTTGTTCCTCCACATTCCAGAAGACAACAGCACCCTCTCTGAGAAAAGAGACAGACCCAGCATGTAGTCAGACACAACAGGTGTCCAGGCAAAAAGGGACAGCACAACAGCATCCTCCCTGAAGATGGGGGGCTGCAGCATGTAGTCGGAGCCATCATGGCCATTAAAGGAATGTACAGTAATGAGAAACTATAACACATTATAAGATCCAAGACGAAACACAAAGAATAACCTGATAGTAAGGAAACTACTAGATTTAAAAAAATAAATAAATTTACTGCTTTCTGAGAATTACCTGAAGAAAAACATAAGTGGTTGGTCGTAGGGCTTGGATGCCTTGTCTGTTCCAATGACCAGGACATTGGCAGCATCTGAAACACATACACAATGTTTCCACAGCTACAGTGTGACTGCAACTAAGAAAGAACCTGAGCAGATGTCAACAGTAAACACACCTCTGGGTAGGTCTTTAATCTCAGAGAAGCCTTGGGCCACCAGATCTTGACAGAGTGATGGAAGTACATAGTGGTCAGCAGTAGCATATGCCACACACTGCATCACTTCCTGCAGGAACCACATGCATTTTCCATGCAACAAAAAGCAGCATTAATAGCTGAATGATTCTTTAAAAGTCTCAGTGTGCATATATATAACACTGCACCAATTTGACTGATGGTTAAACTAGAAATATATATAATTATTAACAACATTCTGCAAATACATTGCAAAAGAAGCAACATAATGATAGAAAAACTTATGCAACTTCATGCTTTGCAGAGTCAATGGCTCTTTTAGCACCGGGAACCACAAACTCAAAACTGGTAGCTCTGGTTGCATATTTAGGAAAATGCAAAAGAGACAAAGCCCTGATCCTGTACCTTGGCTTCATCCTCCTGGGGGGGCAGATTGGATCGTGATGGCTGTTTAGTCCTGGGTCCCTTTGGAAGCCTCTTTGCTGGTATCATTCCATGTTTCTTCACTGGTAAAGTGACTGCAGAAGACTGGAACCGCTTTAAAATGTTCTGCGGGCAAGTTCTACAGACGAGTAACAAAGGGATGTTTGAGTCACTTTCCCAAAAATGCGTGCCTTGTCTTTGAAGGGTGATCCCGGAATGGTCTAGATTCAAGCTCTGAGGGGTCACAGGGGAGAAATGATGGCTTGCTGTGAGGACACATGATATGGAGGTTGGTGGTAAGCCATGAGGTTGGGTCACTGGTGCGAATGCCCATCCCAGGGGACGCCCCCGTGGACCAACGTAGACACAGGCCTTGTTCAGGAGCCGTGGCAGTTGTCGAACGTTCCTGCAGATCTTCACAAGCATACTGCAGTCAAGAGTGAAAACACAAGACAACAAACACTGAAATGCACATTTCATAAACAGTATCTGTGAAGTTTCTGGGTATGAATCCCAACTCCTGCTGTTGTATCCTTGAGCAGGGTTACCTTGAATTGATATAGTACAAAATTAACCAGCTGTTTAAAAAAAAAAAAGAAAAAAAGGCAAATCAGTGCGAGCGATTTTATGTACCAACTACTAACATCAGTAGTAACAGTAAGTTACCTTAGATAAAACGTGTGCTATCATTTTTATCATTGTTATTAAAAGCAATAATACTGTAACTGTGCAAAAATCACAGTGGAGAAGAAAATGTAATGGCAAAAAGTTGAGGATTAAGGTGTCAGTTTTTGGTCACACAGAGGCAGAGCAGGTAGGTCTGTGGGCGAGACAGAGGTGCACAAGGTGAAACAAAAGCAGGAGACTGACCTTGAAGAACGAACTACCCACACAACTAGTTTAACCAGCGACACGGCTGCCGATTAGGCAGCTTCGGAATCGCCCGAGGACACACGTGTCGTGTAACCGCGTTCATAAATAAATAAGTATTTGGGAATATTATGTCAGGCATATCAAAATTGGCACGTCAGACTTCACGAACATTCGTAGAACTGCAGCTATTCGGCGAAATGCGGAAACTAACAAGCTAAACCAGATGGGAAAATGCTACCTGTTTACTTCATAATGCTGACAAATAAAAGAGGACGACGGGCTTCTTATAACAAACTCCAGATTTTAAAACGCAAACGACTTATTGTGCAGTGCAAAAATGTCCACAGACGCAGACCGCGAATAAAGTTTAGTTTGATAAGAGTATTCGCTTCCGGGTTGTGACCGGGGCTTCAGGTATTGATCATAAACTTCCGGGTTTCGACGATGGCCTCCCGAAGTGGGCATTTTCTTTTCGGGTTGTGAACATGGCGACCAACGCTGTACTCTCGCAAGGTCCTCGGTCTCTGTCGGCTAAATTCGTAGGGTAGGTACTGCTAGTAACTGCAGTTCTGTCGGCTGTGATTTATAGTGCAAAAATGATTGAAATCGTAAACTTGACAACGAAGGAATTTAGTCGCACGCAGTAGCTGGATATGGGGCTCAGCGTGCCTGTCCTGTCTCTCATTTAAGTAACAGCGGATTACAGGGATTCACAGCGGAACAAAACCCATCCGCAGTTACCGTTTAAATATTCTCAACCGTACAGCACTGTTGGGGAAAGCTAACGATAATTATAGTCCTTCGCAATGAGGTGGAGATCAACTTGTTACCGATGAAACCTTTAAGAAAGTGACGCTCTTCGGACTAAGGACCGTGATCAAACCGTCATTTCCCCCCCCCCAGGTCTTTTGCCTATTTCACAGTGAGGGACAGACTGCCCACCATTCTCACTAAAGTCATCGACACCATCCACCGCAACAAAAACAATTTTTTTGAAGAATATGGAGAGGTGACATTTTGACATTGATTTTTTTCCTTGATCAAGTAATGATTAAATGCTGAACGCTGTGGAGTTCAAACTCGTTATGTAAATGTTCTCTGTTAAGTTGCTCTATGCGTTCAGTGAAAGACTTCTAAATCTATCTTTACACTGTTTCCAGCCACGGTATGGGTAATGATTTTACCGTGTTGTCAATATTCTTTCTTGTATTTCGACTGGCTGCCAGGGGGGCGTCCAGGCTGAAAAGGGAGCCATTTCGCTGCTGTCCAAGCTCAGAAACGAGATGCAGACAGACAAGCCCATTACGGCACTAGAGGACGATGCGGCCGACACAGACCTCTGGAACTGGTACCTGCAGAAACAGCAGGAGCTGCTGGACCAGGGTGGCCCTGCCAGCTGGTTCAGGTCTCCCTGGCTTTATGTGGAGTGTTACCTGTACCGCAGGATCCGGGAAGCCCTGCTGCTCAAGTGAGCTGCTGTTAGTGGAAACAGGTCACAGAACAGGCTGCGTTAAGCACCACAGCTGGGTTATATTGTCACACTGCAAGACTTTTCAGTTCCCGTGTTTGATTATTATACATTAACCACATTGTTGAATTGTTCTTTTGTCCCAGTCCTCCAATTAGTGGTTTTGACATCTTCAAGGAGGTGAAGATGCAGACCTACTTCGAGTCCCAGAAGGCCATAATGGCCATCTGCACACACCTGCACGACCTGGCTGAAGACATCGAGAACCTTTCAGAGCCACAACTGCATGAGGAGTTTCTGAAGCTACTGCAGGCAATTATTATTATTATTATTATTATTACACTTTTCTGCAAGGTGTTTCAATGTTTGTATACAAAAGTACTTAGTAAATTAGCCATTTTTACAGTGGTAGTTTCATTTGATCAATTTATGGTATCAAGATTAGCAGTAATACAGCATGTGGATTTGAAGTCGGATCCTTGGGTTAGAAGGCGATGGCTGTAACCACTATGCCACCTGCTGCCCTAAGTGATGTTGATACCTGATGGCTACAGAAATATTTACAGGGCTAAAAAAAGTTGAAGTGTGAAGTTGCTTTGAATAAAATGTTCAATTTACGATCAGAAACGGGATGAATGGAGGGTACCGCTGGATAATTTCACTAATGTCATCGATCTGAAGTATAATTATTACTCGAGGTTAAAACAGCAGGGTCTTCTGGGAAACTCACTTTCTTCAATTCAAGTCCATAACCTTTGAGGTGCCTCTTACATTTACACATTTAGGTGATTTTCACAAAAGCAGCTTGCGTTTATCTATTTATAATGATTTACCCATTTATACAGCTGGGGAACTTTTCCTGTATAAATTCAGGGTCAGGCCCTCGATCGCGAGTTGCTGCAGCAGGTGCTGGGGACTGAATCTGGATCCTTCAAGTCTAAAACCAGCCTTTGTAACCACTGTTCTCCTGGCTGTCAACTTCCCGTTTACTTTGAAAGCTTCACAGGTTGGCGGCTCTATAACAGTCCACTGCTGTTTTATAGGTCTCCTTATGGGGAAACAGGTGTGACCTGTCGATCTCAGCGGGAAAGGAGAACTCGCAGAAATCCAGTCCCATCGATTCCCTGCAGGACCTGAAACCCTTCATCCTGGTAGACAACTCTGACATGGTGTGGTCCATCCTACTGAACAGCAAGGTGCCAGGTGGCGAATCGCTGGCAAGAGTGGACTTTGTCCTGGACAACGCGGGCTTTGAGCTTGTCACCGACCTGGTCTTGGCTGATCTCTTGGTGGCCTCAGGCCTGGCGCAGGAGATTTGTTTTCACGGGAAGTCCATGCCGTGGTTTGTCTCCGACACCACTAAAGAGGACTTTGAGTGGACAATAAAGCAGATGTCAGCGGCCAACCACAGATGGATGTGCTGGAGCGGAGCCCGTTGGCAGCACTACTTGAAGGCTGGCGTGTGGTCCTACCATGACCACCCATTCTGGACTCTGCCACATGAGTTCTGCTGCATGGCTACGGAGGCGCCAGATCTGCATGTCTTCCTGCAGGGTGCCAACCTCATTTTCTTTAAGGGTGATCTCAACTACAGGAAGTTGACTGGTGACCGGGCCTGGGACTATACTGTGCCCTTCCGGAGAGCTCTGAGGGGCTTCGAACCGGCACCCCTCTGCAGTCTGCGGACCCTGAAGGCCGATGTGCAGGTGGGCCTCCGGCCAGGCCAAGGCGAGGAGCTGATGGCTCAGGAGGCCGACTGGATGACCAGTGGGAAGTATGCAGTGGTGCAGTTCTTGTGTCCCCACAAGGAGCAGTAGGACACAGGAGGGGCAAGACGAGGACGGGAAGAGGAACAGAATGGAACCTTCATCTCTTTGGAGCTGTGGAGTTACTGAACACCTGAAGTGTAATGAGATGCTTGGTTATTAGCGTTCTCCAACTGCTGATGTTCTCGTTCAAAAATGGACTGAAAGAACTTGAAAGCATGAACTGTTTTGTAAGTTAGTTGCTCAGTGGTATTTGAATAATAATGTGTGTAAAAAGCTCAGACAGGCCTGGTGAAGTCTGCTCAAGGTAAATCACTCATTTCATTTATCTAAATCAATGAGTAATGTGAGTTTATTTCAAAATATTTTGCTACAACCAGTGTAGGTTCTTGGAAGACAATGGTTGGTGCCAGAAGGTAATGGGTTCTAGGGCATCGCTGTGGATGATGGAGCCTGGAAAAATACTGCTGTACTGGGTCTTTGTATAAGGTTTTGCTCTTCAGGTTTACAGAGAATGTCACATAAAGCACACAGCAGCAGATGTTTGAGCTGTAACAAGTTGTATGTTTTCTGATATAGAAGTTTTATTAAAAAAGCCGTATCATGGCCTAATGCTCAACTACTGCAATATTTATGCCGATTCTATATTTTTAACCACATGCTTGTCATCAGCATGGCAAGTTACTTATTTGTATTTCAGGCACTTTCTGTGTTTGTGTGCTGACAGCAGCTGTTCTGTAGGCACCCAGCATGCGTTATGGTTTGTGGTTTACATTATTATTTCGACTGTTTACCTGAACAGGGGCTCAGGAGCGGTGTCGCTGCTAGTGGGACAAAGCCAAGTACTTTCTTGTCAAACTGTTCACTTCAGTGTTGATGTAGTGTTGAATTTTTATGCTACATGCATTATACCCCCTACCTGTGAAAATACTGTATGCTAATAAAAGCCAACACCTATGATAAAATACTGCCTTTCTCTATAAAGAACCGTGTTCCTGACAGGAGGAAAAACCGGCAATTCCCAGCTCAGGTTGTTTCAAGATCTTAGATGGGTATAAAGTACAATTTTACTAAAATATTTTTAATTTTTAGTTTTTTTGTTGTCTTAACCTCATATTCAGGCAATTTCATACAATTTGACATGATCAGGAGTGTTCAGTGTGCTGGTGCACGGATGGAAAAACCTGCCGTCCCAAGTTAAACCCAAAATGTAAACATTTTATGAGTTCTACATATTTATTCTACAATAAATAAGCGTTAATAAATTGCACTCATAGGGATGAAGGTTTGTTCAAGTAGTGCAGCTTGGGGTGGAAGGACCAGTTGCCCTAAATACATCAGTCTTCTTCCTTCAATTGGCAGCAACTGGTCCTCATGAAGCTTGTGGGGGCGACACAGGGGCAGACAGTGGGGAGCTGCCCACCAGTCCAGCTGCACTGCCAGGAAAGTTCTGCCCACCAGTTCAGGACTCATACAAAGTAGAAAAATGGGAATTGGTGCCAGTGGTTGACCAGCTTGACTGGTCACATGACACAGGAACCTTTACTTTAATAGGACTCTGAAGGAGGTGCTCAGTCTTAGGCTTCAGACGCCAACTGCCCAAGAAGATCAAGTTTAAAATGTTGGTTCCTCTGCAGAAAAGGAATTTTGCAATTACGGTATAAAGGAAATGTGTGCAGATTACCGCTGTGCAAAGAGCTGTGCAATGTACTTACAAACAGGAACTGAAGTGGTTGTGAAAAGGAAACAAGCTGGTGGTGTAAGGCAATGAGCATAACTACAGTACCTGAAAGAAGCTAATGTGCTCCTGTCTGTTCCATCAAGTCCACACTAGGGCTGATCCCCACCACCACCACCTCAAGCTGTCTCTCCAAGGTCTGGTGCTTCTCCAGATGAGACCATGATTGATGGACAGCAGCCAAAACATGTTAGTCCACTCACAGGGAAGTGGTCTACATCTAAGAAACACACCCTTGCGAAAACGGGGGGTTTTACAATTAACTGGTTTCGTGATTAACCATGTAAAACATCACCGTTTCCATATTAGGAAAATTAGACAACCATTGGTATTTTTTTCAAGGAAACCTTGGGTTCCATGTTGCCCTGAAACTTCCTGTCACGAGTCAGTCACGTGTCTGGTGTGCCAACCTCGGCTCAGGCTAGCTGGTCAAACAACACTTTGAATAGACGGTCTACAGGTCTACGGTCTAAGTGCTGTGAAAATTGTCATCTCAGCTTTATAGCCACCAAAAAGTGCCTTAAATTGGTAGTGGGAAGCATTTTGAATATCTGAAATAATCAGGATGTGTAGTATGGATGTTCTGACTAGCGTTGAGGGGATGTCATCTTGAAGACATGTTCCAGCTCTAATCCCCAATAACAGGCCATCTTGTGTTCCTACTTGACCTCAACCTCCTCCAGGGAACACTGAATGCTCCAGAAGATAGTAGGATGGTCAGGATCATGCGAAAGGACCCTAAGGAACTCCTGGACAGGGAGAGAAACAGGTATGACGGGTAACAACGTACCTCACATCTTGAGGAATGGCGGCCCCCTGGTTTCAGAGGTGCGTTTAAATCTGACTCAGCCTGTGTAGATTTTGCAATGTAGAACGACTGAAGTTTTACAAAATTCCTCAGAGAATTCAGTGACTGCTGTGTGATGAGGAACAGATACCGTGTGACATGCAAGTTGAGTGAACTTCTCACAACGAAAAAGCAGCGAACACTAAAGCTGTCAGAACTGTTCAGTGAAGTCCGAAGGTCCCTGCTTGCTTTAGTACCACTGATCAAGGTCATTAACCCCCAAAAGTAATAATCTCATAATAACAGTAATAAATTGTGCTGTAATGACAGTAAGAAGGCAGCGGCTGAGGTGCCAGCAGCTCCTTTGTTCTCTCACTATCCTTATTTTGTGTTTCTGAGTTCTGGAAAAGGTGATAAATGAGAACTTGTGGCAAAAGCAGTTTTTAATTAATAAAATACGAATTCCTCGCAAACTTTTGTGAAATGCTGTGCTGGCAAACAGCACTCAAATAAAATGAATAAAACGTGTTCTTTAAAGTGCCTTTTAGAGAATGGTTCTCTGTGTTACCCACAGAGGAGTCCCGACCTCTAAAATATTTACAGCTGATGTATAAAATACAGTTAAAGAGGGTTTCGAGGTGCATGGGGTCCTCATCTAACAAACAGAATGGGTACGGCGGTCTGTTCATAACTTGATATATTTAACTCCAAAGTTAATCTTACCACTAAGTTGCTATGAAAAGAGTAATACAATGCTTCCAGTCATTTATTAATGGGTTAGGTTTTGTAAATAAAACAAAGCTACAGTAAATAAAACAAATATGTGATCCATCTGTCATCAAAAAACTGCTTTTCCAATACAGGGTTTCAGTGTCCAAACCCTAAACTGGAAGCACAAGGCACGTTACACACTGTATGTAATGCCACTGTGGCACCATCTAACTTTTAATTAATTAAAACTTTCTTTAAATTACTTAATGTAGAAAGAAAATCACCCCCCAAAATCTCCCAGCTAATGCCAATGACTGACTCATCATGTAGCTTAACAAAACAGATGAGCCTCGATTTGCTTTATTTTATTTATTTATGTAAAAATCTTGGGATGTAGCCGTAACAAATACAAATAAATCTAAAGAACTTTCCTTTTAACATGTTTAACTTAAGCTAGGGTAAAATAGGTGATAATGGTGTGTTGTTTTTAACCTTCTTACTGGACACTTGTGCACAGTAGACAGAAACAGTGGAATCAAGTTGAATGAAGTAGGTTCCACGTTACGCTTTCTGCTCTGCCCGGTTATGTTCTACTGCCAACTAACAGCTGGACGGGGACATGCAGGTGGCTTTTGCTCTGCAACAGACAAACCGTGAAGAAAATGCAGTCTTTCAGATAAATGAGCAACGAACGACTTTTGAATATAGTTGTATATATTAAGTGCAAAGTGTTGCAAAGTTAGCAAACTGTACACAGATAAATAACTGCTTACATTATTTGGACTTCACAGTTTAATCACACAATCCAGCGATCCTGACTCTTACATTCAGTTACCTATTGTTATTAAAAATTGTTTTTTTATCTACAGAGAACTACCATCAATTGTATCTCAAAGCAAAGGTTTTAATTGCATGCCAAAAATAAAGGTAAAAAAAATAAATGCCTTATATTGCCTTATAAGTCTTTCAAAAGTTTTATTTTTAAAAAAGTTCTGCACTTCCCAGTGAGGCAGAAATACTGAAGTCCAGGGAAAAAGAGGTGGTCTCACTGCTGTCGGGGTCCTGCCATCCCAGCAGGCTGTGTGATATGTGTGAGCTGTGGCACGTGGTGCCGTTGGAAGGACAACGAGCGTGAACAGCAGGAGGCCCACGTGTTCATATGGGCGGAGGTCCGTTGGTGTAGTGCAGCATAGGGTGGAAGGATCGAGCAAAGTTGTTAGCCATAGTGCAGCTGTAGTCCTCCTGGGTGGCAGGCACCAGTCGGGTGAGGAGTAGGAGCAGGAGCAGGAGGAGCTGGAAAGGAAACGCTGCCCTCAGAACCCGCAGCAGGAAGGACGAGCAACGCTTAGAATGGTGGAGAGTGGATCCAGCACCACGGGAGGACCTGACAGAACACAAAACCCACATATGCTTTGTTACGCCATGCTCACAGGTACTTCTCTTGTTACCCTAACCTCTGTGGCTATTGGCTGTGATGGCCTGAGTTGTACACCTAATCACTGCTGGTGTATCCCCTAAAACTCAGTCTTTCTCTTGCTACCAGTACCTATCACCCTTTCCCAGAGGACCCAGTCACAGCACTGCAGCCTGGAGTCAGCGATGGCTGTCAGAGACACAGCACACCCTTTGTTTTGAGCACTGAGGTTCAAACAGAGTCCAACTGAATCATGTAGCAGAGATGTTAAACACTACATTTAAAGAACACGAACAACATCCTAGAGTAGCAATTTATAAGGTTTCTGTCATTCATATCTTATAAAATAAAGTGCTCAATCAAAAGATGGGATAAGGTTGTATCAGAAATGTAAATATTCTCAAAATATCTATTAATTAATTACCTTTACCATGTATGTATTCCTGAAATATCATTGTTTTCTACAGAATATGAACTCTTAGCAGCAGCAACAGAAGGTCATTTCCCCATCATGCCGCAGCCACTGCAAACATATATTTGTAATACGAATAAGTTAGTAGACTTATTTAAATTAATATGACATGCAAAGTGGATTTAAAGACTTTATAAAGACAATGAACATCATCTTAATCACTCTTATTTTCCTGGAACATTGTTTGGTAACTTAGAGAGGGGTTAGTTACCAGGGGGACACACACTTTGTGTTGTTCAGAGACACAGACAGAGACCTGAAACCTCATTCAGTTCAAACGCTACTGACACACTGATAAGGAACATGGAGAAGGGAGATGTAGGAGAAGAAAAAGCAAAGATTTGAATTTTAATCTACTGTGTTAGTAGAGAACTTTGAAGGGACAGAATAGTATGGAAGAACTGAAATAAGCAGCCAAGGACAATGGAAGCATTGAAAGCCAAGGGTCACTAGATCTCCAACTTGACTAGACAGGAGGTCCTATGGAGCATCTAGAATTGGAGATGATGAAACTCACAACATGAGCTCTAAGGCCAGAATTCTTCAATTCAGATACTGAATTGTTTTCATTTAATGAAATTATTTTAACTTTTAACTTCCAGTAAGGAGGGGCTTAAGATGGAAAGGTCCCAGGAAGAATCTATCAGAATGGTGAATTTGGAAGCCCAAGTTGTATCATGTATGAGTTCCATTATCTTCCAGGAGTTCTAGGAAGCAGGAGGGTGATACCTGAGGTGCTGGGTGCCGGCAGTGGGTCCCGACTGTGAAAGACCAAATTTGCCCTGGGGCTGTTTGCAGTGAACAGGGGTAAAGAAAGAGAATGTTCAGTCCAGGCAAAGAAAGGCAAGCTACTGATGAACAAAACTGTAAAAAAAAGTAACTAAATCAAAGGAAGTGACGGGAAACCATCTCAACAGGAAACCTGGCTTTTCGAAGATCACCAGTCATTACCGGACAGAACTGGACAGTACTTTAGTCTCTTTCATTATGCTGAGAGTGGTGTGTACTGCTCATTTCTTGTAGTAACGGTATTACATGTAGGTTGAACAATGTATACTGGTACAAAACAGATACAAGTTAACATGGTCTGAGCTACATACAATGGCACAGTGAGGTTTCATACATGCACCATAGGGAGACAGTATCTAATAAATTACCTACATTACCATTATATTACTAGATACTGTAGTTGCAAACTAAAATGAGACATGACTCATTTTCTACATAATGATTATGACTTATGGGCCACTGTATTGATTTCATCTTCAGCTGAGTGACACTTGTGTAGCCAGTTCTGATGAAAAGCCAGAGTTTCTTGTGTTTGTCACTTGGGTGCACTGCAGGGAATTGGAGAATGCAGCAAAACCAATTCAAATAAGACCAAAGTTTTTTAAAGACACAATCCAAAAATGGAGGGACATGTTAACTAAAACAATACATTTGGAAACTGAGTAAAATCGAACCAAATTAGCCAAAGCAACTAGGAAAAGGGTTTCAGGGGTTTTGGGGGTACAGCTGTGGGGGGGCAGAAGCAAGTATGTGAGGAGTGGTAGGTGAGAGGTCCTGGTGTGGACATGGTCACTTAGTAAAAATGTGAAGGTGTTCACATTGGCCACGGTGTAGAACTATGGCTTTGGGCAGTCAACTGAGGACGGGACTTGTGGGTAATCTGGGAGTTGCGGAGTGTACATTACCGACTGGAGTTGAGTCAAGCTGGTTTGGCCTTGTAGGGGAGGCAGAGAACCAGAGGAGTCCATCTCATCCACGGAAGACTATGAGAGGAGAGTCAAAGCCATTTAAAGGAACACTATGGGGGTTAACAGTCCAGGGAGCTTAAGAAGAACTGGGAATGTGTGTCAAGTTTATCGGTAAAGGGTAAATCCTTAAAAACACAACTTTCAGTGTTTCCTCATGACCAACTAGACCTTCTTTTTGAACTCTGAGTTGTGTTCCTGTGCAAGCAACCCATTTCCCCACTGCCTTTAGGTCACCTGAGAAAGCTTACCTGCTGGCAGCCAGAGCTCCTCAGTATCTCATCCATCTCCCCCAGATCTCGCCTGACTTCCTTCAGGAGCATTTTGTGCCGATTTCCAATGACATGGATCCTTTCCTGGGCCTCCATGCGGTCGCTACCCTGTGTATCCACCAGCAGAAGGCCGGACATTTCCTCTAGCAAAGCCACCATCCACTGAGACTCGAGCAGCTCTACTAGGATTTGCTGTAGTAGAAAGAATTAAGACATAAATCTCTTCCAGGTACCCTTTAAAATCACTTAGTTTGTCATTTTATAATTTACTAAGGGGGAAACATAACAGTTGAACAATTATCCAGTTGGAGAACAAGGAGCAAGATGCAAACTATGTCCTTACACACTCCAGATGTAAGGACCCTGCCTCTACCATGACATGCTGGATGAACCTTGTGACCACAACCATACCTTCAGTGCTGTCTGATGCTGGATGAGCATGTCTTTCTCTGTGCTGGAGTTGATTGGCATGAGGCTGTTCCTCCTGCGATCAATGTTCTCCAGACACAGCAGTAAGCCGTGACTCATCTCGTGGAAATTCTGCAAAGAAGAGAAGGCTTGAAGCCACACTCATACTGTGCTAAACACATGCCCACCTGCCTGGAATCACCCCAACCAAGGTAATTAATATTTCCTTGTTAAATTAAGCTTGTTTGATTAAAATAAACTCAAACATAGAGCTCTGACTCCATGAAGTATGTGAATAAACTTTGTAAAGATTGTAGGCAACTGGAATTTGTGTGGAGGTGTTGGATCTGAGTGGGTGGAAAAGTAGAATTGAGAGAGAACAAGATGGATTTGGGAGGGGTCGCTCACAAGACACTGCATGAGAGCATCCTGCAGGGACTGGCGCCACTCCACCAAAGAGCTGTTCAGCTGGCCCCAGCGCCCATTCATCTCGCGCACATGAGCCTGGAGTTCTTGGAGCTCTGGGGACTCGGCTGCAGCTGTCTCCAGGAGGTCTGCGTTGGTCAGATTGATTGATAGCACCATGGACTTATGGCTGTCTATGGCCTTCTGCTGCTCCTGTGGCACAACAGGAAGAGGTAGGGTTGTCACACAGGGGAACCGGATTGGGTGACTGCCCACAGTAGTTAGTAGTCAAAAATATAAATAAAGGTGATGTGAGAAGGCAAGGGAAGAAGTCTATGTAGGTCACTGAACCTGTACTGGCTCCAAGGCGAATGATTAATAACTAGCTGGTACTCATGTGCACCAGACAGCCCAACCTGTGCTAGTTAGATGTTCAAAGACACGAAGGTCTGTCGTGACACAACCCTGGCATTGTTTTCCCTCTGGTACCTCCTGAACTGACCTTGAGCTTTTGCACATGCTGCTCAATGGCGTAGATGTCAGTGCTACGTTCGAGTTGGTGCAGCTGTTGCAGCTCCTCCTCTGCCTGGCCCAGCCACTCCAGTATGTCATCCACATCTGAGCGCAGCTTATGCCACTGATTTGGGTTTTGCTCCAGGCGCTGCTTCTGGCTCTGGGCTTGGGCCAATTCCCAGCGCTCGATCACACCTGCTCCAGTTGACAGTGTAAGATCAGGGTATTTTGGCCTTCCTTCCACTGTGTAAATGCTTTCTAGGGACAGTTCTCCATCCTCACCTGATGTTTGGGCTTCGGTGCCATTCAGGCAGATGATCCCAGGTTCATCGTCGCTCTCATTCAGTGCGCTGTCCACCCTCTTCACTTGAGTAATGATGCTGCGACAGTCTCCCAGCAGCCTCATCTGCACAGGGAGGGACATTCAGCATGACCACTTCTCAAGGTACTGGAACTAGACTGACCCTGTCTAGGGTACAACTACACTGCAACTTGCAGTGCACTCAGTCATGAACCTCCAAGCTGAGTTTAAACAAACCTCAGTACTGATTGTCCAGTGGAGTTTAACCACAGTCGAGCTGATTAAGAGCAGATGAGTGTATCACCGATTGATGCTCAGTGGAGCAGGATGCTGGCTAGAGAAGTACACTTACGTAGCCCTTGTAGGAACTGTCAGCCTCAGGAATGTCACTACTGGTGGAGTCTTCAGCCTGTTGGAATCGGTAGTGACTTTGCATTCTCAGATTGTCAGGCTCTCCTGTAGGGAAGATGCAGTGCCACTGAGGGTTACCATGATGTCATTCCATCAGCCAAAAAAACAATATCTAAAAACTTTTCATCGAGTTGGGGTGAACTCCAGCCCCTACCTTCATTTCCAATGCAAAACTAAAAGCACTTTGTCATTAACAATGGTCTTAAACAAATCTGTTTTTTTCAGTTTAGTAAAAATACTCTTATTTCATAGTGACATGTGAAAACAATCCCTCATTGGAGAGAAAGGGAACTTAAATGAATGGAAAGGGGATCCATTCAGACTGAAAGGTAATGGGACACAGGACAGGTGGGCATGCAGGTGACAGACGAGAAGAAAGACACATGCAGGTGACGGGGTGCAAAACAAGTGACAGGACTATCCCAGCTATGACTGGAGCTCAGAGAGCGATTTTCAAACAGCATGCTGAAAGGTGTAATCCTGTTGCTGTTAAAAAAGGCAGGTAGCGACTGTGCCAATTAGTTGATTAAATTTTGTGGCCATTCAGTAGGATGAGAGTGTTGACCATTTTACATGACTATGGATGGGTGAATGCTATCTTTCCCTCAACCAGGGCATGCTGCTGCTAGTTGCCTACCAGTGGAGGACCTCAGTGTATTTTCTGTCAGTTTTAAATAGACCTCCGGACTCTCGGGAATCACTACATCTGGAAAGAAAGAAGTAAAGTAGCACCCAATATGACATTTGAACCTCAAAAACTTTGGATCGATGTCCAGTGTGGCGGCAGCGAAACTGTCATTTGCTGAACTACACAAGAAGCACTACAGCTCGTACCACTGCTTTAGTGTAACCCAAGACACTTATCCTTGGAGACATCGTCAGCATTTTTATTCCCCCATAAGAACATCTGATGCAGTGAATCCAGTAATCCTAGCTGAACTTCAGGTGGGATGAAACAAATACCATATGGATTTCCAAGGACAGCTATGCAAGCCATGGACCTAAACTGCTATTATTTAAGCAAAAATGCAGAAATGTGGAGAGAACTTGCTGCAGAATATGTCTGTTTTTGAATGTGTAAATTCACCCTTTTTAATCAGGCATTTATGTACAACTGTCTGGACTTACTGGAATCATGCAGTTCACACGAATCAGATTAACAGATAGAAACAACCTTCAGCCCTTTAGTCCACAGGATGGGCACATACAAACTGCTGTGCTGCATTGTGTACATGAAAGATTTTGCACCCAAAAGTCCCAGCAAGCTTTAGTACAAACCTGTGAGAATGGCTGCGTTGTGAAGGAACTCCTCATCCTCATCCTCAGGACCCCCAGGACGCTCATCCTCCAAACCGCGACTCAGGTCATAGTCGTGATCCCACTCGAGTGGAATGGAGTCCACACTGGCAGGTGTGTCCCGGCCTGAGGGCTCTGCCTGGCCACGCTCAACCATGGTTGTGGGGTAGTCAGACAGATCTGGGGAGAGTGGGCTGTCGTCTGTGCGCCCTCTCCAGGACAAGCAGGGAAGGTCAGTGGCACTCAGGTCTAACTCTCGGTCAGAGACATCATGTTCATCATCGGTCACCTGAGGATCAAGCAAGTGCCTATGAGATAAGGTCTCCTCAAAGATAGGTCACCATTTCCTCTGCTATAAATATACAACATTCACTCTGCTGTGGTAGCTGAGCGTAGGAAAAAAAAGGGCAAAAACCCAATAGTCAGGCGTTCCTCTCTTGTCCAAACTGAACTTACTGGCTCACGGGTCAGCTTCCTGTAGTAGCGCTCAACATGGCTAAACACTTCCTGGCAATATCTGCGCAGCTCCTCCAGCTCTTCCTCAATGATAGTGGCATCCATGGGTTCACTCTTTCCGATGAGCCCCTCTCCCTGGTGGAAAACACGCTCAATCTTTGGCGTGTTGAGTGAGATCTCCTGTTGAAAGGCCTGTGGAGAGGGGAAGGTATGAGGCTGCTAAGCTGACGTGCCACCTCCTTAACCTGGAGTCAACCTCAGTCAGCAGATGACCAAGAGAAGCAGAAGCATACCCTGAGCTGTCGGATCTTGGCATGGATGTCACACTCTGAGAAATGCTCGATGTTGGTGAGTTGAAGATCCATCTCTGTGAGCCACACCAGGATACTCTCCCTTGTGGTCTCAAACTCCTCCCTTTGGTTGACAAAGTACTAAACAAGACAGGAGGTACACGACTGAGTTTAAGGGCAGATGTGTGGGTATACAAGCAGAGCAGAAATGTATCACAAAGTTTGACTCACAAACGGACATAAAGGGAAAGTTTGTGGGTTGGTAAAGGCATGTGGGTGATAGCAGCAGTGTACCTTGAGTCGGCGAAGGATGGATGTTGCCCTTCGTTGCAAGTTATCCCACCGCTGGTTTCCATTATGCACCATCTGGCGCAGGTGACAGGATGAGTCTGTGCGGTTCTCCCGAGCCAGACGGCGATACTGTTTGTTAATTAGCTCCAATTGCGTCAGGCTCTCATGGACTTGACGCTGGAAAGCCTGTCAAAACACATACACAAATAAATAAACAGCTCATAGTTGCTTTCTAATCTAGCACACAGAGGGACGACCTCTCAGAGGGCTTTCCCACACAGATCTCAAGTGTGCTGTGCCATAACTCTCCTGCTAAACTTGTCTCATGCTGATAACCTGATCCCCCCCAGCAGCAGGTGGTAGTCACTTCTGTACCTCAAACTTCTTCAACTCCTCCTTGGCCTCAGTATAAAGCACCCCTGAGGAGTTGGGGTGAGCGGCCGTGCTCTCTGCCTCTCTTAACCAGTCCTCAAAACGTGAGTAGTCATCCAAGAACTTCTGCCATAGCCTCCATGTCTCCTCAATCCTTTGATGAAAATGGACATGAAACATGTAAAATGCCTGAAGTACATTAGACCATCACCTGCCATTGAGGACAGCTGCTGTTTCTCCAAATGTGTCACGGAGATAGGTTGAAGCAGATGCAGAAACACAGACAATACTCTGTTCATCAGATCGCTGAGCTTCCTGAGCTGATCCTGTGCCACTCACCAAATAAGTGAAAAAGCACTCTCACACCAGAAAGTGGCCCAAGATCTTAAACCTCTTAATTTTGGAAGGAATTCAGAAAATACAAGCTCCATTAACAAATTGAACCAGTGACCCTCTAGCCCACTCACTTGAGTCTCCTCTCCATTGAGGTTGCACAGATGCTCCTCCAGCGGCGGTCCAGATTTCGCGTGGCCTGCTGGATGGACTCACACTCGACCTCTGTGGAGCAGGCATCGCAGTCGTGCAGTAGCACCTCGCACAGGTTTAGCACTGAGGACACCCCTGTGCTATGCTTCTCAATGTCCTTTTGAAGGTCCTATAACACGATGTGAAGGTCAGTAGCTGTTCTCCTTTATGCCACCATAGCAAAAAAAAAAAACTCACCATTTTAAACTTCTCTAAGCAGGACTTCACTCAGTTCCTGTGCCCTGTCCTACCTGCTGCTGTTGAAGCTTCCTCTGAATTTCCTCAGCATCGCAAGTCTCGTAGACGATGGGCCGTGACAGATGTGTCTCCATGTGAGACAACCAGGAACGCAGACCACTCATGTTCTTCTCCAGCTGCTGCACTGCCACCAGCGTCTCATGTAGCTTTTTGACCCTGCAGAGAGGCAGTGGTCAGACTCCACTATCTGAAAATCCCACTACTTGACCACTCGAATCCCTGAATACCTCATACGCTGTCCAACACAGTGTTGAACACAATTTCCAGAACAAGTTGATAGAAAAGCAAGAAACACAATGAGGAAATACTACTAGCAACTTTGTATGTCCCTGAGGGACTCTTAGGAATTTAAACACACAAGCATAGCTCTTGATGCTTATCAGGTGTATCTCATTAAGTCCTCGGACGGCAGACAGAGTCAAGATTTCAGCAAGACTGTGCAAATGTTTAAACCATCAACGACTGCAGGAACAGCTCCAGAAGACAGCACAAATCTACAGAAAACTACAGACCAAATCTATAAAGAATCCACCCCACACTACAGTCATACACATCAGAGCCAGTTTCTCCGTGCTTGTTTACAAGCACAGCGCAGCTCACGTTCACCACAATCCTGCCGTATGGCGAGCCTCAGCCCAGGACCAATCCTCAACAAGCACCCAGCCAGGGACACGGAACATTACAGCAAGAGAGGCTGTGTATGCCAGAGACCCACTGAATCCAGTGGAAAGTCTGTGAAATAATCCCCAGATATGTCTGGTAGATAGAGAGTCTGAACACCAGTCCACCTGCCTGGAGACATCACAATCGCACTCTGGGAGGTCTGTGTCTTCACTGGGGTGCCCCCCTGTTTCATCTCTCTCTAGATCCAACAACATTGGTTCAGATGGCTAAGGAATCTTCTGGGACTGCTGGCTCCTCTCTGGGCTGAGAAAGTTGACTTTGTGTTCCCTCTCTCAGCACAACAGGTCAGCGTATGGCTGCCGCCCCACCCCCTGAGGGGTGACCCGTCAGCTGCCCTCAGCCACTGCTATTGGAGATTGATGCCAGTCACAAGTACTCATGTGGCTAAATAAAACTGAGAGTCAGTGGCATGTGCTGGTGAGCTGGAATGTCCACACGGACAGACACGGCTGGGGAGGGGGCACAATGCACCACAGAGCTGCGCCTGACAGCTGCTCAGCAACAGCAGAAAAAATACATGCTTGTAGTGGACGGGAAGAAGGAAAATGACCTCACTTTCCTCTGGGAGGGTTTCACTGCCTCCAATGACCCCACTGATACAGAATCTCAGCTAAATATGCATGGGGTTGGGATTCCTGCACCTCTACTAAGGAGTTTGTTAATGCAGTTTATTACAATATAAATAGTTTTTTATTACAGTATACAGTACAGTACCGTACAATTTTTTTTGTTGATTTTTAAAATTTTATTATTTACGTTTTGAGTTTTCATTATGGATAAGCTTTGGGAAAAATTTGTAGAAAGTTTCTGTTCGAATGCTTATATATAGGTACTGATTCTGAAGAGCTGTTATAGAGAAAATTTGGATACAGAGAGTTAAGATATCCAGGGATTACTGTAATTATAGCTTCCAAATACAGAAATGAAATTCAGAACAACTGCAACCTGAGCCTCTGGCTGTCCTGACACAGAAGAAGCTATGCGATTGGTGTGGTAGGGTTGCTGAGCAAAGCTGCTGTGCTCACCTGGCTCCGATCAGGTCTAGCAGGTGTTGCCAGCGCTCATTGACCTTGTTGAGTTTGTTTCCAATTTCAGTGGCCTTGCCCTCGTGGCTGGCCTTAGCCAGTCGTTCACCCATCTGCTGCACCTGCTGTCGGTTTACCTCCGCCATGGCGATCTCCTCCTGGTAGTCCTGCCGCAACAAAGGAGTTAAAGGTCCCTCTGGGACTAATGACTCTTTAATGTATAAATTAAGATAGCTGCCATTTGTTAATAATAATGTTGCTTTGCTGGCTAAAAACTTGTATCTAAATGTTAATGAGTTGCTCTGACATTATTAGTGTGACTGTCCAGTAAGACTAGGGGTTAAGTCAAGTGCAGTACATCAAGCAGAAATCACTTTTATCTTACTCTGTTATTTCCATTTATGGTGTTTTATCGTTGAACTATTTAAACTGCCAACTGACAGACAAAGTTGAAGGTCGCAGAAATGACTCATTACAGTGTGTTTCTCACAAATGCAGACAATACCAAGCACCATTTGTTACCTTTTGGAGCTTGTTGATCATCTCCTCGATGCTGACATCCCCATTCTGGGACACCTTGCTCTCCATTTGGGTGAGCCACTCACAAAGCTCCTTGTTCTTCTCATTGAAGATTGCCCACTCGTTCAGTTTCTCGTTCACCTGCTGTCTCCGGAGGCCCAGCTGCAGGGTGAGACACGTGATCCAAAAACAGCAAAGATGATCATTATGCTAGACTCTTTCAGAAAATTTCTGTAGAGGAAATATTGTGACCTGTGTTTACCATCCCACCTGACAGACAGCAGTAAAGAGCACCCAAACAAAATAACCACCTTAATTCAGTTCACTTCCATGCTGTTTACAGCTTGTATCTGGCGTTACTAAGTGTTGTGGTTCAAGAACAAGACCATGAATGCTGCACGTGTTTACTGGATGAACAGTCAGCACTGAACAAGAGTTTGTGGTAATTTGTGGTACATCAACTGAAACTAGTTCAATGTTAAAAAAAATTTTACTTTACCAGTGAATATTAGACATCATTAACCAGCTAGTATTTGCTTTAATGTGGGGGGGTAGAAGTGGTTTCTATGTTTGGTACATCTTCACACAGTGAAACACTTTACAAGTTTTAGAATAAATCAGACATGGTCATACATAAAAAAAATTAGTCTTATCCCATTATCCTGTTATCTTGCCAACCTCACATTTTGCCATATAATATGGCAGAATGGATTTCCCACCGTGCCTCTCCTGAAACGGCTTATGCAGTTACTGCAGTGTAAAACAGTCTGATATAGGCTGACGTTTTCTGCCAAGCCTACCTTTACACACCACTGAAGTCTCGTTCAGTTGTATTTTCCACTGTCCATAATGTTAGTGCAATTCTAAGTCACTTGTTTCTTACTATTTGCAGTAAAATGTCAAGCACTGAAAGCTGTTTTGTCTGAGCGCTGAACAGAGGAGACAGATCTCTGTGTATTTGTGTACAGCAATAACTCTTCAAAAACAGGCAGTGAACAGTTTAGTCTGACTATTAGCTGACATTCGGTAGATGATATTCTAGGTTTACAAACTGAGTTACCCAGCATTGCCTAGGTCAAAAAAATATTAAAGTAAAAAGTAATAACATATATCACCAGACTTTATTACTTTTATGTCACTTATTTTTGCAGCATCATGTGTATCTGTCCTATATACTATTTACTAATTTTAATATTTTCACTTTGTAAAGTTTCTACAAATTTTTATTTGTCCACATATTTTAGCGACTGGCTCGTGGTGCCACTTGGCAGGATGATCATTTCTGAGATCGCAAGTAGCCCGTTTGGAGTTTAACGAACTTCACAAAAACTTCACTGAGGGGGAGACGTAAAACTATGTCAAATTTCACGTGTAGCTTGAAAAACAAGGCCGTGCATAATGAACAGACAAACATACTATAACAATATTATAGCTTTATAGATATAGAGATATACACATACATGCGCATCACCAAGTTGCCAGCCTTGCTACTAGGTAAAAATTTGTCAGACGGATGTGGGCAAGAAAACGAGGTACAGCTGCATTTGCATGGCTGCATTTGCATGGCTCTCTATATACAAGTACATACAACTTACCAAGTATATGATAGATTTCTATTTCTCTTACATACTTCAGCAACTCATTTTCAGTTTTTAGAATTACCTAAGTTAGTTTAGTGCTGTTTTTTAAATCTAGTTTCTAGAACACCTTACTTGAGTGACAGTTTCACATCATTCCAGTTAAGCACCTTGAAACTGAAACTGACAGGAAGAGAAAAGCAGAGTAGCTGACATGCACCATAAATTTAGTTAACTGATTCTGCTTTGCAGAAGCTGTCCCCGCTAAAATTCAGTTATAACCAGCTGCCATACCAGTGTATCTTGGCTACCGGGACAACAAAACAAAATTACTGCAGCCTTGTCCATCTTACATGAGTTATCTATACAAATTTGAGAACGTTGTTAAATGTCAAATACAAGATTTATTTAAGAACAGCAAAGGTTTGCAAGACACCTTTTCACAGCATACATTCAAACACACCATTATCTGATATTTCTAGCATGATTTCCATAATCTGATGAATTAGTTCCACTGCTACCCAGCAGCCGCAGCTGCCACCTGGTTTCATCTCACGCTCCGGGACAATGTCAAAAGGACATGAAACTGAGGAGCAAGGAGGTCTGGCACACATGACAATCGCAGTTGGTGGGAGAAGCACAAATCCATTACCTGAGACTGCGTTTGTGGTCCACGTTTGCTGCTCTTACAAATGCTGTCTGCAGTCACGCAAAGCTCGCTCAAATCTCTCCTTAGCAGCACTCCGGATGTGGAGACTGTACCTCAAGCTCATACACACACACTCTGCAGTTTGCCACCATACACATCCGTTCCTCACCAACTTTTTTCAAGGGGTAGAACTATGGAGGAAGGTATTTCAGCACTGTCAGGTCTTCTTGGCACAGACAAAGATTTTTTATGCTTACACTGTGAAAAAAGATCCAGGCTTGAGTGCACTTAATTCAGAAAGGTTGTCTTTGATACATGCAGCAGTGCCTCACCCTACTCTTACAGATCCTAAACCTATGACTAATGAGTACACAAAGATACATCATGGTAAGGCTATAGAGACACACCAAATGCAGCCAGGAGGAGAGCGGCAGGAGGTAGAATTGACTGATGCAGTCCATAAACAGAAGTGGACGGGTGAGTATGGGTGTGTGGTGAGGAGGGAGGGGGCTACCTGGTGACCAATCTCATCCCACTGGCGCTGCAGCAGCTGGTTTCGTTCCTGTAGCACAGAAAGATCTTCTGTGCTGATGCCACCGGACAACACTCCATTTAGGAGACGCAGATAAGCCAGCTCATCAGTCCAGTCAGTCAGGGTGTTCTCCAGCTCCTACAAAGACAGTGGGACATTAGTAGGGGATGTTGGTAAGTGTATTAAACAGCATTCACACAATCTGCATTTATTTTAGGTTCAGTTTTTATAATTCATCATTTCTAGGCTAAAATGCATGTTAGCAGAATAACAATCTTGCTGTGGTGATTGTAAATACTGATCCCAGACAGAGGGCATCCAGGAGAAATGCCCCATACTTTGCAGCGCATCTGCTCTGAGTGCAGCGCATCCTGGTGGTCTGGCAGTGGTAGTGACAGCTTGCGTTTAAAGGCACGCAGTTTCTCCAGCAATCCTCCCATTCCCTTCTCACATCTCTCCCACTCCTGTAGATACAGAATTACAGACATAGTGGGGCAGGATGAGCAATGCGGGATAGCTTGTGATGCAGAAAAAGTAGCATGGGGTAAGATGTGGGGCAGGCCAAGACCCACCTTGAGCAAGCGGACCAGCTCCCTTCTACACTCCTCGAGACGGCTGGAGACGTGCCTCCAGAGCTCCTGCATGCCTGTGAGTTCCTCCTGCAGCTCAGCCTCCACCTTGCTGTCAGCTGACAGGAGCAGATGCCGCCCTACCTCCAGCATCAGGATGTAACAGCCGTGCTGCCGCTGCATTGCCTTCTCCTTTCGCTGCAGGGATTACAAAGTTGTCAGCATGGGGAGTTGCGTAAGGCAGAGCCAGAGTGGCAGCCTTTGTGGGGCACTCTCACCTGCACCTCATCCAGCATGAAATGGATCTGCTGCAGGGGTACTGGCACCCTCTGGAGGTATCTGTCCACTTGCTGTGCTGCATCTGCCAGCCATGTGCGCAACTTGCGGAACAGCTCCCTGTACCGCTGCCACTGGCGCACCAGGTGGTCAATGGTTTCACGTCTCTGCTGGGTGTAGCGCACCATGCCCTGCCACTGGTTACTCAGCTGAGTCAATTTGAGGTTAAGTTCCTCCCTTCAGAATTGAGAGAAGACTGATGAAGGACTGATAAATAGCTAACGTTACATCGGTCAGACATACTATTTTAAGTGGGAGGATCCAAAATATATATAGTGGATTATTGACTCCTTACCTTTCATTCGTGTCTTCCTGCTCCAAGACTAGCTGTCCATCACTAACAATGGCACTAAGGATCCGATGTTGGCTCAACATCTCGGCCTGTAGGAGCTACACAGATGAACACAACAAGCATGAGTCACGGAGAAAAAGTTGGCAGCAGGGAGGCACTCTGAAACACTGTCACAACTGCATGGTGCTCTGTGCATGTGTGTTGCAGACTCTGTATCTGAGAGTCTACAGGTCTGGTTCATAGACTCAATGTGTCCCTGCACTGTTCCTAAGTTGAATACACTTACTTCGTGGGCCCTCTGTTGTTCATGCAAACTTTGGTAGTCACCGCAGATCTCTGAAGCCAGTCTCTCTTCAATTTGCTCTAGAAACTCCATCCAAATCTTACACTTCTCGGCAAAGGTCTGATGTTCCAGATAGCTGGACTGCAGCTTGCTGTATTGAAACAAGAAGTGCTGATAGTTCGTAGCATGGAAGGAATAAGCAAAATTAAGTGGTCTCAACCTGTTACCTACCATGATCTCTCGGTGGCCTCAGCTGTGGCCATTGCCCAGCCACGGTTCAGCTTCTGCACATGTTTTGTCTCAGTGTCATTTAAGGGCAGCCGGGAGCCCAACTCATTGAGGCGCTGTAGATCAGGAGCCATGCTGCTGAGCCTGAGCATTTGGTCCTTGGGATGGAAACCAAAATAACACTAGACTAAAAAGACTGAACTGGAAAAGTGATTTGATCAAATCTAAGGTGGGAATGTTGCAATACAAAATGTGACAAGTTGAAAAGTGATGAGTGACAAAGTTAAAGCAGAAATACATTTCTTTAAAATGCAAATGAGTAAAATATTGTTGACTAAAGCTACTGTAAAAGTATAATTTGTCTGAAAGTAACAAACCAAACTGTTTTAACTAAATGTAACTTGCCTCTGTTTATATATATTTGGAGGCTGCCACATTGTAATAACAATATACTAAGCTAGTATTATAATGCGAAAAAATCAAATAACCACAAGAGCAACACCCTGCACTAACACTGGAATACCTTCATTTCCACCATGCGTGCCTGGATGACAGACTGCTCTGTGGAATCACTGGGATCCTGTCCCTTCAGAATGAGCTCTGCATCCACAACACACCTGTTGAGGGAGTCTAGCTGCTCGCTGAAGCTTTTGCAGTCTTGCACTGCAGCCTGAGAACACATGGTATGTACAGCACTGAACTGTGACACTCCCTGTAGGGTTATTGAAGTGAAAAGCCATCAACCATGTTAACGTAGGTTCAAGAAGCAGCAAAAAACATTCTTTACCTTTAGTACTCCCTGCTGTCTGCATAGGGCCTGTTCCACTGCTGTGACCCGCTGTGCGAGTGAGAAATGGTCTGACTGAAGAGCTGCAATAGCAGAGGTGTCCACCTGCCCCCTTAGCTGCTCTCCAAGCTCCTGCAGCACCTGTAGGGAGTTCTGTATTGGTTGCTGTGCCTGCAACAACTCCTGCAACAAGACAAACACAGATATGAGCAAGCAGTCTCCCATGGAAAAATGACAACAGTTGCTACTAATGTCAACACAGCCAAGAGCAAGGGGTCTACTGAAAAGAACTAAATTAGAAACAGTGGCCCAAATACAGTATTTCCAATAAAAGCCCCAGAGACCACAGGGCAGCTGGTTATGAAGCTCCAAGTATTTCTGATCCCACATAGAAAACATCTGAAAAGGAAATATGTTATCATTAAACTGGGAGGAGCAATAACTGAGCTGACAGCCTGACCCCATTTAGGGTGAAAAACAGTAGGCTCACTCACACTGCACTTTTGGACCCAAAACAGCAGTCCTTCATCAACGAAGTCCTGACTGTTGGTGGCCTCAAGCAGCTTGTCGGCTTGCTCCTCTTGTTGCTGAATGGCAGCGGTCGTTTGGCTGTACAGCTCGTGGTAACGTTGCCACAGCTGCTGCAGGGCCTTACTGCTCCGGAGCTGCTCTGTGACTTCCTCCATCAAACCATTCCACCTGAAACAGCAGCAGAGGTTCACTTCCATACATACATAAGGTAATTTCTCCATTGTTACTCAGTGACATCCGGTCATTATTCGAGTGTTTCCCACAGCATTTTTTCTGCATGCACTTGTTTCCAAAAGGTTCTAGCTTTTAAGATAACATGCAGCATGCACCCAACTGTGGACCCACCACACCCTCACCTCAGGTTGATGTTCCTCAGAGTGTAGTTGAGTTCGTCGGCTGTTGGGTTCTGGCACTCCTTCAGCAGCTGTTGCGTTATGGAGCTAAACTTCCTTAGCCTGTTTTCCTGCTTCTCCAGTTCCTCCTGGAGGTTCTGCCCAAAGAAGGAACACGTGAATGGAATGGAAAGTAGGTCAGACTGTTGTTAAGACATAGAACAGAGGACCAGGTTCTCTGAAGTACCTGAAGGTTTGCCACTTGTCCCTGAACAGCTTCTGGGGAACCTGTGAGGAGGCGGAACCGAGACACTGAGTACCGGCCCTCCATCAGGTACCCACTGATCTCCTCCAGCAAAGACTTGTACAGGTTCCATTGGTTCAAGACTGATTGTAGGCTGATCTTCAATTGTTCTGACTGAAAGAGATAATTATCAGTAGACACTCAAGATTCCAGTCATCACATGTCCCCTGGGACTGCTCTCAAGACAGACAAACAGGGTAGAAAACCCACCAGATGCTCCAGGTTAATCCAGGTGTGGCTGAGATCTTGAATTGCTTCCAAGGTAACAGCACTGGCCTCCTCTTTCTTATTCTGTATGAGGCCACGGCCTTGTTCCTCTACCTTTCCTACATCCTTCTTCTTCTTCTTGATCATCTCCTCAAGCTCCTGAGAGTAAGATCATGATATTTAATTAAATTCAACATCAGAATGGACATTCAACAGTGCCCGGTACTTACGAGTATGACTGGCAATATGTGGTTGGGTACGTGTACCTGGCTGTCTTTAAGAGCATTCTGAACTGAAGGCAGGTCTTCTATCTGTTGCTTCTTCTTCAGCTTGTCCTCTTGCATAATAAACCAAGACTTCAGGGTCTGTAAGCTGTTCTCATACTCCATCCATGATTCCAACAAACCTTCCAGCAGCTGGGTCTAACAAAACACACCACATCTTGGAGAGGATTCTACACAGTTTAAAGAATACACTGATCACACACTGAATTCTACCCACAGTGAAGACCTCTGTATGGCCAAACCCCAAAATGCACAGAGACACATAACCTGGGAAACACACAGGGAAAAATAAGTTTCAACTGAGCAGCAGACAGACCTTCTCACTGATAAGGCCCTGGAGGATCTGCCATCGGCGGTTCATTGCACCCAGCCTCTCAGCAAAGTCTGTCTTATCGCTGCGCTTGGTTTCTACATCCTGACTGCTGATCTGGAGTACAGACTGGTTCACAAAGTCCACTGTCAGCTGCTTGCAGTTCAAATCAATCTTAAAGCCCTGGAGGGGGTGAAACACATGCATCATCACTGCTGGAAGTCTGCACTGGGTCCTGTTTAACTATACATATGTAACTACTGGTGTATACTAACTAATGGATTCTGGACAGAGCACTACCTTGTATTTCTGCAAGTAACTCTGGATGACCTCTGACCCTACTGCCTCATTGATCTTCTCCTCATCCTCCTCAATCACTTTCTCCATCAGTGATATCCAGCTCATGAGTTCAGTGATTGCATGGCGAGATGAAAGCTTCTCCATCTGTAGCTGAGGAAATATAGGAACATGTGAAATCAAGGGTGCAAATTTGCAAATAACTACTTAAATTTCACTGACTTCCAGTAAGGCAGGAAATTTTTACCTCCCATATCAATAATCAGGTGGTTTATTTTTTCTGCTTTTAAAAGGCTCAGATTCCTTAAATGAGATCAAAACTGGATGTACTACATGCTGGAGGACTCCTACCTGGTGGAGCTTCTCCTGTACCACAGGGATGCGAGCCAGCAGCTCAGCCCAGTGTGTGTCTAGCTGAGCCAGAGCTGAGCGCAGTGTTGCTGTATCCACTCTCTTCAACCGCAACAGCTGGCTCCCTGTGCTTAGCACTGATGCCTTCAGGGAGGACTTAGCATCTACCTCCTTAGAAAAGTCCTGCAAGTAAGGGGATAGGTCAAAGGTCATTTGGGATGTGACTAACACTCTCTTTATAGAACGTGGTGGAACCTGTTGCTGTGACTTACCAGAAAGGCGTAGAGGTGATCCCTAACTGTCTCCAGCTCCATCGGGACCGTCACAGATTGTGCAGCCCAAAACTCCAACCGCTCCAGAGCTGAACGCAGCCACTGGCTAAGCTGAACAGACTCCCTCTGGTACCTGAAGTTCAGGTGAGAACTGCTCATCAGACACGTCAATGACAGACAGAATGACCATACATCCAGTATTCATTTGTGCTATCAGCTGTATATCAGACACTGGAGCTCCTCACTTGACACAGTGCTTCAGGGTGGAGTCCAGACGGTGTAGCTCCTTGTTGACACGTGTAGTACAGCTGAGCCAGTGCTCAGCTAGCTGGGTGAGCTGCTGCTCCAGACCAGAGCAGCAGACAGTCAACAGTAGTCGTTTGCCGTCCTCCAGCACCTGGTACAGCTGAGGCTGCCAACCTGCCAGGCTTGCCTTCAGACGCTGAAGGCCAGGTGTCACAGTAGTTAGGCAGCACACATGGTCTCATAACACACAAGACATTTAACAACATGCTAAATCCAACTGCACTCTGATTAGGTGCTTAATACTAATATTTCAGTGTACAAGAACATATAAAAGTGCAAAACTTTGATTGCTTCCAAAGAAAAGGTAATAATAGCTATCAAACAGCTGGTGATGAAGAAGACAACTACGGTACCTGATAGAGGTCTATCCTCTCAGCTAGCCTTTCCTCAGTCTCCTCTACCAAGCCCACACTAGGAATACTGGTCTCCACGGCCTCAAGCTGCCTCAGCAAAGCCTGGTACTTCTCCTCCAGACGAGACCATGACTAGCACAGGGGCCAAAACATGTTAAGCACTTTTAGAGAAGGGTCTAATATGATAAAGAAATGTGATGAACAAATCACACTCTTTCTATAAGGAAAGAGGTCTGCATTTGCTGGGAAATATGCACTTGGAAGCAAGGGCACAGTTGCAGCACTCAGACACGTATGTGATCACTGCCTTTGACCAGACCTCACCTCAAGGACATGCTCCAACTCCACTCCACGCTTGTGGGCCTGTTTGAGCACCCCTTGCACCTGTGCCAATGTCTCCTCCAAGGCCTGGCTTTCCCTGGGTTCAACAAAGCTCTGAATCCTCAAGAAGAGGCTCTCTGTCAGGATCATGTGGGACTCAAGGCCTTGGAAGAACTCCTGGAGAGGGAGAAGAAAATGGGTGTGATGCAGAAGGAACTGGACTCAAATCCCAGTTCAGATAATAAGCTTGTGTCGTGTTGTATTTAATGTGTTCAGTGGATGTTTGTTCTGGGATCTCCCAGTATTCAGCCTCCAATAACTTTTAGCTTGACCTATTACAGTTTTATATAACTTGGTTGCCAGTGTATTAGATACACCTATCTTGTAGCATTTTACGCTTCCTTGGGCCTTTAGAATAGAGTGAATAATTCCAAGATACCATTAAGAGGATAAAGAAACCAGAAACTACATGACATTTGTAGATAACACTATTATATTTTTGGAAAGCTCTTCAAGTGACTAAAGATAGCATTTGTGGACCCACCTTATGTTTGTCCAACAGACTGTGAACCTCCTCCACAGAGGTGGCCATCATCTTCTGATCTGCAGCCATTTTATCCTGGGCTGTATCCAGTAGATCCACCAGGTCCTGCAGTGCCTGGTCGCCCTGGCCTTTCAGGGCCAGGTTCTGGTTCAGGCAGCTGCGCCGTAGACCCACAACTTCTCCCAGTTCTTCATAGGCCTCCTGCATCATGCACAGAGAGGAATGCTACCTCTGACAACTGTCCAGTAAGTTAGTTAGATGGCTGTGCCATGTTGGACAGAGTACATACCTGCAACTTCAACAGTTCTTGGGTAGAAACCTGGTCTGGTTGCAGGGCCTCTCCTCTGGATTTCAGCTCCGTGACCCTCTGCTCCAGCTCCCTTAAGGTTTCTTCTGCTTCACTGATGGTCTGCAACAGAATACCAGAATTTCTAATTGGGTGTTTTGACGGGAACAGACACGGCTGCTATATCTGAGCATGAATGCCCACCTCAGCCTGGTTAACAGTTGGCTGGTTGTGCAACTCCGCCAGTCTTCTGAGAGTGTCTCGCTTGCTCTCAGCCAGAGCCGTGAAGAGCAGCCGCAGCTCCGTCTGGCAAAAACAGACATTAAACACACTCCTGCACATACAAAGCCTCACAACGCATGTAGTGGGAGTAGGACTCACTTGAAAGGCACTAATTTCCTGAAGTCTGCTCCTGGTGTCTTCACAACGCTGATCCAGAACAGAGGCCACAGCCTTCAGCCAAGCTTGCAAGACGTTCATTACTTCCTCCATCATATCCTGGTCTTTCCCACACAGCCCCTGTGAGTCCACCAGCACCCTTGTGCACTGAACCACGTTTTCCTCCACCTCCCGCATATCCTTTAACATGGCCTGCAGAGAAAAGGCTACTGTTATGCCATCATAACATCAAATCTTTGCCTAACACTGTCTTCCTCGGCTTACTGGTCTGCACTGTGATTAAAAAAGACCTGATTTCCTAGGGCTACAGTATTGAAATAAGATGTAATGGGTGTTGTAGTTTCCCCACTAGCATCTAACTGCAATCTCACCTCCTGATTGCAGAGCCGTGTCTCAGCATCCTCTAGGAGAAACACAGGTCCAGAGAACAGGGTGCTCTCCACATTACTGAGCCAGGAGGCAGCAGCTGAAACGGCAGCATACAGCCGCTGGTGCAGCAAACCTCTCTGCTTGTCAGAACCTTTAGGCTGTAAACATGAGGTGCACGTGAAGGAAGCAACTATGTGGACAAACACAACCCGGGGATCTGTGGGAAACTAGACACGTACCTGGGAGGAGAACTCCTTAATCAAATGGTTAAACTCTCCAAATAAAGCCCGGAATGAGGACTTGTCCTGAACAGGAGGCTGTACCTGCAGGACCGTGGAGCCAGGCAGGGTGACCCTGGCAGCTCTGCTGAACACCTGTAAGAACAAACAGGAAGTGGGTAGTCACTATGAAAATGAATTTAAATTATAAAAATACATTCTAGTACCGTATTGACAGCAAAGCCCCTCCATCTCTAGGTTTCTGGGAGGTCGCCATACCGGTTCATGGGTCTCTTGCTCCAGGATGTCCTGAATGAACTGCAGTTTATTGCTCAGGTATCTGCTCAGACTGGCCAACTTCAGCCTGCTTTCACCTTCCAGGTCCAGTTGTGGTGCCATTGAATCTGCCTCCCTGCAGGTACACACAGTTATGCCATGGTAAGCTTATTTGCTGGAATTTTACATGGAACAGATGCATAGCTTTCGATCAGGTGTGCATACCTGCTGCCAGTGGATGAGGCTTGTTGCAACAGAAGCTCTTCCCCTCTGCTGGCCACAAACTGCAGCAGCTCCTTCTGTTGAACCATGTGCTCCTGCAGTTCCTGTATAGCCAAATGCAGTTGTGAGTTGAGCCCTGCTAATACACCTATGGCTGGGGAAGCATGGGTAACCCACAGTGCAGTTACAGCTCCACTAGAGCACCTGATGCTCATATGCAGAAACACCCCTCAACACTCATTTTGATAAACAGATGGGGTCACCTAACCAAAACAGGTAAAGGAAGACCTGCCCTGTTAGGTGAAATGAAGCACTGTACCTTCTGCTTCTGAAGGTTATCCAGGTGCTGCTGGCAGCGTGAGGAGTGGGCCTGGGACAGCCAGTCCTGTATACTGGGGCTCTGGGAGAGCCCAGAATCCGGTTCACTGACATCCTGCTCTTGTATGGATCCTTGCTGTGAATGATGGTCAAGGTCAGAAGTTAGTATACTTTCTGCCTCCTGGTAGATGCTGCAGATCACACTACCATGTAAAACTCCTGCTGAGGATTTAAAACACCAGTTACCCTGTTCTTACTACGTCACACTGCTAAGCTGTTTAACAGATGCACACACACAACACTAACATTAATTCCTTTGCTGCAGGGTTACAAAGGCAGTTCAGGTTTAGCGTCTTTCTCCAGGCAGTTGCGTGGCCAACAGGTACTTATGGTCTATTGGGGTAATGTCCACATCCTTAACTACTATGTACATCATTCTACAGTCTGATCTGACAAGTCATCTGCATATACTAATGTTTAATCAGCAGTTATCTATACTCCGAAGTAAGATATTTTGCTCAAAAAACACCTGTGGAAATGTAGCAGAAGAAAATATAGGAACTGAAAATTAATCCTGACATTGAGGAGTACCCTCAAGGAGGGAGAGATGCTGAGATGTGGTCAAGGCTACAGTCAGACAAGACTGCAATTTGACTTTGAAAACATTTTTTGTCAGTATATTTCTCTTATGGAATTGTGGGGGATGTCTGAGAAGTGGTTTGACAGTTGCCACCTCTCCAACACTACAATCACACACTGAGGACAGAGATCCCTTATCGGAGAGATAGAGGAGTACACAGTGAGGGTGTATTATCTGCTGCTGCAAAGAGGAATCACTGCTATAAACACTGCCAGTACGCACAAAACACCTCTACAACACACCCAATACCTCATCAGTGCCCTTAACAACCTCTTTAATGATACTCTCCCATCAGAAAACCTACCATCCAAGTACTCAAACAGAACATTCCAGTACTCCAGTACCATCTCAGTTGTCCTACTGGTTCTACAAGCCCTACCTGTTGATGACCCATCTCCTCCTGTACAACTCCATTGTGTAGAACAGAGAGCAGATCTGAACAGGCAGCTGAGAGGAACAAGAAATGAACCATGCGTCCCACTGGGTCAGGGCAAATGTACCCATTTCCAATATTCACTTGTGGTACAACAAGCTCATTATGGAAATCAAGTAATTTTCATTTTTGTCTCTATAGAAAACGCTTCACTGTGTCTTTACTGTGTAATGTGCTAATCAGTTTTTGCATCACTAAGCTCATCCTTTTAGAAGACAAAGGATGTGATTAGAAATCTGCGGACCATGCTGGCATGTTTTCAGAACACTTACGTCAGACCTGGATATTTGAAGACGGCATGGACTTTCCAGATGACTCTGTTGGCAACTCTCTAGTTTGACTAGATCAACTCTAAGTTTTGTGAGAACATAACCGATGAGGAAGGGGATTGTAGGAGTCAGACGGCTGGAATCCAATAAATGATATTTAGCTCTGTTTTAATGAAACGTATACCTTTTGACTAAAGCAGCAGGAGGCTGGATGAGTGAGGAGAGGGTAGAAGAATAGGTGAGAGAGCAGACTGAGAGGGAGGACAGTGACTGGAGACTCACTTGCAGGTCCAGCTGCTTGTCCTGCAGCATCCTCTGCAGCTCCAGCAGGCTGTCCTTCAGCGTGTGCAACTTGAGTGCGAGCTGTTCGGCTTCGTGGCGCGTTTGGGCACCACCCTCCAGCAGCAGGCTTTCGCTGTGCACAGAGAGTTCTGACAGCATTGCTACCTTCTGTTCCATCTCCAGTAGCATATTCTGTAGCAGGAAGAAGAGAGATGCCAGCTCGAACATGCTCCCATCTGCTCGGGGATGCTTTGCTGTAAGGGGTGCCACCAGATCATCACCCAGTCCATGGCAATCCCTCACTGTCCCTTTGCTTGCCTCCAGGGCAGCACGGTACCTTGCATTCAAAGCAAACGTGGGATTGTGGCTCAGAGGAACTGTCCTGGCGGCAGGGTGAGCCAGAAAGAGACACCTATCTATCCATTTCCGATTCGTCTTTCCAGACTATGCCGCCTCAATTCAGAGATTGAGCACAACAATGATAGGCTTATTTGATGGCCCTGAATAGACAGTTTTTCCTCAACACCCACCCCTGTCAAGCTCTTGACTCCTGATTGGATGCAAGTACTGCACCCCTCCCTCCTTGGTGAGGCTAAAACCACCATCTCCAAAGACCTTGATCCAGGACAGATGGAGATGGAGAGAGACACATGTAATCAGCTTACAGCTCCCACACAGGAAGACGACACCGTGAACACCATGCTCACCTGTTGCTACTCTATTCATCAGCCCCAACCAACAATTGTGTTCCCCTGTCTGCCAGATGCACAAACTCATGCAAGTTGAGTAGGAGCTGATTACTGTCGAACCATGAGAAGGAATGTGTGCCCCATAGGAAGTAAGAGCAACAACGTAACGTAGCAAGAGCGTCATGCAGCTGACGTGGGAGACAATGTAAATCTCCTTCTCGGTCAAGGTGCCCTGCTCGGCAGGCAGATCATTTTAACAAAGCCGTTCACCTCTGCTACACTCACATCATTGCTCTGATGTGCTCAAAATGTTGTTTTGTCATGTCCAATTTATCCTACTACTCACTGGTAATTTAAAGTGTAATCACTCCGAGCTGCTGAATCCTTTTCAACATTCAAGAAGGGTCGCTTTCAGACCCACCTCTCTCCTGACCTCTTAACTACTCCATAAGTGTACAGTTCTATATGCAGCTACTTTGTAATGTGCTTCAGCAAAAATGGTGGCCCTGGACAAACTGACTGCTTTGATAATTGCATGTCTGTATGATTATCTCAAGTTCTTAAGTGTAACAGTTACTGAGACTGAGACTGAAGAGCAAGACGAACTCTAAGACTGACTAGCGCATGTGGGAGGAGCCTGGCCCATGTAGCATCAATGATAAAGCTACGCTGCTGCAGGTTTAATCAGGTTAAATTGGTTATAAATAGATCTGGCCTTCTGCAAACTCTAAGCAGCATCTGAGTGTTGTTGACTCAGTGGAAGCAGACATCACACACGGGACTGTTCACCTGACAGTCGATGAGCTGCTCCTCCATATCCATCTCCACGTCATGGGTTCGAGGCTGCAGAGCAGAGCTGAGAGCAGCACGGGTGCTGAGCAGCCAGTGGTCAAGCTCATCAGCCTCACTGCGATACCGCTGCAGGGCCTGTGCCTGCCGCTGCTCCTCCAGCTGCTCTGTCAACCGCTCCTACAGGGGGTGACAATGCAGGCCACATCAAGTCACTGATGCAATCTTTCCTTCTTAGTTACCTGTTTGCTTATTTTTTTATCTACACTGACTTAGAGAGCTCCTGGATATTCTACCACAACATTTAAGCTAAAGAAAACAATTTCTCCTGGGACTCAAGCTATTGGGCCCAAATCCAGGTCCTTAACAACGGTATTAGTTGCCCCATTTCCCCAAGTCAACAGTCAGTCCATCAATTTCCCAGAAGTTCCTCATTCCTTGCAATTCCTTGAAGTCATGATAAATTGTGACTGTCACAATGGAGAAATGCCATGGCAGGATGAGTTGAGTAATCACCTCCAAAAACTTTCTCAGAAACGATAAATTATTTCCTTAAAACACAATTTGAGCATGGCATTTGGTAGCTGTAGATATGCTGAATAACAATAGAAGAAAATGTGACTTCTTATCTTTCGTGTTTCATTAAAATCTGTTGTTTAGCATTCTGGGTCACTGTGTGAGAAGAAGCGCACTATAAAAATAAAATGAATATTTTGTCATCAAGGTCATCTACTTTCCTGATAGCCTTGTTAGAAATGTTTTCAGTAATGGCCACACATACTGACCCAATGCTGTCAACTAGCAGTACTGCCTATAACCGCTCTGAGTTCATTTTAATCATGTCGTAAAACAAAAAGAAGGCAGTGCCAGCCCACCTCAAGCAGCTGCCGCTTTCCGGACGCCTTCATACGAATGGTGGCCATCCGCTCTGCCAGCACAGTCAGTGTGGATTGCATGGCCAGCTGGTCGGCCATGTCTGCTTCCAGCACATCTGATGCCAGCTCCTCTGCAAAGCATGTTTGTAGCTCACTGATCTCATCCTGGAGCATGAGGATGTCATCCATCAGGGCCTGGGCAGGGTTTGGCAGACAGAGTTTAACACCACAAAATGACAATAATTAAAGTGTAGTTCTATAAGAGTGGAGAAGAAGGCATCTGAACCCAATTGAACAGTCTCACTCTATTACCTGGTGAGCTGCCATCTGGCTCTCAGGACTGCGGTCATCACTCGGATCCTCATTCAACCGGACCTCCACAGACTCCATTTTGGTGGAGATGGATTGCAGGGCGTCCTGATAGCTCTGCTGTCTTTCCAGGGCCTCATACAGGGTCTTCTGCTTCTCGCTGATCTGAGGACAGAGAGAAAAGTCACACAACAAGTTTCACAAAGATAACACAGGATTTAGGTTGGAGGTACCATGTTATAAATTGTGGTCTGATTAGTGTTGAAAAACAGCTTTAAAAGTATAAGTGCTTAAAATAAGCAGAACTTATTTTTTGTTGCAAAATTTTTTGCAAGGACTCCAGGTATGTAGTTCATGGGTATGATATATACCACTAAAAGAGAAGGCACCTCGAGCTGTCTGGTCTATCCACACCTGCTCATACTCAAAACTGCTGCCTCCTCGATCCATTGAATGACCACGATGTTCTGCACTTTGGACTACAGACAACAACTCACCACATTCTTAAGTGTTTCCCAGGACCGCTGCAGATCGTCCAGGTTTGCTGTGGCTATACACTCCACAGGTGAGTCATAGAGCTCTTGTAGAGGGACCTTGGTGGTCAGAGGTCTCACTTGAGCCTTCTGCATGCAACATAGATGAGGAAGATAGTAAAAATGGAGTGAAGCTGGCCGTGAAGGCCTACAGGTATTGCTGTGTTTGTGTCCTTCTCCATAGAGCGACTCAACTCCCAGAGCCTGCACCCTGATCCAGTTTGCTGACGACATAAACCGACTCTTCAGTAAGTCTAACAAAAAGGAAAAAAAAAAACCGCTGACCAGCATTTCAGTGGTGCAGTAAATTGGTCACCAGGGTCAAATGGTGTGGACATGGGGTAATAAATGGGAAGAAAAACACACATGAATGGTGCGTACACAGATGGTCAGTCTGTACACATTGGTCTGTGACACAGATGTGTTTCAGAGCGTCATGAGGACATTAAGGGGATGGAAGGCATCTTTGAATATCACAAGTGAAGCTTAGTGAAAGCTGACAAACAGCCAAAGACAGAAGCCTTCAGCTGACTGGGCTGTTTCAACCAGGACTTCCTCGATGGGATGGAAAAATGGAACGTTCCTGCTTCCAGCGATCTGATGAAAATCAGTCCTTGCCTCAATTCAGTTCTCCTTCCTAAATTTTTCAGTTCAAATCTGACTACATCAATTGGAAACATAAACTGGGATGAACTGGTTCAACAGTTCCTGTAGTTCAGAGTAATAATACAGGAGCTGTCAAGTTGGCCTAACAAGAAGCGTACTGAGCACGGCTGCACACAGGCGTGCCGGTCGGATGGGCTGACCGCCCAGAGGGTGGTACCTGGTTGAGGGAAGTGTCAGCGTTAGCCACGGGCGAAGGAGAGCGACAGGCGGGCGGGGAGGAGATCTCGCTGTTGGTGCCCTCCTCCCCGGACTCCTCGGTGACGGGGGAGAGGAGCGTGTGACAGCGGCCGGCGGTCATCTGACCCCCGGGACAGAGCACGTTAGTGGGGAGAGCAGACGGGCAACCCAGCGAAAGACAGACAGAGAGAAGCGTTAGTGACACAGGGAAGCGGAGGGCTAACAGAAACACAACTGCCATTGTGTCACCACATCAAGAGCAACAGACATTCAAAAACGGATAAACTGGAGCAGAGCTGCAAGAGGGTAAGAGGAGGGTAGGAGGCACTGGTGGGGGCTACAGTAGCAGGAAAAAAAACAGGAGAAAACCAGGGCAGCCCAGCAAAGCTACTAACTCCCTGTCGGAATAGAATGCACACAAATATCTAGAAGCTCTTCGGCCCAGAAGCCCCTTCTATTTTCACAGCAGCATTGACCAGTGACAGCAGCACTAGAGTCGCGTTTCTCAAGCTGCCGGTTCTGTTTGTCCTTCCCCCCGCCCCTCCACAAGCCATGCTGTTTCCACATGACGCAACGCAAGGCAATGGCTTCCTCTGTGTAACAGTGAGAAGTGAAACAGAGGGACACACGCCTGGTGATGGGGTAAGGCAGAGACACTCTTACCATGACAACAGAGGGGTGTGGCTTGGGTAACACTTCAGGGTCCAGCTCATCGAGCCCCTCGGAGAGCTCTTCCACCTCAGCAACCGTGAGCAGCATTGTGGCATGTTTCGCCTTCACTGTCAGCATCTTGCACTTGGAGTTGAGGGAGGCTATCTGCTCCTGGTAGCCTCGTATCTTCTGGGCCAGCTCCTGTTACACATGCAACACACACACACACACACACACACACACACACACACACACACACACAAACGCACACAAACGCACACACAAACAGAGTAGACTGGTCAGCCCAGAAAGACTAGCAGAGGAGGGGGCCAGAAGCTGGAGGCACGGCTGAGCAGGATGCAGCACAATGCGATCTCCTTCACACTTGCAAGGAAGCCTGAGCTGAGACCTCCTCCTTAGAGCTGGTGACCAACTGGCTCACGGGGATGGCCGGGAAGTATGCCGTTCCTGGCGGCAGTGGCAGCCCGGTGCTGCAGACAGGATGTTTGGCTTCGGCAGTCACATAGTGATCTCACTGCAGCTGCATGCTCTCACACAGGAAGTAAGGCAAGATGAGCCCCCCCCCTTCTCCTCCCCTTCCTCTCCTCCCGCCTCTGGCTGCCAACAAGATTGCTCACAACAAAAGAATGGAGTGCGGGAGGGGTGGGCTAGTGTTACAGCCGCAATGTGTGGAAAGCGAGGGTCCCGCCCACCCCCCCCCTCCAGATGGTCCACAATCCCGGGAAGGAGTTCATGTGACACACTTGGCTTTGGCTGAGCAGAGACCCTGAGCAGCCCCTTGCTAACAGACGCCAGTCCACTCCATAGTGTGTGTTTCCCAGCAACAGCCAATCAGAGCCTATTTATGGACAAAGGCATTGAGGGCAGCTATGAGAAAAATGCGAACCAAACAGGAGGAGGCAGCTGCAGAGAAAACTGGACAAACCACACGTTGTAGCTACAATAACCGAAGCACATGGCTCCTTTTGAAATGGCAGAATGTAAGCCACAACCGACCGGCTCAATTTTACATTCATAATTAAGCTGATGATTTTCTCCAAAGCAGCTTACCAAGTCAAGCTACTTAGGCTGATTTACCCATTTATACAGCAGGTATTTTTTTCTGTACCAGAATTCACTTATTAACTATCGTATTCTGAAAATAATTTGATTAGATAACAAGCTATTAAAGTCATTATTAAAGCTATTAAAGGTATATGGAGACATTAAGTATTTTTTAAATTTCACAGTAAAACCTACCATACTATTATACTATTATATAGGAGTCAATGGGACAACTATGATGAGGACACTGGATTCTCAACTTAATAACACAACTATGAATGGAAGTCTATTCAAAATTTTATTTTCATTTCCAAAACCACTTTTACCAGTAAGTCATAATTAATAAAACTTAACAAAACAGAAATCCGTTTATTTAGTCACTAGATAGGTTCTGCAAATGTCTTGAATAAAGCTATAATTTATACTTAATATAATTATTTTATAATTATTATTATTTTATAGTTTTAAAACTACTGTTTTAAGGAAAATTGAATAACAAAAGTAAAACTAATTTAGTGAATGAAATTCAAAATACTTTGACTCCACAAACTCCACATTCAATGCTGTTTTCCAAGTCATCCCATAAAACTGTGCGACCTTCCTCATCCTGTTTTTGATCAGTGCCAGATCCAAGCAGCTGGGGAACACTGGGGAAATTAGTTAAAATAAGGCCTTTCTACATTCATATTCAGTTTGGGTGTCCTTTATTGCCCACTCTCAGCTTGAAAGCTAAACACAGCTTGGCTTTGTTGTACAGGTAATTCTCCATTTACGAAAAACCAGGCTTATAATGGCTGTCCCATTAACCTATATGTCCCAGTAACCTTATAAGAAAATGGAAAACTGTCTTCAAAAAAATGTTAACTCCACCCCATAGTTGGCCACCTTAGCATTGTTTGTTTAATTAAACAAGGTGCACAAATCCAGCAAGATCTACCACTTCAGTGTCACAGTCAGTATGTGCCTTGTGGGACTTCATATTGCAACCTCCCTCAAGCACGTTTGAGGTGCAACCTGTTTATTCAGATCATACCCACAGCGGCAATATGAAGCAGTCATTCACCTGAATAGTCTTTCAGAAAAAACACTTCCAGTTTCAAACAAAACTTGTTTTTTTCTGAGACCATGAACTTTACCACATCACAGCAACTGAGCTTTAACGGGAGTGTTTCTTGGTATGAGCAGCTATGAAAAACAGAGAGAGATAGCTGCAAAGACCACCTCTGGGTGTTTTCCTGGAACACTGCAGTGTTTATAATGTAGTTAGAATTAAAATGTTCCCTTTAGAAATACAGATTAAAGTTTTGTCAGACTAATGTACATCTAACATTTTCACCACGGTGACTTCACGGGCTGGATGTCATGATGGAGCTCTTCCCATTATGAGCACCTCTGAACAATACCTCATGGTGGAGAATCTGGGCCTGCAGCTCCTGGATATTACTGGTCGAAACGGGCCGGTCCTGAATGACCCGGTGAGCCTCCTCAATGAGCCTCTGGAGGTGCCTCACTTCCTGTTCATACTGCTCATACTGCACAAGAGCCTCCTGGGAAAGGTCATAAAGCATTCTTTAAGTGTGTGTGTGCGTGTGTGCATGCGCGCACATGTGAGAGTTTTTTCACTTGAGACTGTAGAGTGCAGCACAACAAGGCCTCATACTTGCAAGATGTTGCATTGCTGGATGGCAGTGTGCTGCAGCTGGCTGGCCTCGTGCACCAGGCCCAAGGCGGTGCGGCAGATGGGCAGGTTGGTGATGACCTCCTCAGGGACCCGCAGGCTGCTCTGACACACCTGCACCCCCTGTATCTGTTGCTTCAGGTTCTCCATGTCTGTTAGGAGATGCTGCGAGTGTGCAGAATATTTGTATCACACCATGGCCTTCTGCTGTCACATCACAACGTGCTGTTTGATACTACATCTTGCTTCTTCTAATATTGTAACAAGAAAAAACACTTTAAATTTGTGACACTGTTTCATTCTGTTAAATGCTGAAGTATTTTCACTTTTCTGAAAAAGGAGTGCAGTATGGAGCAGTACCTGTCGCTGGGCAAGCTGCTCCTTCAGGCTCAGCTGGGCCAATTCTGGGGATGTCAGTGTGACCTGGGCCAACTCCAGGGCCTCGTGCAAGGTGCTCACCTCCTGCTCCAACTTCTCCATGTCCTAAAGAGAAGAGCACACCAAGGAGACCAGGGGTGTCAGAATTTTGCTATAGTTTTTTCCTCCTGGGTCTGAGTTCTGATTTCAGGGTCTTTCTGCCACAGGGACTTCTGAAATTCTGGTAGTATTAGTTCCACAGAGTGAATCACACTATATTGAATAATGTACTGCCTGTAGGAACCCTGAGGCTACCTTGACTGCATCCTGCAGGCTCTGCAGCCTTGTCCTGATGTCTTGCTGCAGTTCCTCAGTGTGCTGGCTCAATTCAGACACCTGCTGGCTCATGATGTCCGTCTGCAGTACCTCTGACAGCAGTGCCTCCCTCTCCATCATAGCCTCCAGATCCACATGCAGCTCACGCGAATCCTGCAGCACCAACTGACCCCCCCCACAGATTCATTCACCAAAGCAACATAACCCTGGAAATTCCACAACTCATGACCCATATTATTATTATTATTCTTATTATCAAATTAATTGATTATATAACAATAACAATATAGCTGACACTTCTCCAAATTGGCTTTCTATTATTTACTACCATCTCTAGCTGGATATTTTTTAACGGAACCATTCTGGGTTAAGTACATTCATCAATGGTACAACAACAGGATTGCGGAACTTCCACCTGACACACTGTCATGATATACGTGGTGATGGTTATTTTTCACCTGCTGACAGGATGCTCTGTGGATACTCAGCACTCAGGCCAAGACAATTATTCCCACATATCTGGTACCTGATAAATATTGATCTGCTCCTGGAGCTGGGAGGAGGAGCTCCAGGTTATCCTGTCCTTCAGCAACACCTCAGCTTTCTCTGTCCAGCCCACCACCAACCGCAGCATCTCATTGTACTCATGAAAGAGGGAACTCGCCTGTTGGGGCACATGAGTAGGCAGAGAAAACAGTTTTAAAAGCAAGATTAAAGGACATTTTATAGAGTTCAGCATTTTAGAATTAATTTATTGAACAGGATATTTTTACAAAACAATTTGGGCTAATATGAGCCTCTTTTGGCTCCTCGGTGCAGGTCCTCAGTTCCTACCCCACTACATCTCCTAGTGCCTATTCCCTAGTTGAGCTTGTTCATATGGGCAATGAGGAGCCAAGGAATATCCTGGGCTGCAATGGCCCTCACCTTCTTCAGCCGAGTGGTTCTATAATCAGCCAGGCGGGCTGTGTGGTGTTGGATCTCGCTCAGCTTGGCAACAGCATCACCCAGCTGTTTGGACAACAGTGGGTTCTGCTCCCCCAACTCCTGCACAGAACGATCCAGCTCTGCCAGGGTCTGTCCACAGGTCTCCAGCTGTTCCCTCAAAGCCTAAGGAGAGGAATGGAGCATCTCAACGACCAACTGACTAAAAAGCCTTTGTGTCCAGAGGGGTTTATGCTGCTACTAGCTTTGTACTCTACTTAAAAAACATTTCTTTTAACAAAATAACAGTGAGCATCTTGCCTGGGGCTTTAGCCTATAATGAGCAAACTCTCTGATAACTGCCCTTTAAACATGATAGTAGTCAGTGCTTAAAACTGTGCAGGTTTGTAACCTTGGTTTCTTCTTTGGCCTGATAGATGTCTGTGGCCTTTTCCTTCAGCTTCTTGGAGATGATTCTCATCTTCTCTGAGATGTCATGGATTCTAGAACTGAAGTCCTCCCTCATTTCTTTTGTCTGTTGGATTTCTCTCTCTTTGGCCTGGACCTTAAAACCAACCGAGAAACCAGTGTTATGTCTAGCTGGAGGCCAGCCACAAACAGAATGACAGAGAACTCTTGATTCAGTGTTTGTCTTATCCCATCCCCAGATACTAAAAGATGTAAATGTGCTCAAATAGAGGTCCTCCAGGCTAGGAGGTGGCAGGCTTTGAGGGCCAGTCTAACCACTGTGTAGTCAGGTACCTGGTCTTCCACAGAACTCAGGGCCAGGGTCAACTCAGCCAACTGCACGGAGATCTCAGAGGGCAGGACAGTACTCAGTTCCTGGTACTTGGTGTACTGTTGCTCTCCAATTGTCTTCACATTCTTTCGATGGGTGAGGACCTCCCTATGCAAGACCTATCAAAACAAACACACACATGGACTTTCACCACTGGGCTCAGCACCATAGTGAACACTGAACCAGTATGATCGTGCAGCTCTGGATCAGTGTGGAGGTGTATTTCTGGATTACTGTAGTGGTGGAGCCTTGGAACAGTGTGGTGGTGTAGCCTGACATCACTGCAGTAGTGTAGCCTTGGAACAATTTGGTGGTGAAGCTGTAGATCAATGTGGACACAGTATAGCTCTGGATCACTACAATGGTTTAGCCCAAGATCAGTGTACTGGGGTAGCCCTGGATCAGTGTGGATGTGGTGTAGCTCTGAGTAAGTGTGGTGATATAGCCTTGAACTGGCACCTCCAGCTCGTGTAGCATGGAGTCCTCGTCGGCTGGGAAGCTCAGTAGAAGGCCCTGTGCATCCTGGATCCATGACTTAACAAGACCCAGTTCTCTGTCCACCTCTTCTCTTTCCTTCAGCTCCTGCTGTACCTGTGAACGAGTCCTGCGCACCTGCTGCAGGAGACTACCAAGAAAAACAGGAAGAATATGTGGGTGGGTCAACAACATATACATGAACACCTAAGGCTATGAGAAGCCACACCCACGTGTCATAATGCTCCTGCATGGCCTGGATTTCCTGTAGGACTGGCAGTTCATCTGAGGTCGTTGTGGGCATGGGTCCGATTGGAGTCGTGACCAACGGCAGGCTAAGGGCATACTGGTGCAGCAATGTGAGGGCAGAATGTTCTCGCTCGACCTCCTGGGTGAAGGAGTCATGGTACTCCAGCAGGGTCTGCAGGCTGGCTTTGGAGGACTTCTCGACAAAGCCATCCGGAATGCGGCTCTGGAGATCCTCAGCAACGGCTCTCACCTTCTCCATCTGGGCCAGATACACGAACATTCATACTGACACGTGAAATGTATTGGTTGCTCTAAACATCTAAAATTTATCCAGTCAAACATCCTGAAATCCTGCACAGTTAAAGAACTTGGGAAAATGTGGAATTATTTCATTTAACTGAACCTGTCTCTCCAACAAGAATGGTATGCTCCTCTATGTCTGGCTGCTTGCTGTAGGTTCTCTGTTTTTGATCCAATCTTGAATGATCTCCCTCTGACTTTTAGAGCTGCTGAATCCCTCGCAGCATTCAACAGGGGTCTTAAATGTATCTTTTTTCAGGCCTGTTTTACTCCTGATCTCTTCACTGCATCACACCTTCTGTCACAATCAATTCTGTATTTTCTATCCGTTCTAAATGAGTGAACAGTAATACTACGATTAACCCTGCCCTGTTTAGCACTTGCAAGCTCAAGTGTCTGGCATCTAATAGGATATAATTTTAAAATTACCCCATTAACTGCTATTTCAGTTCAGCGCTCAAGTTTCTAGGAACCTATCCTGAGTGGTAACCAGGGACTTACTGTAATTTTGTAATATTCACTGGCAAAAATGGTGGTACTGGATGAACTGACTACTTCAACTGTCACATGTTGAAAAAAAACTTCTGCTAAATGAAGGTGTAAAGTGAATTAACAATTTAAACTCAGGACTTTCAAGTACAAAGTAATAGCTGTACACTATACTGAAAGTTGATCATTTTTGTTCCCTAGTTCTCACAGCAAAGGAGGTAGACTGGAGACACAGAATAAAACTTTTTTCTATTGCCACATATTCATGATTTTTCCTTTTGACTCACAGGGCATTGGGGTCACTATGAAAAATGACTGTGACACAAACTGTGCTGTTCAAGGACCACCACCCAATAAAATAACTGTTCAGCCTTCCTGCAAAATGACATAATTTCCTCTGAATGTCTCAGGAAGACTAAGACCTTTGTGGAGCTCCTGAACACACCGCCACCCCTGCTTACATCAAGCTTTCCATTGCCCCTTTCTCCTTGTCCCAGGGACGCTTGTGTGAACAGTACAATGCAACCACAGCTTAGTACCTTCTCCCCAAAGCTCCTCCACTCTTGTTTTGTAACCTCCAGGATCTTCTCCTGATCTTGTGCAATGGTGCACAGCCGTATCCAGCGCTGCCATGCTGCCGTCACAGAGCGGTGCAGAACAGCCCTGCTGGCATCATTCCCAATCCGGCCCAGCTGAGCTGCCTGCTCCTTCAGCTCTGCCAGCTGGTACTGGAAGCCATCCACCAGTGAAACCAGTGCCTGGAGTAGAAGAGGAACCAGCAGATCCCCAGAAAAATGAATGAATGAAAACTATTCATTCCAGAAGCAAACTACAGGAGATAGTTTAAATAGAAAGATTAACAGATAGATAAGTAGAGAGCCAGACAGATAGTAGGGGTTGAAATAATGCTATACAAAGAACTTCAGCAGCAGTTCATAAAGTAATTTCTGCACTCCAGAGCATGCCTATACCAAGGCCAGATAGGTTACTTTATTATATAAAGTCTGATTTCTTGTCCACTGTTGAAATTTGTTCTTCAAGCAGCCATAGAAACCCACCTTTTGGTCTTGGAGTTTGACCTCTGCTTCCTGGCAAGTGGCAGCCTTGGCTGTGGAGAACTCCACCAGCTTCTGCTCGGTCTCATTCATCAGGCCCACCATGGTCTGCTGTGCATCCTGGTAGGACTTCCACTGAGTCATGCAGCTGAGAGATGCAAGAGTCAAAGAGGGAAGCTCTTCTAGTGTGACATGATTCATTAGTAAGACCCATCACAAGTCTTCAGTTAATAAAATGTGCTTCTTACAACAGTGAAAGTATTAAGTATTTTTCAACAATGTGTTCCAACTTGCTCTTTTTTCAGATATTTGGTTTTGAAAATTCTGAAAAATATATTAAAAGAATGTGATGCATGGACCCATCCAATCATTCTAACCTGCGGACACCAGAGGTTTGGTCATGTGCAGAAGATCCTTTACATATATGTCAGACGTTAACAATTTCGAAAAACATACCATGACCATTTTATTTCCTGGTGTATGAGTTGTCTGTAATTGCTGAAAAATGAGCAGTGGCCCTGGGATGGTCCTTCACCTGCTTAGGATATCCTGGTGACACCGGAGCTGTTGGCTGGCATCGCCCCCCTTCTGCTGCAACACGTCCACACGTTGCCTGAGTGTCTCGCATGTGCCAGGGGAGACCAGACTTTCCACCTGTGGCATCAGGACCTGAAGGTCTTGTAAATGGTTGAGGAAGCCCTGCTCTCCAGCTGTGATGTTAGCCTGTTCTTGGAGGGCCTCCTCACACCTTTCCACGTCTACCCCGACGGCAGCATCCTGCAGGAAGGCTTGTGCCTCATCCAGCCAGCCTTCAGCCACCTGTGTGGCTGAGTGATGCTGCTGTAGCAGCTCCAGCACCCTATGCAGTGCTGCCTGCATGGACAAGAGAAGAGAGAGTGCTTAGGAGATCTGCAGGTGTTTGAAGAATTTCAGTTAGGACAAGATGCTATACACATGCTATAAAACTGGAATTTAGTTGACTTAAGTTAATCTCACACTCCTTTTCTGTCTGGTTGCTCAGCTATTTATTGGTTCAGAGGGTAAATACTGGGTAATGTTTGTTATACTTGAGGTGGTTATTTTGGAAAATAGGTTAGCAAAGAAATTGAAATTAACATCGCTATAAAACAGCATCACTAAAATAAGAGGTATATACTTCAAGACCCTTGCCTGTTTCCTGGTCAGTGCTTGTTGGATGTCAGCCTCCATCTTTGCCATTTCTTCCAGGCTGCTGTCCAAATGAACAGGAAACTGTATGTTTGCATTGCTGTACTTCTGTTGTTCCTTGGTGCTCAAGGCAGCCACAGTTCTCACCCTGAACTGCACCTCCTCCCGTAAAGTCTGCTGCTTCCTCAGCTCCTCCTGTATCTTCTGAATGTCCACCTCCAAGATTTCACTTGCATTCTGCGCATCCTTCACCTGCTGGAGCCAGTCTAGAATACTTCTTGCTTCCGTCTCAAAGTCTGTGGTCTCCACAAAGCGTTTTTCATGTTCCACAACTTGCCCACCTACCACTGCCTGCAGGGATTGCAACTCCTCTTGCCAGATATCCATCTGTTGCCTGGATTTCTGTAAGGCAATTAGATCTACGTATGAGTCTAGGTTCTCCAACTTTTCCATCAGTTTCTTCAGAAGAGAATCAGCCTCCTGTAAACTCCCAGCCAGGGTGTGGCAATTCTTCAGTTGGTCTTTGGCTGGTTGGATCTCTGTTGTGATCTTGGATATTTGGTCTTTGGTGGCACTTAACTCAGAGTTGAATTTCTCAGTCAGAGCTCTATGTTCCTCAAAACATACCATGGCACCATCCAGGCGTGCAATTCTCTGCTCCAGGAGTCTCTTCAACCCTTTGTGAAGATTTACCAGCTGGGCTATCTCTTGTGGTCGCCAGGGCTGTCCCGTGCTACGAAAACCCTCCTTCTTCTGATTCAGTTCATTGACCGCAAGGCCTAGGTGCCTCAAGTCTCCAAGCAGAGAACTGTAATCATCCCGCAACTGAATGACCTCTTCCAGTTTCAGGTCCACTGGTTGCCTCTCCAGGTGAGTTACCTGATCCTCAAGTTCCTTCAATGCCTTGTGTGTCACTTCAATAAATGAGGCGTATTCCTTGCGGCTAAGAATTGCCTGTTGGATTTGTTCCCGTTTTTCTTTAGCCAAAGCAAGTATGTTGTTGTACTGCTGAGGCAGAGCGTTGAGCTTTTCATCCAGATAGCAGTGATCCACTTGATTGAGAGTGGGGAGTATCTCTTGCCCTGCTCTCTGGACAATGAGAAGGAGATTCTCATACTCTGTGGCCTGTTCCAGTATCTGCTGGTATTTTGTGAGCTGTAGGTGCAACTCGGCATCACTGGTCATGAGGTTAATTTCAGGAAACGTCACAATATCTGCCTGTTTCAACCACTGGCAAGTTTTATCTAGGTCCATCTTAAAATACTTTCTGGATACTAGGATCTTCTCAAGCTCCTGCAGTCGCTGAGCACACTTCTGAAATGACGTCTCAAATGTGTTTTGGACTTCCTGCAGCTTCACCAGAATCTCTGACTTCTCATCCTCCATAGCATCCTTCATCAGATCACGTCCCTGGGACCATAAAGAGGCCAGTTCACTTTGGTACGCCCTCAGGCTACTCTGGACACCTCGGCACAGCCTGGTCTGCTTGCTCAGGTCATCAGGTAGGAGAGCTACTCGCTCCTCAGCCAGCACCTTTCTCTTGTTCTGCTCAATCCACGACATTGCCTGACTCAGTGCCTGCAGGAACTGCGTTTTTTCTGTGAATGCTTTGCTCAGGTTCTTTCTCCGCTGGACTACCTTAGTGTTCAGCCTGTCCAACTCTCCCTGGGTGTCCAAGACAAGCTGCTGGAGCTGCTGTCGCTCATGCAGGCCCAGGTTGGCAAGAAGCCGGTCTGTATCTGACATAGCCTGTGTGAGCAGCAGCTGCTTAGCCTCCAACTCACTGCAGACAGTAAGGTGGTCGAAGAGGAAGCTCTGAGCCAGCTCTGGAGGAGGGCTCATTTTCATGGTCTCAGACAGAGCAGGCTGCTGCTCTTCCACCCACTCTCGTACCTCCCTCAGCCTGGACTCCACCTGGCACAGGTCCTCCAGCATCAGTGTACAGTCCTGGATCTTCTTCTTAACTGTGCCCTCGAGCTGAGCCCAGCGCTGTTCAAAGTGGCTGACCTGCTCCTTGACAAGCTCCTTGTCTTCCAGGTTCAGGTGCTGAATGACCTTTTGCCTGTGGTCCTTCAGCTCATCAAAAATGACCTTTTGCTCCTCCAGGATGGTCGCCAGTTTCCTCAGTGCCTCCAGGTGTTCTGATGAGCTTTCAGTGTCCGTTCTGGGAAACAAACAGACATTTGATTTGAAACATAACACAAGTACATGCATGTAGTATGATTAAAGAAAAATCAAGCGAAAACAGGGCATAAAAAAAGAAACTGTAGCTCTGCCTAGAGATTAAGAGATATACAGGTGGAAAAGCTCAACTGGGGAAGAAAACCTTTATTAGATCAGGAAAATGAGCAACATTAGTGCATTCAATGAGGAGAAAGAGAAAGCAGAGACCTCACCTGGCAAGTTTATCCCATTCTTTGGACACTTGCTCAAAAAGTAGCTCCACTTCACTGATGCATTTCTGGTAGGCTCTGGCCCTCAACACATCCTCCTCCATCTGGCTCACGTGCTTCTCGGTTGTGTGGCACAGCTCCTGCCAAGTGCCACGGAGTCTGTCCACCTCCGCATGCTCTGGGGAATCCCTTCCTTCTGTCAACTTGCTCACATTCTCCGCCATGTGGCTCAGGGTGCTGTGCTCTGCCTGCAGGCGCTGGAAGAACTCCTGTGGGACCAAGAGGTGGCGCTCAATACAGATTTTGGTTCTGTTGCCATGGAGCCCATTGAGGATGGGCCAAGACATCCCTGGAAGCTATTCACGTCATGCAATTCTGGACAAGCAGTTCCCTTTGGTTGCTGTAATCCCACATTTGAGCAGGATCAACCTAATTATCTCCATACCACAGTGGGGCTCTATGAGATGATAATTAAGCTAATTAGAAGTTAATTAATTATACTTAAGGCATTAGCTGATTAAACAGTTCGTTCTTTTGGCAAGGTTTCAGACTCATAATGATATTCAGGATAAGTTTGATATAAAGAAATGGGAAGATATGAATTTTTCTTGGGGGCTGAAGGTGAAGTGGCTCCATACCTTCGATTGTGACAGCATGCTGTCAGCAATCTTGAGCTCCAGCTCTGCAGGCCTCCTGCTCAAGTTCTGTAGCTGCTGCTCCACATCTTGGAAGTGAGCCTCCAGCTCCATCCGCTGCTTTTTGAGTTCTCTCCAGCTCTCAGCCAGGTCCTGGGAGACGGACATTCGCTCCTCCATCTGGTTTGTCAAGGACAGAAGTGGTCAGGAACCAAGCATGGAGACAGAAGAGTCGACCTACAGCACTTTCAGAGCAAATGGGTATTGTGTTAAATGTATATTTGTTCATGTTAAACTACTTGCAATGATTTACCCATTTTTACAGCTGGATAACTTTTGCTGTATCAATTTAGGGAAAATACTCAGGATGGGATGGTGCAAACCTGGGACCTCCAAGTCCAAAGGCAGTAGTTCTAATCCCTGCATCATCTGCTGTTCACATCACATTTCTATGAAGGAGGTATGGATAGCAGCCATGGACTCACCATGAGTTTCATCTGTTGGATCTTTGTGGCTGTATCTCTCACAGCTTCATCAGACAGGTCACACACGGAGCACACCAAGTCCAGGTAAGTGCTGGCCTGCTCCAGTAAGGCTCGGTCGTGTTTTACCTGTTCAGATGACATGTTTAGACACTTCATGCAACATTTGAGCAGGAACTTGTCCAGGAACTTCATTATCATTCTTTACCATCCACCTAAGAAAATGCATATTCATTTGTATTTGAATAAATATGATCCTAAACTAAAAAAAAAGCAAAATACCTAATTTTATTAAGCTAATTATACTGTTTTAAAGAAAACAGTGCGAAAAGAGTGAGTGATCCAGAGAGTAAGTGACCTGCTGCTGTGACTCCTGCAGGCTAACTGGGGGCTGCATACTGAGCAGTTCTTTCTGCACGAAGCTCAGCCAGGCCTGGCACTTCAGCAGAGCATCCTGGTGACCAACATGTTTCTGGAGTTCACGGTCCAGACTCTGGTACACCTGCAAGAGTGAGAACACACATGTACATCGAAAACACGCAACACATTCACAGTCATAAACACACACACACAAACTCACATCATCAATACACAAGTGCCCACAAACAGATGGACCAAATAGATGAGTATTTCCCCACTCTTGTTTTGCAAAGAGAAACTACCTTGCAGCTAAAATTTATAATTAATGAAATCATCCTGGAGCAGATGGTCATTTCAGCTAAACAAGTATGTATGGCATGGGGCGTGGCATCTCACGGAGGACGGACACACACCCGCTGAGCTGTGCTGCAGATGGCCGAATAGCTGTCTCGCGTGCCCTGCTGGTGGGCCTGGACCTGCTGCCGCAGCCGTGCCCGGACAGCATCCGCACAATTGGCCACGAGGTCGTTTCCTCTCTCCTTGAGGCTGCTGAGGCGCTCTTCGAAGCCGGCAATCTCCTCCATCAGGGCCTGTGCAGCGGAGCGAGAATCATTACACGACAGTCACCAAGCAAAACATGCTGCTCTTCACAACATCACTCTCTCCAGCAATAGGGTCCGTTCATCCGCATATGACCAGACCTTAGGTGACTGGATACTAATCATTACATAAAACATTATTTTTAAAATACATTTTCTAGTGTTTTGCAAAAATAAACTGCAAAAAAACTTTATTTCACCATCTGATGTGATTTGCTTTCATAAAACTTAATAATAATATAAATATTTATTACTAGTATAGATTTGATAGGGATGGCTGCACCATCGTCTGATGGAGTGATATTACTTGTTTTTAACTGAGTGCTTGGATAACTGGCAAAATGAAATTCAAATTATTCTTAAAAAAAACAAATTCCTCTCAATATTTTAATTGATTTCTAAGAATACAACTTTAAATAAATAATTTTTTTAAATGTAAAATTATAAGGAATAGCGTATTTTTGCACCAGGCTCTTCTACCTTTTATCATGGTCAGTAGAATTTTTTTTTTTTTACTGTAATCCTGGGAAACATGCAGCTTGACCTTTGTAACTGCCGAGAGGGGGGGCATACAAAGCAGTCAATAGCATTATGAGGTCACCTTGTGTCCAGCGAGCTGCTGTGCAGCTCCCTCCATGGTGCTGCTTTGTGTGGTGTCAGACACCACTATCCGCTGGGACATCTGCAGTAGCCATCTCTCCACCTCCTGCAGCTCGCTGTTGTAGGCTTCATGCTCTTTTGCCTGCTCTGCCAGCATGGTCACATGGGCCTGGGGTAGGACAATGGAGTCAGAGAACTGGAAATGAGCCAATGGTCAGTGTAGACACTGAACTGTGTAGCTTTGCCACTTAATAACACAACCAGTCACAATTGAGAACTGTGGTGTCTACCATAGCTGTAGCACACAGCTCCTGGTAGTCCTCCTGCAGTCTGGCCATGTTGTCACTGATGGTTGTGTCACACACGCTGTCTAGCAAGGCTTCCCCCTTCTCAATGACGGACCTGACAGCTGCCTCGTGTGAATCCACCATGTGCTGGATGGTCTGTGGAGAAACAGTCCCTGGGCATTGCACATTTACATTTATATATTTATGTTGTTAAAGCAACCTATAATGATAACCTACTTTCAATGATTTACCTATTTAGGCAACTGTGTAATTTTTACTGCAACAGTTCTGAGTATGTAAGGTGGGATTCAAATTTGGGTCCTCTGAGTCCAGTGTTGTCATCTCTAACCGTTAGCCCCCTCCACCCATTGCACTTAGACCCTAGAGTTATACGGATCACACACACTTTATCTGTGTCCACCAGCAACCATCCCTCCAAGGACTGTGGCCACTCCACAGATACACCCTCTACTCGTTCCTACCTTGTACTTGGCCAGCTGGGCTTTCTTCTGGAACACCTCAGCCTTGGGTTCCACCGGGCAGCAGAGCAGCGCCTTTGTCTCCACCACCCACTGTGCCTGGCCTTTGTACTTGTCAAAAAACTCCTTGGCTAAAAGGATGCGCTTCTCCAGGCTGCTGTATTCTACCCGCAGCTCTCTCATTAGCTGATCCAACTGGGACAGCCTCATTGTCACTTCTATGCGCAGCTCCTCTGCCTCTGCCTCCCCAAGGAAGGACGCGGCCCGCTCCGTCTTCTCTCGCATGGCCTTCAGGAAGCCGTGACCCTGCTCCACATCGCTCTGTAGGACCTATTTCAAACACATGTAGTACCTCCTCACACTCACACTCAGCTACACTAACCCTCCATTGTTACCCTGACACTCTGTTGTCCCACTCAACTACACACATACATTCATACACGTACACGCATCATCATACCTGCTGACTTGCTCACACTGAAGTTCATTCACATTCAAATGTAAGTATATTTAATACTATAGAACATATAACATAAATCCAAGAATGTGATCTATAAATAATAACAATACAGTAAGCAGCAGAGATGCCTTACAGAAGCTCCTTTAAAGCACCTGAATGTTGCAGAAACCACAAGAAAATCAGGAATTTTGTTCATGTGGTCTCCTGCTGACTTGTAGAAAATGTCTGGACTAACGCTTTTCTGTATGGTTTGCAGGAGCTGCTGAACAGAAACATGAAGACGCCTCTTCAGCCACTGCTTTGAAAGCTGACAGGAGGCTGGCACTCAGGTGGGGAAGCCTCAGAACCCCACAGGGGCCATGCACAGAACAGGCCAATTAGGGAGCTCTTAACTGGGCCAAATTCGCATTTCCTGGGTAGCACAGACACCCCCTGCTCGACTCGGACTGGAGGCTCGCTGTGTCATACCTGCCACCTAAAATAATTCAGCAGTGAGTTGCCTTAAAGGAGAGGCATCTACTGTAGGTTATCCAGGGTCTTGGCTAAGATGGTGTCAGCCACATTTTCACATTTCATTTCTTCTGCCACATTTCAGTATAATCACACAAAATATGTTCTCCTTTGGGTTTTCTGCAATGTAAATGAGCTGAGTTTCAGTGCTGATCTGCTTTTCATGGGCTTAGAAAACACATTTACCCGAAAGGGCTTTTTCACTGGACATTTACCAGATATTTTTACCTTACTGGAACAGCTGAGGTTGTGTTCAATGGGCACTTCCGTTAAACCAAGATAACTGTATTATAACATTTAAAAGTATACTGGCTCCTTCCATCAACAGCGTCAACCAGGGAGGGATGTCAGTTTTATTACGTTCTTATTCATTTTGACTTTGATTTTGAAAGTGATTTTGGAGCTACAAACTATATTTATAAGTTGAGGGGCAAGTGTATGACATGTTTACAGCCATCTCTCGCCTAACTGGGAACTTAATTTGTTCCAAGACATTACCCCATTTGGCAGATTCCTGTTATTAGGCAGTCAAATTATCATGTGTTACAGAAAAATATAGAAACTGTTCCTGGCGGAACAAAATGTCACATAAATTAAATATTAACCAAAATAAAAGATATTTTTATGAGCAACACTGATAACATATTTCATAATATTTGTAACAAAAATTATTGAATTCAGTCACTTATTATTCAAATTATTAAAACTGGTACCATTAAGGAGAATGATGATAATTTTGGTACATAAGTAAAATTTGGACTCATAAACCAGAGGAGAAACACTTTATTTATGAAAGTGTAACGAGGGGATTGTAGTTATGAGGTAATGTTTATGTAGTTCTTTTGAGAAGTTAATACTGAATCTGATATTTTAGTTGTGAGCTGCCTACAACATCATCAGTGTTGTCATTGGTTGAGACTCATTTTGTTATGGAAGAAGCATAGCATCAATGTGCTTTGTAAAGTGAAACACTGAGTGAATAAAATACCGTGTTACTGGGAAAAGACGCCATTATATTAAATAAAAAGCTTGCCTATATGAAAAAATTGCATATATTTTATTTTGGGAGGGTGCAAGATGGGAGCAAGTAGTCTCTAGCCAGTCTGCACCTAGAGGGACTCTTCCTCCTCCTTTGTCTCATAATGAAGACAATTTCCCTTCCCCTGCTGACAGACCTTCTCCAGGTGCCTGTAGTGCCGAGACACAATCAATACTTCATCAAAGCCTTTGTGCTGTGTCTGTGTGTGTCTGTTTTTGTGTGTAATTGTGGGGGCCACTCCCCTGTTATGTCCAACTAACTCCATCTGTATCTGTGCTTTGATACTCTTTGGTTTACCTTTTCTGGCAAATTCTTTCTACCTCTCTCTGAACCTTGACATGACCCACCACCCAGTAGCCTTGTTCATCTCCTTTAACCATTTCCATCTCCATTGTCACCCTTTTGCAATTCCCAGGTGCTCGTACCTCTAGTTCCTTCATTTTCCTCGCCATAGCAACACGGTCCACCGCGTTGATGCTACTGATGGCCATTTGGAAGTTCTTCTGCGCAGTGCTCAGCCAGTCGGAGAAGGTGCTGAAAACACTGTTTGCCTCATCGATGCTGCAGATCTCCTCCTGCAGCTGCCTTATGCTCTCCTGCAGGCATTACAGACACAAAAACCAAATCAGATCCACCTAAGCACACCTATGAACATCAAAAACATTCCAACAAATCAGATGCATTCAGCCACAATCACAGTGGGCTAGACTGAATTTTGACTGAATTAGAGCCAGACATATTCTGACCCAAACTGGTTTAAACCCAGACTGGGACGCTAGGAGGCTACCAAAAAAATTCCACACTATATGCAGCGAACCTGTCTTTATTTGGACATCAAACAAGGAAACTACAGAATCAAACTGCTTTGGTAGACAAATTACACACATTTCCAACCTGTGACTCTGAGAAAAGACTTGATTCATCAGTGTTATCTTAATCCATGCAATATAACCTTTCAATGCCTCTAAGTCGGCCGAGTCCCCAGACAGAGCATGCTCTCCGCCAGACAGAGACGGATCAGGGACGCCTGCAGCTTTTGATGGAGTACTCTGCAGAAAAATCCCATTTACGCGCAGTAGCTCCAATTAGCGCCAGAGCCAAACGGTTGCCGCCCTGGGAGCAGGAAGCGGCAGCTCTCGAGAAAAATCCATATGGCGATCTTGTTTCACGCAGAATAATCACCGGCCCTCTGGGATGCCGGGGGTTGGGGGTAGGGTGCTGAAGCAGCTGCAGGTGTGAAACTTGCCTCACTTGCCACCCCCCAGCACCGAGGAGGCTGGCTGACTACCACACTTTATTATAGCTGAGACTAAGAGTGAGGATGCTGCCAAACCCCACCGGACCCCTGCAGGCAGACACAAAGGTACAGGTTTGTGGTGCTGGCTGCCTGAAGTGTGTCCTTGGCCTCAAAAAAACACAGAAAATAAAGGTAAAAAATGTTTTGCCATGGTGTTGACAATGTTTAATATTTTTCAGAAGCTAATTATTTTTAGTATACTTTTCTTGATTGCAAAAGAATAGAGCTGGTTTGCAGCAACATGGAGTCTACATTAGAAGCTAAACATTATTAAAAATAGTTATGAATATTATTTGGATTTTTGGAAATACAGTAATGACTGATAATAGAATTTGGGTGAAATGTAATATCCTTTAGAGTCTGGCAGGTTTTTAAGCCTTGGGTCTTTCCAGAGAGTGTTTTTAAAAATTCAATTTTAGTAATTTTAATTATATACAAGAATTTTAAGGATGTGAATGTTAAGTGGTTTTATATTCTGTAAGGTACATGTAATGGCTTTTGTTCTTCCTTTTAGATTATGCTTTATATAATTTGGTTTTTTATATTTTTAATGGGACTATGAGAATTTTGTTATGTGTTAACAATTTGACTGTATTTTCAATTTTGCTTATTTTTGCAGCTGTTGGCCTTTTCACAACTTTTATCAGATATTATTATTTAGTAAAGGAAATTCTTTCTTTTCCTGAAATTTGACTCTTTCAATAACAAAACATTGAATATTTATAGAAGTCCAATTGCCAAAACCTGATTACAAAACAAAAAAAACTTGTCAGCAACACCTAATCAGACCAAGAGTGAGATCTGTCGGTATGTATTTTCAGCAATGAGTTTGTGTGTGAGGCTTTATGTCTGTCAGTGTGTGAACATGTGTTTGCAAGGAGCCTCACCGTGAGCTGCAGCAATACAGAGTGATAGCGTGCTGTCAGCTCCACTGCTTGAGTGCTTCCAAGTCTGCTGATGTGGACCTCCTCCAGAACCCGCTGGGCCAGGGAGTTCAGCCCTTCCACCTCCTCCTGGTACCCCAGCACCTCCTCCTGCCAGCCCTGCACGGTAACAAAACAGAAGAAAGCAGAGACACACAGATATACATCATCATATCAGCACGTCAGCAGAACTGCTCAGTTTCAGGTATAACTGAAGGGAATCACACTTGAGTTTGCTTAGACCATCCTAACCTCACCTTCAGCTGCTGAAGCTGCTGCTCTTTGGTGGCCCTGTCTGACCGCCGGTGGCTGCGTAGCTGGCTTTTAGCTTCCATGCCAGTCAGCCAGCGATCAAGGTGCTGAAACTGCTGCTCCATCTGCCGAAGCCTGTCCAGGGCACTAGTGAGCCGGCTTAGACTCTCTGACAGCCGCGTCCGGTAGCTACGCCAGTCCTGCTGTATGGTTTCCAGGACACGATCCTCAATCTGAGGGAGGCCCCATGGGATGACCCGCTCCCGGCTGGCCAGCACCGAGGCCATCAGGGCTTCGCCCTCTGAGCAGCGCTTCTGTAGTGCCTGTCCACAGAGATGGTAAGTGAAGTTGTAAGAGGCAGTGAGAAAACAGGACGGGAAAGGGTGTTGTGATAGACAAGAAGGGAAGAGGAGAACTCCTCTCAGAGGAGGCAGCTCCATCCTGGACCTCCAGCACTGACCTGCAGCTCTTGCAGGGTGTTCTCTAGGGCTTTGGTGTTTCCCTCCAGCATCGAGCAAGAGCCCAGCCGGTCCTGCTCCTGCTCCATCCAGTCCTCCAGAACGTGCAGGCCCCGCTGGTACTCTTGATGGGTCAGAACCAGCTCCTCTGCCCTGCTCACTGCCGCCTGGACCAAGGAACCAGACCGGTAGGACAGGACTTTATTAAAAAGTATCTGGACGGAGCTGAGGAGACCTTCAGTGGCTGGAGCCTCCTGACATACCTTCACTTTGTCTCTGATTGCAGCATAATGCTCTTGCAGTTCCTGCACCTCCAGCTGTGTGACACCATGCTCAATCATGCTGGCCCCCTTTGTGGCGATGGTCTCCAGGGGGCTGTGGTGGCTCAGAACCTCTTCATACAGCAGCTGGAAAAGCACCAGAAAAAAAAAAGGCAACATGACCTTAGTTCTTCTGGGTGGGGGAGGGGTAGGAGATGGGCCAAGCAAGGTAGACATCCCTCACCTTAGCCCTGCCGAGGTTGGCGGTCTTGTCCCTCATCTCTGAACACTGTTTGTCTGTGTTGCCCAGGGCCATCTCCACGGTCTCCATCCAAGCAAGGAAGTGGCACACGTCCTCCTGATAGCTTGTCCACTGTGACAGAGCACCCTCCAGCTGGCTGCATGTACAAAAAGGAGGTGTGTTTTACTGCTCATAACTCCCACCCACCCACATATGCAGTGTGTGATGTGGAAACATAAAAAAGCTGATGGGCAATGTGAAGTGTTGCTGCAAAGCTGTTACTGCTGAGTGTCACAGCTGACTGTTCACACTAGAGGGGGATACAAGTTCACACATTAAATTCACATGTTAAGTTCTAGATTTTTGAGCCATTATTGGAGATTCCACTGCTGCTGGTGTTTCAGAGGTGTTGAGGTCACTCAGCTTCCTCGTCACCGATGTGAGTGTAAAAGGCACACAGCGGAAAGATGTACACAGAAGTGAGATTGCAAAGGGCAGAGCCTGAGTGTGAGCGGCAGGGTTTCAAGTGTGTGGTCAGGTTCTTAACGTCCTCACCTCTTGCACTGGATGGAGGCAGAGAGCAGGGAGTCCCAGGAGTCTTTGAGGTCCTGGATCTGTTTGCGAACTGCGGGGACACCCTCTGCAGAGGTGTTCCTCTGTACTGACTCTCCGCGTGTGATGAGCATTTTCAGCTGGATCTCCTTCTCCTGCCTGGCAGCCAGTAGAGCCTGGAGAACACAGTTGCCTCAGCTCTTGCTCCCACGTCTCAGTCCTGAGAAATCTTAGTACTATTCCCAAACAATCTGAGTCTCTTTCCCAAGCAACCTGACTCCCAGGTCTAAACAGTCCTAGTCTCAGTTCCAAGCAACCTGAGCACAGTTCCTAAATAACTTAAATCTCAGTTCCAAACAACCCAAGTATCAGTCCCAACGAGAGTCCAGGTCTCATTCTCAAACAACCCATTTTACAGTCCTAAAAATCTGAAGCCTGAGTCCCAAACAATCAGAGTCTCAGTCCCAAAGTCCAAGATTCAATTCAATGTGGTCACACTGTGCAGATGAAGTTTACCTCCAGCTTGATCATCCTCTGATCCAGCATGTTCTTGTCTGCAGTTGGAGAACGGAAGGTCTGCAGCGCATTGTTGGCATCTGCAACCCAACCTTGCAGTTCCTTTAGGCCCAGTGAAAAGAGCTGGTGTTCGCTGACAATCCGGTCAACACGGGAAGCCTTCTCCTGGAGGAGCACAGGGGCCATTCAGGGATGCAACAAGAATCTCAGACATGCACAACAACCCCAAGTACCACCACATACAACACAACCCAAAGGGCAAAAATCTGTCCTACTTCATACCCGGTAATCAAACACACAACCAACAGAACTACTTCCTTCCCCACAACAGAACATACAACTGTCAGGACCAGCTATTTCACCACAACCAAATATAAAACCTTTAGGACAATATCCTTCTTCACAACCAAATACACAACCTTCAGGACCACATCCTTTGCCACAAAAAAAACAAGCATCTGTTCCATCTCATACACCACAACAATCAGGACTACCTAATAAACCACAGACTCACAAGTCAGACAGCCCAGCATATCAAATTCAGGATCATCACGGTATGCTTTTTTTGCTATTAAGCTTCTCTGAACAGCAGCTTTATTAGTAACCTAGGTTCATCATGGTTTCCTTGTTTTCATTTTGTTAACAAAATATAAGCTATGGCAGTAATGGTGATTGAAACTAATGAATCTAACTGACCCCTTTGTTGAATCTAATGAGCAAGTAAGATATCATCAACATTTAATAGAAACTTCATGACAGACATCAACAAACAGCTATTCACCGAGCCAAAAACCAAAGCGAAACTATGAAGTTAATAAAAATTATTTTTCCTTCAGGAGTGAAAATCATTATCAAGTAGTGGTCAGATCCAAAATAGTGTCAGGCTTGGATATTGGAGCAGGGTTGTCAACTGTCCATAACCTATAATTTGCCAAGCCAGCAAAAAGCTACAGCACTCTGCTAACCTTTCTGCTGGAGGGCATAGCAGGCCCATGGGCAGTGCCAGCTGCCCTTACCTTTGTCAGGTTGCTCAGTGCTAGGTATTGTGCTGACAGCTGGGAGACTCGGTGCATAAAGGCCTTCCCAGCAGCCTGACCCTCCCAAAGAAGCATGGCCTTTTCCTTCAGGTGGCTTAGCTGGCCTTCCTGGGAGGCTATTTCCTCCAGCACAGACTGTGAAGCATAAGCAATTTGGCAAGTGCAGGTTAGCCCTGGACAGTTAGCAAGAAGAATGCAACATGAAATGAACATCAATAGGTTAGCAACTGCAGGTTAGCACCTGAAAGTTTGCCACAGGAAATTAACATCAGCAGGACAGCAAATGCACATAAGAAGGAAAGCAAGCATGGATTAGCATACAACAGTTAGTAAGTCAGTTAACATTGAGCTGGTAACTGCAGATTAGCACCAGGAAGTTAGCAACAGGAAATCAGGAGCTCTGGTTTCCTCCCAAAATTCAAGGGCAACAACAGTTCAAGGGGACTAGTGACTTTAAGTTACTCCTAGTTTTTGAGAGTTGTGTGTGTGAGCCCCCTGCAACTGACTGGCCTCCTAAACAGTGTGTACACTGACTAAACTACTGCCCTGTATGTCCAGGATGGGCTCCGAACCACCACAACACAGACTTGGATAAGCACTTAAAGACAGTGAGTGACTGAGTGACTAATAAGTTAGCACCAGTAGGTTCAACACTGCAGGTTATAATTGGGCTGTCCTGCTGTGACAGAAAATGTAATTTCAGAAGTGGGGATGGGTGTGAAGATGGGTGAAAGGAGCCCAAGTGCAGAGTGGATGGGGGAGGTTAGCGCAGAAGGGGGTAGTAGAACTCAAACAATGGTAGCAACAAGAAAGTTTGCTCCCCTTACATATTACATTATCGTCTTTAGAAATCATACAAGTGCAAAAATGTAATTATCAGTAAATAAGGAGGGAAAAACATCTACAAAGACAGCAATGGTTTCATCTTCTCCTGAGTCTTATACCTTATACTTTTCTGTGAAGTCCTACAGTTATTCCCACACTGACTGATGTGGTACTTATTATCACAGTGAAAATGGTTATATATTAAAAATTCCTAAATCCTCATTGTTTGCAAAGGCAGTGTGGCTTCAAACAAACAAAGCTGAACAAATATGTCATTGTGTGAAGACAGTGCTATTTATCTGCATATTGTTTTGTAATATAACTGCCAGCAGCAGCCAAACAACATGTGTTCTGAGATTTTATGGGCATTTTGTCTTACTTTAAAATTGTAGCATCCATCATAATACAAATTTCTGTCCTGTTCTACTGTCTTTTCAGTAAACACAATGATATCTGCCCATCATTCAAGAGGAACATTAAAAACTGGCAATCACTGGCAAACATACAGTAACTATAGTACAGTTGTTACCCATTACCTGTTTTATAAAGATGCATACATAGGAGAAATTGACATTTTTGGAGAGTTTCTGTGTGTTTCTAGTTTCTTTAGACCTGTGCCATCTTCTGCCCTTGACTAAGTTACACAAATACTCTCTGCTCTACACCATCCTCACAGGTAGGTCATTGTACCTCCAGCTTCTGCAGCTCCTGTCGCTTGGCTGAAAGGTCATGAAGGCGTGTGCTGCTCTCCTGCACGGCTGTCTCCGTCCCAATAAGCCACAGTTGCAATGGCTCCGCACTTGACTCCAAGTCCTTCATCTGGGTCTGAAGGATCTACAGGACATGTGTGATCACACACATACACATAATACACACACACAGGCACACACACTTAGAGACTCTGACAAGAATTTGCACCCAAACACACCGTGTCAGATGCTGATAGAGCAGTGTCTAATCAGGTACCTGCAAGGCCATCTCTCTCTTGTGCAGGTTGGAGATCAGGCTCTTCCAGTCATCGTTGGCACTGGTCACCTTGGCCTGAATGGCATCCACTCTGTCTTTGCTCACAATGCTGCTTAGAAGCTCTCCACCGACGATCACAGCGTCCAACTTGCTCTGGCCCTGCTCCTTGTCTTTCATGAATTCCTGTAGGTGCAGCCACAGGTCAAAGCTCAAATTCAGTATTTGTGTAAACTGCAAAAGCAGCTTCACTATAAACATATTTGGGTTTCAAAGCAGCTGCTCCTGTGGGTCACACAACTGGCCAGTGGGTCCAGATAGAATCAGCCCCAGGGTGCTTAAAGAATGAACCAAGCAGCTGTCTAGTGTCCTCACACACCTTCTCAACCTGCCATTGAATCTGCAGAAAGTACCATTTTCTGCTTCATTCCAGTAACCAAGAAAAGGACATCTGCGGGCTGAAAGACAGACTGCTGGCTCTCATAATACATTTCATGAAGACCCTTGAGAAGCTGGTGGGTGATTACATTAAATCTTTGGTAAAAGATCACCTGGACCCACTTCAGTTTGCCTACCAGACCTAAACTGGCATGGATGATGCAAACATCTACATACTCAAAGCTTATTCACACCTGAAGAAAGCAGGCAGAACAGGAAGGGTCACTGCAGTTGAGGGACAAGCTGACTAAAATTACTGTAGATGCACAAATACAACACCAATCCTATCCTTTCATTTTCTATTCTATTCTACTGCCATGCCTGTACCTGCAGTGGGCCATCCAGCAAGTTTGCAGCTAAAGGAGGTGTTTTGACAATACCTGTATTTTGAGCAGGGCGGCTGAAGCCTCTGTGATACTTTGGGGCACATCGAAGCACTTGGCCGTGTTGATCTTGGCACTGACCAGCCACTGTTGGAAGTCACGGAAAGCGGTGCGAAGTTGCTGTTCCAGAAGCTTCTCCTTGTTCTGGCACTCCTTCGCAGCCTGTAGACTGAGGCTGTGGGGGGATGAGAAAGACAAAGAGGAGCTCAGCCTCTGTGGTGCTTTAACAATGATCATCCACACAGACAGAGGGTGCTATTGCACTTGCAATGTCAATCAGTGAAATTCTATTTGTAACGGGCTGTTTGACATTCTTGTAGTCATAAGATACTGAACAAAATGTTTTCTATAAAACAAAACTTACAATAAACAATAGAGAAATACAATAGCTTTCTTTTTAGAAAACAATTAAATTCTGAATTTTTTAATTTGGTAAAACCCTTGTTAGTGCACAGGATGCATCCAAACAAAAAGATGAATGTCCTACAGTGACGTCGATCCCTGTAGTACTATTTTAAAATTATAGTCCACAAATATCATCCGACCAACCTGAAGGACCTGCTGCAGATTTGTCAAGATGAATAGTGGGGGAATGACTCCTGAACAGGGTGTACAAAGCTGGTACAGACTCACCCCAAAGCACTTGTTATTGCAGCAAATATTGGTCCTGCCTTATATTAATATGTGGGGTTTCAGTACTAATGCAAGCAGCAGGTTTCAGTTTTTTATTTTCTTTAAGATATTTGCGAACAAATTTTGGCTCCGACAATTTAATGTGAGAATATAGTTCACAAGAAAAATACTGACTGGAACAATGTGTCAGTATAATTTGGCAATGTTGATAACTATCAACAGGATTTGAATACTCTTGCAAGGCTCTGTATGTCGCCAAACTGTATTTCCCTTAAAGTGGTTGCATTTAGTATATACATACTGTTAGAGCTGTCGAACAGGTGGACACCGCAGAGAGTGATGCGTGCCAGTTGAGTCCAGCAGAAGGATGGAAAGGAAAAAGTAATAAAAGATATCGCCAAACTTTATTACCCTTACATCACTAATGTGTGCAGCACTGCTTGTGTGTGTGTGTGTCATGTATAATTTCTTATTAATTTTTACATTTTGACTTGTTTGTTATTTTTATTTGCACACATATTATAACTACTGGCTCCTGTCACTGCTTGGCATGATGATGAGGATAATGATCACAATGATGGTGTTTTTCAATCGCTAAAAGCACCCCATCATCACCCTCTCATCAGTGCAAGTCCTTTCTCCAGCACGCCACCCATTCCTCCTGCCATTCTGTTCCAATGTAGAAAGTCAGAGAAATCCGTAGTAGATAATGATTTTATCGGTCGCATATAGGAAGCATAAAAAAATAATAAATATTGAAAGAACTATTTTTGTTAATAATACAAGGGAAATTTAAAACGTTTAATTTTTTGCATTCCCAGAGAAAAAAACTTTATGCATTAATGCATAAAAAGTTTTTAAAACCATTTTGATACCGTGTCTCAAAAAGAACCATCAAACTCTGTGTGTGTATGTTTGTGTGCGCGTGCATGCAGGAAAGTGCATCAGCACCATGCTCAGGCCAATTGGTCAGCCTGACATATGTTCTGCATGCAATGCAACAAACAGATATGTAATTTTATAGATATTGCAATATTTAAGGCATTTGCAGAAACAAAGTGAATAAGGGAATAAACTGAGAGATATCTGTAAACCTTTTTTTACGACTTAACAGTAAAGGATTATGAACAGAGTTTGTGTCTCAATTGTGTTTCTAAAGTGAGCGGATAGTTTACACCATAAAATGTGAGAGAGGATATGAAAGGCAGTGTTAAAACTAGTTCTGGCTCACACGTAGCTGTGGGGGGGGGGGGGGGGGNGGGGCCCTGGGGGGGGGGGGGGGGGGGGGGGGGGGGGGGGGGGGGGTTGAGAGCTCTAGCCCATCGCGTACTGAAAAGCCCCCTACAGTGCAAACCAGGGGCACAGCAATGCTAATCTACAGCAGACTTTGCAATGACCTTTGACCCCAGAACTTACCTGTTGTACTCGTTGATGAGGACCGACACTCTCTCTGACTGGGAGGTCACATCCATCGGGAAGCGACAAAGGCTGCTCAGTTGGTTCTTGAGGCTGTCAGCCAGCGGCTCCATCCTGAGCAGCCCCTCCACAGCCTCCTGCACACAGATACCGAGGACATGCTGTGTGTATTGTCTTTTTTACCTTTACATTTAGCCATTTAGCAAAGCAACTTACTCCGTTAATTATAATAATTTACCCATTTATAAATAGCGACATGAGGAATTTTTACCCCATCCATAAGACCTTGTCCCAGAAGAACAGCTGTCGTACATTTATACTCACTTTTCCCCAAAATTACACACAGTATTGTTATTTACAATGATTTCATTTACACAGCAGGGTAATTTTTACTGCATCAGTTCAGGGTAAGAACCTTAAGCAAGTGCCCTACACCAGGAAGTGGGATGCAAAACCTGTATCATTTAAGCCCACATTATTCCTGCCGCTTCACACAGAAAAAAAAGTTGGCGGGAAAGAAGTCCTGCTGAGTCCGAATTGCCTTATAAAGGACCACTGTGTACCGCACCCTTTGCCCCCGTGGGAGGCAGCTGCGAGAAAGATTAGGTCACGCCGGGGGCCACGTTCACAAACAAACCAGGAAACAGGAAGTGGGGAGGAGGGAAAGACACCAGAACAGCACTCATTTGTAGTGCAAAGAGGCTCGGAAAGTGACAGACAGAGGGATCGCAGACGGTGGAATCACACAACGGAACGACTACAAGACATTTACCATCCAGCACAGCGGCAGGGACAGCAGAATCAACTCAGGACAGGACTTCTGTGTGCATGTTTGGGTTTGCGACAAACACAGCTGTACCACAGCATCGGCAACTCTGTCAGCTATGCTCCTATAATCCATCATTGAAGCCCCTGCAGGTCACGGACGCAGCCAGCTTACCTTCGCAATCCGCCAGATTCGAGCCGCCTCTTTGCCACCACTGCTGCCGCCAGTCTTCCCCTCCACTGAGCTCAGCCGCTGGCCCCAGTCGCACAGTTGACTGTGGAATGCCTGCAGCTCCTGCTCCAGCTGCGCCACCAGCATGCGGAACTCGTGCTCGGAGCCGTCAGCCTGAACCAGTGCGTCGCGGAGGGCGTCTTGTGCGTGCAGTGCCGCCCCCTCCCACTGCTCCCAGGCTCGCTGCAGGGCCTCTTGGTCGGCAGTCTCTGGTGCGCACACGGCACTCAGTTGCACCCTGCGCAGCCGCTCTCTGCCCTGCTGCCTGGAATCAATCAGCTCCTGCCGCGGAAAGTTGCCACGGTAACTGCAGCTGCCACAGCCTCCGACGGCCGCTATTCAGGGCTGTGTTTTTTTCCTCACCCCCTTCCCCCTCCCACCCTCACTCACTCTTGCTGTCTGATGGGAAATATGTGAGCAGTACATCGCATACGGTCTGCACACGGTTATTTATCCTTAACATTAAAGCTGGAGCCACATTCCTCTTATTCGTGTATCTTCTTGTTTGCTTTTTCTCTCAAAAAATTACTTTTGTACCCATGACGTCACAGAGCAATAGAGACATAAAATATTATACCAAATCATATCAAAAATCCATCTTTAAGAAAAATCACAGGCTGTTCATAAAATCAGAGTTCCTGATAATAAATCCTGAAGCCTGAGAATAACCAATCTTTTAATGATATCTAGAAATAAAGCACCTGCCATCTCATCATGGTCCTAAACACTCAACCACCTCACCTGCACCTTAGTCAGTCTCTTTCGGAGGGAGGTGGAGTCACCAGTGGGCTCTGCCCAGCGCTGGAGCTCTTCCCTGGCAGATGCAAGCCAGCTTGTCAGGTCACGTACGGCCTCCGCATAGCGCTCGTGCTCCACCAGCAACTCCTCCGCCTGCCTCACCTTGTCCTGCCAGCGCGTACACACACACACACACACACACACACACACACACACACACACACACAGACAAACATAAACAAACTGAATGGGTGAGGATAAAAATACATAAGATGAACACTCTCCGCATGCCCACAATTTTTTTTGCAATCTGTCACAATGGATAAAAATAAATGTTGATACTTAAGAAGAACAATAATGTTCAACAACCAGATAAAATGGTTCACACTGCAAACAAAGGGGTTTTCCAGAAGGTTCTTCCACACAGGGTAAATCCTCATTACTCTCCTTCAGATTCTCAGGGACCATAGAGAAATCAGGACTGTGAAATGAGTGAGTTTGAGTGATGCTCTTTGCTGGGATATTTTTAAACCATGCGTGTCGCTATATGTTCTCCTACACACTATGCATCAGTGCTCCCCCCGTGGCCCTTGGCACTGTTACCTTGACGATGGTGGCCGTATTGTTGAACTGCACATGCAGCTCTGTGCAAGCCTCCTCTCGAAAGGCAGAGTCAGCTGTCTTGGCATGCAGCTCAGCTGCCAGTTGCATGAGCTCTGACAGCGCCCGCTCTTGCTGCGCCACGCTGTCCAGGGCAGTACGTAAGCGCTCCAGATGTGTGGCTTTCTCCTTCAAGCTTTGTAGGGGTGCTGCTGGGGTGTCCACTTCCTGCTCCATGTTCTCCATCCATCGCAGCAGTTGGGCCTTGCTCTCTTCGAAGTTGTTACACTGGGATACGGTCCACTGCAGCCGACTGAGGGAGACAGAGAGAGGAGTAAACACTACATGCAAACATACATACCATAATGAAGACTGAAAAATCTGCTTTGACCCTACCCACTTAAACAAATTGACCAAACAGAAACCCTACCTGTGGCAGCCCATCAAGTTGACCTGCGTGGAGGCCCAGGAGTCCTTCAGCTTCTGCAACTGAGAGCTTATCTCGTCCTGTCTGGCCCCTTGTCCTTCCTTCTGTCCAGGTTTTGCCTCACTGCTCCTCAGCAGCTGCTCTGCCTTCCCTACAGCCATGTTCAGCTTCACCTCCCCTTCACTCTTCAGCAGCAGGACATCCTGCATGTAGAGCCTCCACTGTGTTACTGTTCTCACACACACGCTCGCTGTATCAACGAATTCCCACCAGAACACTACTGCCCCCATGTGTTTATCTGCTGACCTGCACCAGTGCTAGTCTCTGTTCCAGCACACCTTTGCTGCCAGTGGTGTTATCAAGGTTAGCTAGGCGGTCTTGCAGATCCCTCAGCCAGGCCCAGGCACTCTGCAGTGACTCCTCAAAGGCCCGTTGTTCCTGCAGGGCCAACTGGTGGCAGCGGAGCCACTCCTGCACACGCTTCACCAAATCCTGGTGCTTTGTCTGCAGCAGTGCAGCTGCCCGCACCTCTCCACCGGCTCCACGACCCAACTCACTCAGGTTCTGAGCCTCGTGGCAGAGGTTCTCAAATACATCCCTGCACAGAGGAAAGGTTGCACCAGGCTCCAGTCACTCAAAGGCTATGGGTTTGAAGACAATGCTGTTGTACTGCTGACTAACAGAAAAGTGTTAGATGTACAAACACTCACCGATCCTTCAGAAGTTCCTTCTTCAATTCCTCCATCTTCTCTATTTCCTTTGTCTCAGGAAGCTCCATCTGCTCCAGCCATTTGCTCAGTTCCTCCAGTTGGCTCTCAAATCTGCGAGAAGTGCAAGACACCTAATAACTAAGAGGCCAAATGGACAAGTCCCAAGCTGAATGTGCACTAAATGCTGTTTACACATGTATTGTAAGCCTCTTTTATAAATTTTCAAAGGGGGCAGCAGGTGGCGTGGTGATTAGCACTGCTGCTTTTTACTAGAAGAACCCAAACGTGAACACCATTTATTGTTATTTAGTCCAGTGCAATAAAAGATAGGATAGTATACTATAGCTTTATTGATCTCCACAGGAAAATTCGCCATACAGGACATAAAAAAAACATAAAAATATAACAAAATAAATAAACAACATAACATAAGCAAAAAAGATAGAAATAAATAACCAATAAATAGCAATAAATAACAGAAGATAGTCAGTTACAGTTGACAGGTTATGTGGCACTATGGAGATGTACAGCTGTTGGTAAGGACCTCAAGAAGCCCTTCTTAGAGCACCTAAGTTAAATAACCTGGTGGGTAAAAAAGCTCCTCCTTCTGACCTCTGCCATGGCCACCATGAAAACAGGGCTCTGACCCATGACAGAAGCCCCTACCCATCCAACTTTTTCGAAAATGCACCTTCCACCAGAAGTGATATTTCCCTCCCAGTACACCACCGAGACAGCACTTGAAAGCTGGGCTACGCTGCTGTATGAGACAGTTCGTGAGGTGCACTGCATTGTGGGAAATGTATACCCAGTCTTTCAGTCACAGTCTGGCACTCTATGGATTTGCTTGGGTGCTCAAGGGTTTGTATTCCCTGTTTTGCACCACTGTGCTTTAATTTTATAACTTCCTGAGTTAGTATATTTATTAGTGTTTGTGTGTATGAAAGAGAGAGAGAGAGAGAAAGAGAATGTGCATCAGCATGTATATATGTAGAGCAAGTACAACATGATGTGCAGACAGTAACAACAAAATATGTATCACCAAATGTTGCTATGTGCGTGACAAAGTGTGCCTGTGTGTGTAGTGAGAAAACCATCGCTGTCATGTACGTCAGTGCGTGTGTATCACATATGTATGTACATATGTGCACGTGTGTGAAGTCCCTTCTCTTGATTCTCCAAGCCTTGTCAGAGACCAAATTTTACAAAAATTTTTCAAAATAGCAACTAATACTTGTTAATAATTGTAAGTATTATAATTTTTTCCTTATCATATTATTTGAAGTGATTTTGGGCTGAATATTGGAAGGATTGAACAGGAAATTTTCCCAATGAGAAAAAAATGAGGAATTTGGAATCTGGTTTTTCAATATTCTGATAAGGTGGCATATGTGTATTTACCTTGAAGTGATGCAGTAAAGTTATCCAGTACAAATGGGTAAATAACTGAGAGACTTTGAAGAAATCATTAAACAATAAATGAAATATAAACTGCCATGGCTCCCCACTGGTAGATCTTGCAGCCACCTCACCTGTCCAGCTGGACTGTGGCCTCCTCCAGGATGCGCTGGCTGTGATGGCACCGCTCCACAAAGCTGCTCCACTCCTGCTGGCTGGAAGAGAGCTGTTGCTGCACCTCTAATGTGCTGGCTTTGGGGAGGTGGAGCAGGAGCTTTTCTCCCTCCTCGCACACTTGTGTCAGCTGCTCCTTGCCCTCCTCAGTCCGCCCCAGCACCTCCTACAGGCCAGGAGGAACAGTGTCAACCATCACCTTTGTCCTGAATGCAGTGTTTCACCTCCATAGGTCAATCCCCCACCTTGATTTTCTGCAGCTTGTCCTTGATGGCTGCGGCATTTCCTGAGTGGTCAAAACACTCTTTTACACCTTCCTTCAGCTCAAGGAGCCACATATGGAAGCCATTGACCAGATCTGTAGAGTGATAACCAGGGGTTAGAAGGATTGAAGTACAAAGACCATTTGCTTCAGAAGAGCTCTGCTCAAATATGGAATAACTGATGATCTTCTCAGTGGATGAGACCAGAAAGATGACACCATATCCTGTCCTCTGGAAGACAGACTTGCTCTTATCACAGAGACAGGACAGCCATCCCTCGCAAAATGGAACTAATACACCCCATAAAATGGAAATGGAAGCAGAATGACCATATAACAAGATGAATATTTTTAGAAGCCATTGTAGGGGATTTTCTCTGTACATGATGCTAATTATTAGAGTGTATGTGAGGATGCAGCCAAAGCCCTCACCAGTGAAGTGTTGCTGCAGGCCACCCTGCAGGGAACCCAGTGTGCAGGAGCAGTGCGTTTGCACAGCCTCGTGGCGCTTGGACAAGTCCTCGAGGGTTACGCCCAAACTGAACAGCTCTTCGGATGGGAAGTGCCTGGACAGCGACTCCAGTGAGTCACGTGTGGAGTCCGTGTTCACACGCAGGTTCTGTAGCTCTTTCTGGAGGTTCTGTCAGATGTAAGTGAAACAGGGGTCACTCACAGGATACATTCCAGGTCACAGTATAATTTTCCAACAAACAACAATGCAATAAAATGTTGTGTCCAAACAGACACATTACAACAAAAATGCAGCATTTGACAGCACACTAATTCAAATTATGGCAGTAGGTGGCATAGTGGTTAGAACCTCTGCTTTTGGATTTAAAGGTCCCACATTTGAGGTCCACCACCTGCTGTAGGACCCTTGATAAAAGTACTTGAGCTGAATTGACACTGTGAAAATGACCCAGCTGTATCAATGGGTAAATCATTGTACGTAGCTCTGGAAAAAAGTGCCAGATAAAACAGTGAATATTAAAAAGGTATTGGAGATTCAGTGTAGATTTCTGTTTGTACTTATCGTATATCGTTTTATTATTTATTCATTGTATGGTATTTAAAATGTAAAATATGGTACTGTACAACTTGTGATGTTATTGTGTATGTTTTTCATTTTTTTATATTTCAGATGTCTCTGAAGGAACATCCACTGTGCAAATTCCATTAAAGTGATCATATCTTACAGCAAGGGAGGAAATGGTTCCATGCTGGGGAATGGTTGAGGCTCAGGAGGCAGAGACTCAGAGCTTGAGGTGACCCACCTTAATTCTATATATGTCCTCCGGATCTGGGCAGTGCGGCAGGGTGGACAGAGAGTCCTCCACTTCCTGTAGTCTCCCAGAAATCTGGGAAATGAAATCCTCCAGTTCTTGCTTCTGAGAGCAGAAATCCTTCAATGTGCTGCTGTTCTGCTCCAGGAGCACCCTGGTGTGGTCCAGCTTCTTCTGCAGGTTGGCATCCAGGACCTAGCAGGAGAACAAAAACTCTTCAGCAAAATTGTAATCACAACCCCTGCAAGGAAAACCAAATATATTGATGCACATTGCCATGGCAATAGGTGAGGTAGTGGTTAGAGCTGCAACCTTGTATTCCAAGGATGCAGGTTCAAATCCCACCTCCCCTACTACAGTATCCTTACCCTAAACAGCCAAAATAAAAATTACCCTCCTGTTTACATTTTTACGCTATTTTTGAGTATCTTAAGTGTTCATCTGTGGTTTCCCTAATATAAAATTGTTCACACAGTGAAAACTGTCATAAGAGCTGTAGAGCAAGACTATACACAAAAGGCTTTTCTTTTAATGGAGTCTTTCAGGAGCATTTGTCAGGACTATCTCTGTACCTGTAGGTCAGAGGGCATGTCCTGGCTGCAAGTGAGTTCTTTCAGCTCACATTTCTTCTCCTGCAGGGTTTTTAGCGCTTGCTCCTTATGCTGCATTGCCACCTGGAAAAATAAAAAAAGGTGCTTTTGAAAACACGAAAGGTGTCTGGGGCCAAAGTAAGTGTATAAGACACAAATCATTGCAGTATTTGACCCAGAGTGCATCCTAGGCTTGGACCTGCAGCTCAGAAAGTCGTCTCTCTGTCTGCTGACTGTCTTTAAGGCTGGCAAGCCTCTTGCTGAGCTCTGTGGCCACACTGCTAGCCCAGCTATCAATGTCTCTTGCCATGTCCTGAAGCTCTGTCAACAGAGCCACACTACAACCAAGACGCTTGATGTTCTCATCAATCCTCTCAGATACCTGGAGGGAGGGACAAATGGTCACACAGAATCAACATCAGTCATGACTACATCAGACAAGACCAAACAACTTAAAGTTTTTACTGCAATATTCCTCATCTTGTTACTCATCTCCAACAGATGAACTGTAGAACACTGTGGAAGTGAGTTGAATTAAGGTGGTCTTACATTTGTATTTTGTTTGAGTCCTCTTTAGTGTCATCTATTAGCTTAGAGGGTAAATACAGGTTGGTTTCATTCAACGACAAACAGAAGATTTATAAAAGAGATGTGAAGAAAACAGTATATATAAATAAACGTGTTGTATGTGCTGCTTTGATACTGTGGACTATTAGTGAAAATAATATCACGAGAGATCCCCCACATATTTCAGCTTACATCTAGCCACTTCTCCAGCACAGCCTCCAGGTCCTGTTTGATCATTTGTGGCTCACAGTCTGGGATACTGCTCAGCTCACTCAATAACTGCTTCCCCTTGCTGGTGAGGAGGTCCAACTCCTCTTGACATTCCACCATCTCCACCTTTACTGCCTCGTGCTGTTGAGGAATTAATTAATGAGCAGACAACAATGGATCTGTTGTAGTGCCAGAAAATATTTAACATGCCCATGACAAGAGTAACTAAGTAATTTAGTATGGACTGAGTTCAGTACAAGAAACTAAGTTCTGACCCGAGAGAGCTCCCTCTGGATATCTTCCTGGTCCTTCAGGGGCCATTTGATCTCTGCTACGGTGCGTGCCTTCTCCATCATAATACTGACGGTGGACTTCAGACTCTGGAAATCCTTCAGGTAGTCTATGAGGAGGGCGCACTGCGCCTGTCTGTAGGGGGCAATAATTGGCAGCTGACTGGGACAAAAACGCACAAAGTTATGCACAAAGACGTATGCACACGTATGTGATGCATCATACCATCTGTCACAATTATCACCTCTGTGTTTCTATCAGTTCTATACGCAGCAAATTGTGTAATGTGCCCCAGCAAAAACAGTGGTATTGGATACACTGACTGTGCTTTGTCAGTTTCGACTCTGTATCTAAAGCAAAATGCATTTTTGTTGACTCTGCATTGCTTTGGAGAAAAGCTTCTGTTAAATGAATAAACACAAAAATATAAACGTATAATCTAACTTATGGTGACTTGGGGTTAGGGTGAGGGTTGGAATTAGCATTAAGGCTAGGATTGGGGCTGGGTTTAGCAATGGGGTTACAGTTGGCGTTGAGGTTCATGCTGGGGTTGGGTTGAATTTTTGTTACCGTATTTTGGAATTGTCAGGAGAAACCCTCCATTGGACAAGACAGATCAATATGTCCCTTTAATTTGCTTTTCTGTAGTCTCTTCTGCTGTCCTGCATCACAAATCTATCCTGAATATCAGCACGGAATGGGAGAGAGTATCTGGAAACACTCACCATGACCTCAGATCTCAAGCCACGAGCCAACAATTTCATAGCTTTGTGGAAAAAAACTAAATTTAATTTCTATGCTACCTTTAAAGTTGATGAAAGTAGGTTTCCAGCCAATGTAGAAACACTGAGATTGCTTAGCAAGTTAAGAGGAACAATCGGCTCACAGAGAGACCCAAAGAAGGTGTGGGAATGTAGTGGAAGGTAAACACGGTAGGAATGTGGGACAGACACAGGCTCTTTCATAAACACTGGTTCTTCTTGTAATCTGGAGTGTACACACAGGAACTGATGAGTTGTGGGAATCAGGGGTGGGCTGTGTCTGAAATCACATTCTGATACCTTGCATTTCAAGCACCCAAGTTTGAAAAAAATATCCAGCTGTATAAATATGTAAATCAGTGCAAGTCACTTTGGAGAAAAGAGCCAGGTACAATAATAAATGTATATGTCATTTTTACATGTTTTTATTGGCTGCCTCTTCTTCCAATGTTTGGCTCAGCCACGATCACCTGAACTGTTTGTATTTGTACACACCTACCTGTCATTGATTATCCTTTTGGTCTTCTCCCAGGCTGCCTCCAGCAGGCTAACCTCCCGTGGTGCCTCCCCAGCTAGCTCCAGGTCTCTCTGGGCAAGCTGCTTACCCTGCTCCCGCAGCCACTGTGCCTCGTTCTGGTGTGACAGCAGCTCCTCTTCCACCTGCTTGAAGCAGCGCAGCCTGCAGGGGATATAAGGTTCAATGAGATCCTGGGCTCAGACACAGAAAACAGTCAATAAGGTAAGTGCTGAGTTGTGCACCTTTGCTGGAGCTCCTGCTGTCCAGGTTCCTGGAGGCTCCACTCACAGGCCTTTTGCTCCATCTCCTGCAGTGCCGAAAGCAGATGGTCCTTTCTCTGGCGGAAGGTGCTCCACATCACTCCCAGGGCCTCTGCTTCACCCTGCTTGGTGCCCAGCAGGTTCTGCACACTCTCCAGAGATACAACAAGGGTTTCGACCAGCGATCTGCAGGTGGTCCTCAAACCCGCTCCATCCTCATGGAGCTGCCAGCGGGCTGCGCTGAGGCTGCTGTCCAGCGCAGCCACTTGCGCCTCCAGTTGACGAATATTGGCTGCAGCCGAGTCCAGCTCCTGCTGCAGAGCCTCACCCCGGTCCCGGTCCCAGCTGCCGGTGCCCTGTAGTACCTGCCTCGCACACAGCAGCTGGTTGGCCATTGCACTGTGGCCCTCCAGAAAGGCCTCCAATTGGCTGAGGCAGCCACTTCGGTGTTGCAGCAGCTGCTCCACCTCCAGGCAGAGCTGAAGGTAGTCGTTGTGGCGACCATGGAGGAGTGGTACCTCGGCCGGATCACAGGATGCAAAGAGGGAAGCGAAACGTTGCTCCACACTTGCTTTGGTGCTGGTTTGGTCCTGCAGCATGGCTTTCGCTTCCTGACAGGAAACCAAAGGGACCAATTTTAAACATTTGTTTATTAAGCAAACGAGGTAACCAAACGTATTTACAAATAAAATACCAACAGTCCACAACACACCTTGACGTGGGCATATGCAGCTGGGAGATCCGTAATGTCCACCTGGGAGACAGCATAGAGGCCAGACAAGAAGCTCTTACTCCAGCGCATGAACTCGGCCAGGGTTTGGTCAAACTGCTCCACCGCCTCCATGTGAGTCTGCAGCTGCTGGATTCTGAGGGAGATGGGGAATGGAACATAATCAGTGTGTCGTTTAGCAAATGAGAAATGGGAAGGGGTACAGTGTGAAACTGGAAGAGCTACAGGAAGATACAGAAGGAGTACAATGTGCAGCAGGAAGAGAAGTTTCTCCAAAGCGAAAAGTAGAGAGACAGGGTGAGAAATGGTGACGGACTGACACTGGTGGTTCCCTGACCTTTCAGGTACTGCTTTGATCTGCGTTCGCCACCTCCCCTCCAGCTGCTCCACGTGTGCTGTGAGCTCCTTCACCTGTTTGTGCAAAGCCGTCGGGTGCAGAGATGTTGCCAGTTCCAGGAGGTCCTTTAGGAAGGACTCCTGGCCTGGAGCCTTACCCTGTAATTCCTGCAGTTCAAAAGATTGCTGTCAGTACGAACCTGCTGAAGTCTCACCCCTGCTGTTCATTCCTTATTGTGCTGTATATATTGTAAACATGGCTTCTAGAGCTGTGTATACAGCATAAATTAAATTTGTTCTTTAGTCATCATTATGAAGACTGTGATATTGTGGGTCAGTTAGATCACATCATATAGTTGCCCCTCCCCTGGTTACCTGGAGCGGATGCAGCTGGCTCTGCAGTTTGGATTTATCCAGAGACAGGCAGAGGGGATCCAAGCGGCATGCGGACTCGCTCTTCTCGACCCATGACTCGAGGCTGGAGAGCTCCTTCTCATATCTGTACCAAACAACCGGTGGGTTTTTAAACAGGCAATCAGGTTCCCATTGGGGTGCACCAGGGGCGAAAAGAGAGAGGGACACTAGCGGCCATGCGCTGAGAGTAACACAAAGGCACACTCCTATCTCTCCTCGCCATGCAGCACCCTGTTTAATAACCCTACAAGTGCTCACCTCTGCCACAGAGACAGTAGATTCTCCAGGAGCACCTGCTTGTCACCAGCCTGTCTCAGATGGTCTTCTAGGTGGAGCTGCAGTGAGACTACTTCTTCCTCTGCCTGCCCAGGATCTGGGAGCAGCTGTGTCGTACCTGACAGCTCTAGCACAGCCTGTCTGAGCTGCTCGAGAGACTGGGTTGCATCCTGGGGCAGAAAGAAATATTATAAATTACACACAGAATACACATTACGCACATTAGTCCAGTAACAGTACGTTACACACACACAGACACCCTAAATACATTCTACACAGACATAAGTTTTACACATAATATACACAAAAATTACATATACATAAACTGTACACATGTTACACACACCATGCACCCTGCAGGTATACATTACAGGCATATGGCAGTATACACACACATTTCACCTGCTTAAAATATATAGCATATACATAAAACTCAGCATAGTATATTTTACAAATATTAAACACTAGACAAACACACCCTTCACATGTTACACATACACAAAATATACCCTTCACAACATCCCTCATATATATTGTTCGCACACACACACGCACAGTGTGGTGATAGAGAGCAGGGAGGTCTACCTGATGATCCTCAAGAGCCTTGCCAACATCAGATGAAGAGGCACAGGACGTCACTGGCTGCTCTAACCTGTCACTCAGCTTCCGCAGGGACAGCCGCACCTGTTGGACAGAAAACAGAGGACAGCTGTCAATGGAATGCTGCGAGGACAGAAAACCCTGCTAACACACAGACTGCACAGCACAAGCCATCTGTGTCACTTCACAATATCAACATATGGCAGTGGTGTCATCTGTCAACCCTGCATACATCCCACATGCATCTTTAAATATCGTGTGATCCAGTTCAGCGATTGAGGAAATAAAATTAGTGTAAGCCTTACTTAAGACAGTAATGACAGCAGAATTACAGCCATTCATTAAACATAATCTGCTTACATAATTTGATTACTTTTAATAATGCTATTAAAATTAGTCTGAGTGACAGGTGAGACCCAGCAATAGGCCAACGAGACAGTACCTGTTCCAGGTCTTGGGTGAACCTGTGCAGGTGGGCGGTGCTCTGCTCCAGATCTCTGCCCATCTTCTCCGCACTCTCCTGTAATTCGTCCCATTTCTGGCCCACCTGTGTCAGCCTCGCCCTCATGTGCTCCACCTCCCCTGGTGACACAAACTTGTCCAGCAAACGGCACACCAACTCCAGCCGGGGAAGGGCTTCTGATCTCTCGTGTAGACCTGCCTCCAAAGCCTGATGCAGTCATGACACAGATTAGTCAGCCTCATTACATCAGGGCTGTTTTTATTACCATGACTGGTAAAAATTTTACTTGACTCTTCATCTGGTGGCGAATGAGAAGATGCAAGGAGGACAGGTGGACTGCACGGGAGGTGCACGGGAGTCATTATACCTTCAGGGTGCTCTGTCGCAGCTGCTGAGACATGGTGCCATCCTTGAGGGTGTCCCACTCCTTCTCCTTCTCACTGAGCCAAGTGGACAAGGCCTGGATTGTGCTGTCAAACTCCTCCCACTGGGCTTTTGTGGTTTCTAATTGTTCAACTCTGAGCAGAAAGGAAACAATGGCAGCCAGAGGGTGGCACTGTGTAGCACTGACCTGGGGACACAACTGGAAGTAAACTTACTCTTTTTTGAGGCTGGCCCTGACATGGCCCTCCTGCTCCTCAAGCATCTTGGCCCGCTCCTGCAGCCAGGTCCGTTTAACAGGGCCTAGCTGGATATTTGCAGCCTCCTTCAGGAGCGGCTCCACCTGGTAGGCATGCTCCTCACTCTGGCTGCACGCCTCCTGCATGCAGTAACAGAGAGATAAGTAAAAGGCACTGCTTTAGATATGGCAACCAGCTGTATTGCCATGAGCACCGGCACGTGGGTCATCCAAGGGGCCACTGTTGGACCCACCCTGGTTTGCTGTAGCTTGACCATCAGACCATCCAGGCTGCTAAAATCACGGTCCCTACACAGGGAATTCTCAGCATGGCACACAAATGCCTCCAGAGTCTCCAGCTGCCTCTCCAAGTCTTCCCATGCAGCAAGAGTTTCCTGCATGACAGCAGACAGGAGAAGAAAGACATGTTACAGTGGGACAGGTAGGAATGCGATTTTGTAACTCTGCCAACAGGTTGGAGAATTCTGAGGTCACCTGCAGGCTGTTCTCCTCCTGCTTGGTGGTTTCTTCCAAGGAGCACAGGGCCCTCTCTAGTGTCTGCAGGTCCGGCTGCAGAGAGTCATTTGAGCCCTTTTCCATCAGGCAACGTCCATATACCACCTGTTGCTCTGCCTTGCTCCTTTTGACCTGCAGCCGCTCCAGAAACTCCTGCAGGCAGACACAAAGCAGTAAAGGATTGTTGCTGGTCTTTAGTGTTCAGCTCTACTGTCTATCTGTGAGTGACAACTAAATGCAGCAGTGCCTCTACCTTGTGGCTGAGAAGCATCTGCTGAGCCTCCCTCACATCCCTGGCATCCAGGATTTTAGCAGCTGATGCCTGGGTCTCCTTCTGGGCCTCCTGCAATTCCTCCAGTGACCGCAGCATCTCAGCCTGGAACTGGGCACGGGTTCGTGTGACCAAAAGCGCCTCCTGTACCTGCAGTAGGGGACAGCAACAAGAGACTCTCAGTAGTGGAGCACTCAGAGGGTGTTCATGTACCTTACAGTGTTCTGGCCAATATGGAGACCCATGTGGATCGTTTCAGAAGGACAAATGGATCCATTTGACCCAAGAAGTACAAAACCTTAGCAACTAGGGAAGACCCTCAAAGATATATTCAGACTTAGCAGGTAAGTGAGTTCAGATGTCTTGAACAAATCTGAAGGCAGCGGCGAGAATTCAGAATATGGTTGGACAGCGGGGCAGTTCACAGACAGGTATACCTCAGCCAGGGAGGACAGCAGGGACTTGTGGTCTGAGGAGAGCGTGGTGAGTACATCTCGCTGCAGTTTTGCATCACCTTCGAAGCAGACCTCTATAAGGGAAACCAGCTGGGACTCCAGCCAACCCAGGTTCTCCTGCTGCTCCTCAGCATCATGGTGTAGGTCCTGAAACATGAATCAGGAGGTGGGGTCAGATGGGGTTTTACTTGAACAGCTCCTTCCAACAAGGACCACAGTTAGGATCACTCACCTCCAGTCCAGTCTTCACCCGATCGTGTGCATCTGGGTCACCAGCCTGGGCCTTCAGTTCGTGCAGCTCTGATTTCTTTGAGGAGATCCAGGAAGCCAGTTGGGAACACCTGGAGAAAGGGGAGCGACACTTCCAAACTTTATTACACAGAACCCACACAATATTAAAACAGGATACTCATGGTAATTTCAGTTTTCTGATAAAAAAACACAGCTATGACCTCTGAGCAAATTAAATGCCTGTGTTGAGTGTAGGCAGGGCTCAATTGGCACCTGACACCACCCACCTTGAAATAAACTTCTCCCACTTGTCTGGGTGCCTCAGTAGCTCCTGGTAGGTGTTGTCCACCTGAGCCACAAGCTCTGCAATGGCTGTTCTGCAACTGTGGGCAGTCTGGTGGGTGGGATCATCATCTGGAAGCTTCTGACAGAGCTCCTCTATGTCCTGGAGCCTCTTCTCAAAAACTTGGGGACTCATCTCCCTGAAGAAGGCCTTGTGACATTCCAGAGAGAGTGGCTTTTATATGAGCTTTACTGTAACTGGTTCACAAAAACAGAAGCCCTGCCTACTGAACAGGGGCTCCACCCACTCACCCGGTGCTCTATGACCAGCTTCTCGCTGCCTGCCTTAGACAGGGTTTTCTTCTCCCGCTCCAGCTCTGCTCGACAATCCTGCACCAGCGTCATCAGCTGGCAACACCCAGCCTCCACTCTTAACCGCAGCAGATGGAAGGGTGCTTCTGTGTGGACATCCTGAGCAGCACAGTGATACAACCTGCTGTAATTCATGGCTACTACTGGATTTGGTGCCTATGGTCAAATTTTCAAAAGGAATCATGTGCATCTGCACTGTGCATGCGGCAAAGACGCAGCTCACACACCTTCCATTGCTTATGCAGTCTACAGACGGTCTCCTGCAGGCTCTGCTGCTCGCCCTCAGGCAGGATGTCAGTGAGCTCATCACAGGCCTTCAGGAAGGCACTCAGCACACGCTGGTCTAGCTGCCCAAAGAACTCCTGCTAGAGGAGAGAAATGTAAGTGCAGCTGGCCTGGTGAGGCCAGCCCTGGGAGATTGCCCTTGCAAAATGCCTGAGTGAGAGCCACAAGAGGGAGCCTTGGGACATCATACCGTATGTTTCTTGAGCAGCTCCTCTGGGTTACCCTGTTCTCCAAGTAATTCCTGAGCTGTGTTCAGCACCTTCTCCAGCTCCACACGTGACTCTTCGAACCTCTTCATTAGGCCACTGTTGCCCACCATGTGCTGTCTCCACTCTAATGTCTCCTGTACCATGATCTGGGGGGAAGAGGAGGACAGTGACCTCAGATGAGCTCTAGGCTGCACAAGCCATTCTTCTTCCCTCCATTTATTTCTGCATTCTCAACACTGGAACATGAGTGTGAATGAGTGACAGATGTCATAGAATGTCAATGCCAGTGCAAAGGACCTGCTGGCAAATTCAGATACATAATACATTTTTATTAATACAGGTAAAGCCCATTTTATGCACTAAATTGATTCCTGAAAATGTGATATAAATCAAAACTGTGTATACTGTGATCCTCTTGTAATTTAAATAGGAAGAATAATAATGCAGTCCCAGTCCTTCCGTCAACCCCCAGACCAACTACCCCAAATACAGTGTAAAGCACCTTGTGGTACGTGCAGCACACAGACAGGAGGTTATGCCGCATACAAAGGGTACAGTGCAGCACACACAGAATCACGGCGTGCAGCCCTTCACACACAGGGCATCACACTATAATAAGTGTCTATTTCTAGTCCTAGTCACTGATGACCCTATAACTTTAGTACCTCCTGTGACCTCAGATACTTGATTCAGGTGTCCCATCAAATAGCGTGCCTGGGAGTAGCTCACCTCTAGGGTGTGTTGCAGGTCGAGAACTCTCTTCTGCAGCAGCGACGTGTCAAAGTGGTGCAGGGTCCTGCTGGTACCCAGTGCTTCTATCAGGGACTGCTGGCCATGCTCCACAGCTGAAAGACTCCTCTTGCACATCTTCTGGCAGGTCAGCAGCTCCTGACCACCATGACAATGATGGGAGGCAACCAGAGACACCCATAAGATAAAAGTCAAAGAGGGACAGTAACGTATAACCACGAGGGTCACACTGCACAGTGTAAATCGTACTACAACAAAGCTCCCCAAGAGTAGTGACTACAGCTGTTGGCTTTGGACTTGAAGAATGCTCAAGGTTACCTTGAATTGGTACAGTACAAATTACCCAGCTTTGTTTTCCAAGCCACAGACTTGAAATTTGGTGATTCTTACACTAAGTGAAGTATTTGCATAGTCAAGTTCACTGTACTCCAAAAGGCTACAAAATATTTTGAATATTTAAAATTCAGGCTCTTAAAAGGCTCAGAGAAGCCAAAGTAGTAACATCACACGCAGTGTACACGCAAAGACGGTGACAGTTTTTCTTTCCTGCATGCATTATGACTTCTGCACTGATCACCGCCGCTCTTTTCAACACAGTAATTAATTTCCCTGCTACTTACTGCAAGAAATAACTACTCTGCCTTTCCCCTTCCTTCTCTCCTCCTGTGTGGAACTTGTTTCCCAGACTGCTGGATGGGGTAAGATGAGGTTTCCATGGGCACCACAGGGGCATTTAGTCTCCACGGCAATACTCTCAGCCCAGCCTCACCTGACACTTGTGCTTGTAGTCCACAGAGGCGTCTGAGTCGCGAGCCACTGTGATGATACTGGCTCTCTCCAGGTTCTCGTAGAAACTGGTGATGTGCTTCTCCATCTCTTCCAGGGCAGGGAGCAGACCCTGGGCTTCAGACAGTAGGTGCAGGTGCTTCTCCTTTACCTGGAAGGACAGAACAGCACAGGGGTGGAGAGGATGGACAGAATTGGGGTTGCTTGTGTGCACATATGGTCCTTTTCGCTGAGCTTTAACTGGTGTGTATTGTTAAGCAGCAGTTCCTCATCCCACTCGGTCAGCAAAGTGGTCAAAGTTAAAGCTGACCAGCAAGTGTGAGAGAGCTGGCATGCAACACACACCTTGCTCAGTTGATCCTTGATAGTTGCCACCGTCGCCTGCATCTGTGCAGCCTCTTCCTGTCGTTTGTCTTTGGCATGTAGCTGGATGGCCTGGTTTATCACCTTGTACTGCTCCTCTGTGGTAGCCAGCTTCTCCTTGATGTCCTTCAAGGGGGGGAGATGGGGAACAGAGGACAAGGGGTGGGAGAGTGAGAGAAGAAGCAAGGTCTGGGGTGTAGAGCCAGATTCCAAGGACTCTACCTACCTCCAGGTCTTGCACAAAGGATCTGACGTTGAGGAAGGACACCTGCACCAAGGCATCCATCTTTTCAGTGGCCAGCTGCACGAAGCTGGTCAGGCTGGACACTTCATCCTGGAAGTCTTTTCTTGCCCTGTCCAGCTCATTTGGCTGCACATACTGCTTGACCCTAATAAAAAGCTCCCTCCAACGCCCGTTCAGCAGGAGCAGCTGCTGCTTTAGCTCGAGTGACACCGCCTCGTTGCACGTCTCGATGAGGAAGTTCCCGGCATCATTCATGGTCACGTGCTGTTCTATCCAGTGTGGAAGGTCCTGGAAGAACTGCTACAGAGGGCAGGGAGAAAATGGGGGAGAAGCAACAGTGAGATGTACAGAGTCTAGCTAAGTGCCTCAAACAGGGGTCTCTTTTCTAAGGACCTGGCGTACCCGCTTTGTGCTCTCAGGCTCAGCCAGCTTCCTCTCGGCGTCCTCCAGCCAACCTTGCAGTGCCACCACCAAGCTGCTGTACCTCTCCCAGCTGGACAGCACCTCCTGCAGCATGGAGCGCACACTGCGCAGCTCCACAGACAGCTGCTTCCACTGCACCGACACATCGCTCAGGAAGTTGCTGATGCCCTCCCGCTCCTCAACTGGAAAGGGGGGGAGGGGGTGAGCAAGAGGAGCGAGGGACAAAAGGCTTACTTAATGGCATTAAATACAGAAAATCAAAGGATTTTCACAAAATCAATAATTACACAATAAAATTAACAAGTAATTTTAGTAAGTACTCTTTGTGAGAAATGGTATGAGTAAAGTGATATTTTCAGTCTGATTTCCTTAAGAATTCATTTGCCAGGATGGGACGGGTATCAGACGCGTACACTTCAGCTGTGAGCCAATTAGACCCCTTAGCTGCCACTGTGGGCAGGACTGACAGAAGATCCTCAGACTCACTGGAATAAAGCCAATGTGGCCTTGAGCCCATAGCCAGATTTAGAGCCTCTGCTTGTGTGTAAATATGAGTGAGAGCATCTGTGTGTTTGCATGTGCAGATATTGGTGTGTTTGTGTGTGAGCATGTGTGCGTAAATGTACAAACACACAAAAGAATCAGTCACTGCAGTTTTATGCCACTCCATGAGGCAGAGTCGTAATGAGCTCCCCTACAATCCCACTGGCTGAACCCCGAAATGGGCTGTAATGTGGTTTCCCCTTAACAAAGAACTAGGCCACCGCATCCCTTGTGACTCTTGGGTCGGCTGGAGTTTGGAGGATGTGTTTTAGCTACAGCTTGACAGGAATATGAATGTGTTTTACAAAACTAAGATCTCTGGTGAACTCTGATTGGAGCATTGCTAACCAGCTCTAACCAGGTCAAGCAATGATTGGCTGTTTGTATTGCAGCCATGGGTAATGGCCATCTAGTACTGCATCTAGGGAAATCAAAGTGGTTTTTACATTCACACTGATTGGAAAAAAGCATATTTGGGACATGGATTTCAAAAACAATGCTGTCTCAGTGCAGTTTTTGTGCCGAACAGATACACAGCACCAGTCACTAACCTGAGCTGTCAGACTGGACGTATACCTCAGCAGTTTGCTTCAGATTGCCGTATGCCATCTCATACTGGTCCATGAAGTTCTGCTCCTCCATGAAGGACTGTAGGTGTCAATCAGAAATATCCCATGTGGCCCCAATATGCCCTATTTCACTAAGTCAACCTGTAAATGCTCCACTTTGTGGAACCGTTAATTTCTGTCACTTTAAAGGGATTTATGGGCAGAGACGGGGCAGAGGGTCAAAAGAAGAGGTGTAGAAGATACTGAGGGAGGAGAGATCAGACACTGGCAGAGCACAAGGTGTAGGGGAGAGAGAAAGGGAGAAGATACCATTGTGGGTAGGGTATAAGCATGGAGGAACAGACTGACTCACAGTGTAGCTTTCTAGCAGCAGCTCCACTGACTCTTTGCGGCCGTACTTTACAACCCAGGTCTTTAGTTTTGATTCTGCCAGCATAAGGAATGCCAGCAAATGGTACTTCTTTTCCCAGAAATTCAGTTTTTTCAAGTGGACTTCATACAATGTCGACACATGATTGAATCTGTTGGTGATCAAACACAAATCAGTACAAAGGCTCCCTTCCATTGACCGTCCCATAATCCTCTCTGCCCCAAGTTCCTCCATGTGACTGCTGTATAACCCTCACCTCTCTGCCATGTCCTGCAGCTGTTCTGGGGGCACAGCCACCCCATTGACAGTGCCGTCCCGTTGGATCTGCTGGACGGTCTGACGGTGTTCCTCCAGACTCATCAGCAGTTCCTGTATATATGCATGTGGACACACACACACACACACACACACACACACACACACACACACACACACACACACACACACCTGTGTGAAATATTTCAGTCACACTCCCCCAATTACTAACCCTAGCCATCCTACAGGAACATATCTATTCACTGTTCCGTGTCCCCAGGCCCCACCTTGTGCTGCTCCAGCACCCGGTTTATGCCATCAGCTGTCTCCTTGTGGTCCTGCTGGATAGGCACTTCCTCCTGTAGAGCCGCCTCAGCCTGGTGCAGCCACGAGCTGACTGTACCCAGAACATCAGGAAGGGCTCCGTCGAGCTGCACATGCCAGTCCTGGAGCTACAGGAGTTCAAGAGTACACAGGTGTCACTGAACTGCTTGTGGTCACACAGTGACATTAATATTTCCTGAAAAATTTTACTTGGTAATGCTGTTTTCTCCACGCTGCAGCTATACTTAGCAGGTAGACCCTGCTGACCCCTCAGCATAAGTGATCTGCAGGGCTTGAGACACAATGCAGCTTTGTGCCCACTTCCTAACAAAAACCCTCTGTACCTCCACCCCCTCTTCCCAGAGCCACCTGTGACCCACTATTTGGACTCTGAGGACTGTCAAAACAAAGACCCTTGGTCCTTCACAGATAGTTTAATATAGTATAGTATAATATAGTATAGTATAGTCTAGTGTTAAAGTAGGAGCCCAAAAGGGCTGAGTGAGCACTGTGACCTGCACCACTTACCCGGGAGGTCATCCGCTCCCATGCCTGCTTGACCAGTGCCTGGTCCACAGTCAGCTTTCCATCTTGCTGCATGGGCTTCAGTAGTGTGTCGATCTGCTTTGCACACATCTCATGCTTCATGTGGAATGTCTTGAAGGACTGTCATAGACATTGCATAAGAATATGTGAGACAGTAAAACTATTTCAAAAGCAACATACAATGCAGTCTGCTGCCCCTTCCATTGCCCTACCTATAACTCTGCCCAGTGCTCAATTATTGTCCCATCCACTGACTACTCATTGCCCAGCCCACTGCCTTGAGAGGACACTAGCCCCACACTGACACACTTATTGCCCAGCCCACTGACGATCCATTACCCTACCCCCTACTGACCCACCAGCTGCCCCACCCACTGCTTTCTTCTTCATCCCTCTTATGCTTTACCTGGTTCTTTTCTACCAAGCTTCCCTGAGCCACTTGAGCCTGGATCAAGTCCTTTTCCAGCTGCTCCAATGAGGTCTTCATCTCCCTTAAGACCTTCCTCTGCTCTCTCTGTGTAGGGGTTTTGGGGACAGTAGAGCAAAAGTGTTAATCAAACCCTCGGGGGTAACTTAACAGTCAACCCAGATACTGTAGTCTACCTGTCTCCTCCATGCTACATGACCTGCAGCAGAATGTCGCTAAAAAGACATGCCAATTTCGACAGAAGGATATTTCACAAGCACTATCGGCAGTTATCTATGTTACCTGTAATCAGACATACCTCTAGCATCTGTTCTATTTCTCGAGGACCAAGAGCAAACTGTGACAAACAGCAAGGCAGAAAGAGGAAAGCATACGTGACACACACAAGGCATTGGTCAGGAGAGACAGAGAGACATGCAAAGGAGGAGGCTGTCAGCAGGTGCCACTGTGCTCAAATACATCAGCGGTACACAAGGCAAGCAACAAAGGGGACATCTGAGCTTACCTGTCGATAGGGAACAGAGAGTGAAAGAGGTGTGATGTACCCTTGAGGATGCTGGTGAAGTGAATGAGGAATGGAATAAATGGGATGGGGTGGCATGGGGTGGCATGGGTTGGTTTGGAATTGGTAGGATGGGGTGGATGAGGTGGTGTGGATTAGGGAGGTATGGATGACATTGGGTGGGATGATATGTGATGCATTAGGATGGTATGGGCTGGGTCGAGACTGGCAGGATGGGATGGTATGTGTTGAGTTAGGATGGCACTGGTAGGATGGGATGGATGGAATAGTTTGGGATGATAGAAAGTGAGAGAGAGTGAAGGCAGTTTCCAGTGAAACATGAGTTGGACAACAATGGCATGCAAAGAGAAAACACAAAACAAACACCTCAAAGGAGGCAACTTGAGCATCATGCTGATGACATATATGAAGGTGTTGATTTGTTTGGGCTCCAAGAAGAACAAGAAAGCCCCATCAGAGCAATGCAGGAACACACTGTGCTGCACTCATCAGGATATGTGAAAGTTTGGACTTTTGGATGTCTGCCAAATCAGCCATGTGTACCTTCAACACAAAATCAGGTGAAATGAAGAGTTCCCTTTGGGTCAGTTTGGTGCATCATGAGATAATAGCTATGGAACATTCAAAGAAGACATCTAGAGATAGAGAGAGCCAGCTACCTCCTCCTGCTGCTTATCAGGCTCTAAGTTGTGGGCATCTGGGTAGTGCTTCAGAAACTGGGCTACATATGTCATGATGGACTTGTCATCCGGTTTGTCCACGTCCACATCTGTGCAAAAAGTACCAGGAATTTACAGGTGACTGGCAAACATCCAGCATGATTAGATGGCAAACGTCAGCTCAACTGTCATTCAGGGTGACACCTAAGCCTTCGTACCTTCAGGGTCAAGCAGCCTTGGGATACCCAGCTGTTCCTCAGCTACTGAGAAAGCCTCCTCAAGGTTCTGCCTGTTGGACCTGCCCCGCACAACATCCATGTCCACAAGGTCTGGTCGGATGGCATGGATGACAGCATGAAAGGCAACCCCTGTGCGCCAGCTGGGGCCAAAGTCCTTCACTTCTACACCTAAACCCCTGTGACACACACACACACGCACACAAATGATTAGGGAAAGCACCCAACACACTAAGGTACATGTGCTGTGAATGGTGTGGAGGCTCAGTTCGAGTGAACTGTACTCTTACTTGGTCATCGTGTACTGCACCCATGTGAGTAGCGCCTTCCTGGCGTTCGCCTGAAACTTGGGGGTTGACTTTTTCTTGACGGGCGGGCTAGCTGTGTCCGAGCCAGTCACACTGTCCATTGAGGACATGCTGTTGCTCAAGGCCTCCATGGCCGGCAGGCTGCTGGTCAGCTCCTCAATCTGGGGGGGAATGGAAAAACATTAACCTCACCATACACACAAAGAGAAGGCTCCCCACTGCAGAACAGCATCACACAAAACCACCTGGAAGTAGAGGATGATGGTCCACATAAGACCCAGCACGATGGAGGGCCTCCCATCCACGATGTCTGTGGAATTGATGTTGACCAGCTTGATCTACAAGAAATATGATCATTTGTAAGAAACATCATACAGCACATGGCCAGTAAACATAGATTCAACTCAGACGCACTGTGTACAAGCAGCATGCATGAGAATGTAGACATTATGCATCACATGTGGGAGTAAACACAGAGAGCAGCACTAACCGGGGATCCTCTGTAAACTGACTGAGACACAAAAGAGAGAGACCACAGAGCCTTAGAGTCACACTGCATTCAAATGGCAACAATAGCCAGGTGTGGGGCATTCTGGAATTGTGACCAACAAAGTGCCCCCGTGACACACTTACCCTTCTGCCCTCGAGAAACTTGAGGGCCGTGCCGACATTTGAGAGCCAGTGAATCCTGCGTAACTGGCGGCCTTGTTCGCAGGGCTGGAGAGACACGGATCGAGGGCGTCAAAAAGAAGAACATAAGGACTCGGACAGATCTCTGTGTCACAGGGGGAGTTCAACGGGACCTCAGAAAGCTCACCATGTCACTGATTTTCATGATCTTGGTACCTTATGCTGATCTGATATTCATAGTTGGCTCAGTATGTATAAAATATTAACTAATAATACAATCTGGGATATAAAAATCTCACCTAACACTCGCTTTCTTTGTTGTTTGTCCTCTCCAGGTAAGATTATCTGTCCTTCAGAATAGGAGGACTTTCACTCCATGCATAACAGGATTTAATATCCCATCACTTTCAACATGTTTGTCAGGGATTAACCCCTCGGTTACCTCGCCACAACCCCCATGCACTCACCAGCTTCTGGCCTGACAGCGTCTCCAGCAGAGCCAGCAACATCACTCCATCCTTGATGTCCTCAAAGAGGTCTTTGATGACCAAGGGTGGTGTGCGCTACAAGGACACAGAAAAAATCTTTAGAAAGAGAAGAGAAGAGAAGAGAAGAGAAGAGAAGAGAAGAGAAGAGAAGAGCTCTTGATGCTGATCCCCTGGTGAACACAGACCAAAGATACTGACTTAAAAAGCATCTAACCTGCAGGACATCAGCCATATAGTAAAACTCACTAAATGCTCAGTGCTACAGGGCCTTCCCTGGTGAAGTACTGCCCTCAAATCATTTCATGTTCAAGACTCAATCATCAAGGTTATTCATAACACAGAGGATTATAAAACATTGTCAGGTTCAACACTATTGGGGTTCCTACATCCAATCCCTACTCCCCAGCAGGACTGTAACACTCCTTCATCTCTGGCTGCCTGGTGGTCTCACCACTTCAACAGCTTTGTCTGCTGTTGATGCACCTTTATCCAGTCTGTGTTGCATCATGTGTTGGAGAAAAATGTCTGGATAATAAAAAAAAAAATTTAATGTATTTTGAATAGGACAGATTAAGAGAGCGTACTCTGTCTCCAGTGTAATACTGAGAGCTGTGACATGGTACAGATGCTCATCCCTCTGCTGTTCCTGACAGGATATTAAAGATGCCTCCTAATACCCAGCCACGTGATGCTGCTAAAGGGGCTTACGTGGAAACGAATTCAGGCAAAATTTATTTCAATCTCTTCCATTTAGAGGGATTAAAAAAGCTCTGTCCCGGTTGTCCTGCCAAAGCTGTCAGTTAAACTACCACCTTCAAGGTCCCTGCTCTGCAGTTCAGAACCAGTGGTACCGATCATTTTAAAGACGTGATAACCCTCAATTATCCAGCCTTTTACCACACCAATACATCATCTGTCACTAATTAACTCATTTCTTTAACATGAAATAAAAATGATCCACTTAAAAACTGTGTTTACAAAGGATAATGAATTGACACGGGAACCGGAGAATCCGATTGGCTCTAATTGCTTATTTGATTAGACAAAGAGGTGCCGTGGGCTGAGCCAGATGCTGTATCTTTGTCTGCTAATGCAGTGTGAAAACTGCTGACTGTGGCTCTGAAATCCCACAAATCGGCACCACAAATCCCCCGTGAGGTTTGTTTGTGCAGTGTCTAGCGCCACCTAGAGGAAGTGCTTCTGTGTTCCCTTTAGCTGTCACTTGCTGACTGTGAAGCCCAGGCCTTACAAGCAACTAAGAAATACTACTACTACTACTTCCGGTAGAGCTTCTCATTGCAAAGCCTTAACCACTAGTTTGCCCTCTGGCTTTGGGGGGAGGGTCTGTCTAAAGCTCTTAAGGAGATTTGAGGGGACTCTTCCCTGTCTTCCAAACCAAACTGCCCATCAGGTCCAGCTATTTCCTGGCTGCCATGGGTACAAACATCATGGTGGAGGAGGAGGTCCAATGACACAGGGCTCTCTCATCACACATCATGCATAAACATACTTTTCACACCTTTGCAAACACAACTTGCACATGTTTTGCACACAGGTTCTACAAACACCCTTATTACATGCATACTTTACACGTATTTTCATATGTTTTTGCTTAAAATATTAGTGATGAGATGCCTTTTGTATTTTTCCTGTAAAAATGTCCATCATTTTCAAAATGCGGCATTGATTATTCCCATCTGTGCCGTCCCCTGGAATCCCCTGAGCTTTCTTTAATGCTAAATAATCCCAACATTTCCAGCTTCTGTGGCGTTAGAAAGTGACAAGCGTGATGGAAAAACTGGTCTGAAGTGATTAAAGTCTCCATAAGACATGAATGCGTAATCACAGTAATCCTGAATATTAGGGTGTTACATCCAATATGTGAATTTTTTTCTGCTGCTCAAGATACATAAAATTAATGTGACTTCAGTCTCATTGTCATTTTCCCCTTTAATTTGAGGACTTATGTGGCATTCAGACTCCCGCTGGGGCAGTTTGGTTTCAGCATTTCTCTAAAGGGTACAGCAGAAGTGTCCTGGGATTTGCAGTAGAAATATGTCCATTTCCTTAAACACTACAGAACAGCAGTTTTTATGGTAGCACAAATCAAAGCAACGCAAAAGGGAAATGACAGTGAATGAATTGAGTGAGTGAATGAATGAAACAAAAATAACTGTTGTCATGAAACACAATACCACACTCTATTATCTTGCTCCTGATATTTTGCCACTTTACCACGTTTTGAAAGAACAGATTTCCCCTCATGCTATTTCCCCCGAAATTCCGCCAACCTTGCCATGCATGGAATGTGTTACCATCCCCTAAGTCCATCAGATCCCAAGTATGACAACGCTGGCTTCAGTCTAGAAGAGCACAGTCCTTGGAACAGCAAAAATCCTGCACAGTACCCTCAAACTCTGTGGTCTCTAGTATGAGACCCGAGACTGAGGAAAGTTACCACCTACTGTCGAAAATGGGGTTAGAAGGAATTTTTATATATTTTTATATATATATATATATATATATATATATATATATATATATATATATATATATATATGAGAGAGAGAGTAGGTTTAAGGCTGTATATATATGTAAACCCCATTTTACGCCCTTTATTCCCTTAAACCCTGAAAACCCTACACAAATCAAAACAGTGTATACTAGGATGCTATTTCACGGTATTTTAAATAGGAAAAAATAATGCATTTGCAGCCCATCAGAAAACCCCCAAAAACAACTTTCCGAAAAATCACTCAAACACTGTAAAACACCCTGCAGCATGTGTACCATGGCAGCATGCAGCACACGGACAGGGAATCACGCGGTGCGGTGCAGCACACACAGCAGTAGACTGCACAGTGCACCCCACACACACAGGCGATTGCGATGTGTACCATGCACACACACCGGGGATCGCATGCACTGTCAGCACACGGGATTGCGCCGTATAGCAATGCACTAGTGGTGAAGGGGAGGACACCTTTAAGGCTGGAAAAGGAAAAGATGAAGACCTTGATTGGTTGCTAAAAGGGGGAGGAGTGAGAGACACAGCAATGTCTGCAGTGGAAATAGGGGATGGCTGAACTATTTCCTCACTTGACTTTATTCATTTTAATTTATTAATTTATTATTTATTTTCTCTATGTTTGACACACTATGCTAACCTACCTAAGTATAGTAAAACCCCACCATAAGTGCCCAAAAAATTCAAGCAGGTAAAATGTGGGGCTGCCTAATTGCGAGGTTAATGAAAAACTATACTTTCAGTCGGATTCTAGTTACTGTGTGAAAAGAAAAAGGAAAGAAATGTTTTTATTTATTAGATGTTTAGAAACAAACCGATTATTACACCCACGTGCACGCAACAGATATAATACGTAGTAATATTAATAAAATAATAATACCGTAATGACCAATTTCCGCCACACTGTTGGTGATGCTACAAAAGGAGGGCTTAGGAGACTACACTGTGGGAACACAAGCTTTGTTTCTCTGCGGCATGTTTAAATTATATAGTTGCATGCAGAACCCACTCCAAAGTTCTTTAACACAATGAACACAGAGAGTCAACAATCATACAATCCTATAACTTCCCAAAATGGATAGACACAACTGTGCCCTGAGTCACTGCGTGAGAAGAAGCACTCTAAAAAATGAATTGAAATTAACTATTTACAAACATGAACCAGTAGTACATTGATGTTGATATAAAGTCGATATAAAGAAAGACAGGATCCAATTGTTAATCACATTATATCCAAATCTGTCTCATTGCAGGGCTTTACTGTATGTACTAATCCATACAACAAAAGAGTATAACACACTTAAACACACTATGGGCAATTCAGCATCTCCAGTTCACACAAGTCTTTGGACTGGGAGAAAACCAGACCATGCAGAGGGACACAAAAACAGAGGAAAAACGCAAAGACCACACAGACTCAGCAGCATTGTAACCCACATGCAAACACACAGCCCCAGGATTTATGAGGCATCAACACTATCAGCTGCACCATCAAGCCACCCAGACTTCAGAACAATTTGCAGACAAAACATATGAGGGCAACAGAGGTGTATGTGTCACTTTGCATTTCAACGTTTCAGTCCAGTGGGGTTCAAGCCTCAGCTCAGGTCTTCAAGAACAAACCCCTCCACTTCCTCCAGGCCACGCAGTTCCATCAGCTTCTACCTACCTTGGCCAAGTGGGAGTTGATCCACTTCGTGAACGTCCTTTTCTGAACTGCCTCCTGTTCATCTGAAAGATAAAGGAAAACAATGCTATTACATAACCGCACTTTTATTAATGCCCTTTTGTAGAAATTAACTGAACTTACTTGATTGACCTGCCAATTTGAGCAAATAAAGTCCCCGTTTCATGGTGCCCTGTTCTGACCCTCAACTGCCTGCAGTTCGACATTTCAGTGACATTTTCAGCGAGGCGCCTCTTCCTGCTACTCAAAGAACTGCTTGTTTTCCATCCACAAAATGTGGGCTAAACAGGTCCCCGCTGCATCTCAGATCTATGTTGTTTTGTAAGCCAAAGGGAATCTTTCCTGTGGTAACAGCTTCAAATACAAACAGATATTTCTCTTTATATTTATTTTGCCAAAAACATTTCTCCAAAGTGATTTACCTCCTGTGGTAGTACCGTACATATGTTATACATACCCCAAACTGCAACAGTAAAAACACCCTGATGTATAAATAGGTAAAACACTGTGAGAATTTTAGCACTGCAAGACCTTTGAAGAAAAGTGCTGAATAAATTAGTTAAAACTGCTGTTTTGTTCTTGAGCAGAAGAAATTTTGAGATAAACAAAATGCTCCTACAGACCCTCACACTGACCCTCTTAGTCCCCCATCTGCAGCTCCTGCATTGAGGCTGTCTGAACTGAGGCTCATGGTGTCCAGACAGACTGCTCTGCCCCTGCAGCCCCCCAGTCCTGGTGGTGCTGAGCCCCCCCACCCCACTCTCACCCCCACCAGTAGGTGAGCAGGTTCTGCAGCCTGAGCGTCAAGCATTACCTGCAGCCTGCACCGTGTGGACACACACACAGGTCGTAAATGTAGTTTCACACAAAGCAGCGTTAACAAACTTTGCAATGTGGTCATGCAGTCACACGGACTGAACCGATCACACACCCAGCAGACTGTGGAAATGCTGAAGAGCAGAAAACGCGATGCTTCCCAAACATCAACACATAAAACACTTACTGTGAAATTGCATGATGGGAATGTTCAACAACACAGGACTAAGGTGTTACACCTGCTTATTACCCACCATTATAAACCCATAATCTTGCGGTGTGCATAATTAAAATACTGCACGACAAAAAACATATCCTCAGCCCCTGCTGGGGTACAGTAGCCGTGACGACGTACTGCCTCCCGCCTGTCGTCCAGTCACAGCTCCACCTTCCACGCTAATGTATTCGAGCCGGTGGATCATGTATAATGCATATTCACAGGCTTTATTTTTGTGAGTTAATGTAGCCCTCATCAAGCCCGGCATGAGGCAGAACAAGCTGCTGAATGAACAAGGCGAGGGCACGCTGATAACCCACCCACACAAATATGCCCTCCCACAGGATCGAGGTGACTTTGAGCACAGATCCCGCACGGTGCCCTCTGTGGGAGGTGGGCAGGCTGCACAATACAGAGACTCAATCATGTCCTGAATCAAAAGGAAACACTCAGAAACCCACAAGCGCTTGTCCCAACCTGCAGGCGGACAGACAGAGTTCGACAAAGCACATGCTGAGGAACACCCTACTCTCATCTGCTTCTTGCCGCTTCACCTGCTGTATGATCTCACACACATACACACATTTGCCGGCCCACTTACCGTGCAGGTACTGGAAGAAGCCGGTGACCAGATTAACAGTTGTGCTCTTTGACACAGACACACACACATCCTCATGCTGAGCCATCCTGCACCCAGGGGTCTGCCCTTCGCACATGAGCGAGACAAATGGGAGGGCACTATCCCTTGCACAGCTAAGTCCCGGTGCAGCCACGCACCAAATGCGAAGCCCAGCCTGTGTCCATGTGTGTGTCCCAGCAGTCTGATCCTCTGCGTCCTTCTCAGCCTACAGGAATAATAATCTGATTGCTCAGAACAGCCAATCAGCATGCAGGAGCTGGTGATGTCACCCTGGCAAAGGGGGGTTTGTTTATGGAGCAGGTGCCAGACCGACTCGTACATACGCAAGCGCGCGCGTACACGCACACACACACACACACACACACACGCGCGCGCTCATGTATTCACGTAACAACGCAAATGAAAACGCATACAAAACACACTAACAAAATTCATTCACGTTCACATACAATACACACGCAAACACACAAACTTAAAAAAGAAAACTCACATACCTGTGCAAACACACAAACACACAAACACACACAGCAGTGAGGGTACACAGTGGGACTGGAATCTCTACAACAAAAGCACTTCTTTCTTCCTGAGATGAAACAACGGCCAAGAAGACATCTGGAACCTTAACAAAGCCTGCGGAATATGTGTGTGTGTGTGTGTGTGTGTGTGTGTGTGTGTGTGTGCACGCGCGCGCATCTGTGCATACCTGCATTCTTACGTATGTGTTTCTTTGTGAATGTGTTTGCAGGTTTTTGTGTATATGCAGAAGTTTGGAATGTGTGTCACATCTACAGCCACATATACACACAGAGTGAATCAAATTCATTGGTGACCTCACACAGTCAGTGCTATAAACAAAGAAATATGAAGGCCCTGTACTGGAGTGTGATGGGTCTCCGTGCTCCTTCTTTATCGTATTCATTAATAACGTGTGGCAGCTGTCATCCGTCGTCAGCTTTGTCCTGATTGCTCCATTACCAGCACCCCCCACCCACACCCCCATTCTGTCTCACACTGCCACTACGCAACTAATTAGACAGCGTAATGATGACTGTCGATATCATCTCAGCCCCGGAGCGAGGACTTCAGCGCCTGCCTTTAATAACCAACAGTAAAACCTGTGCCGCACATTTTATTACGTTAGCTTCTATATTCGTGGTATAATTCAGGTTTTCTGCAATAAAATTCATAATCCGGCAAATTATTTAACAATTAGCAATAGGACAATAGCAGCACACATACACACACACACACACACACACACACAAAAAAAGAAGCAGAGGTCAAAGGGCAGTGCTCTTTGGCCAATCGCCAAAAACAGTACATTTACATGAAGAACACCATTAAACCAAAATAATGGAAACAATTCTGACACTTGCAGGAGTTGGGGGTTTAAACCAGGCAAGACTGGAGCACGGGTGGCTGTGAGAAGACCACACACATCGGATAGAATCGTATACCAGTGAAAATTAGCTGCACATCAGTAATCTGAGCTAAATTAAAAAGTAAAATGGATTAGTCAGAGCTACAGGACTACGAAAGTCATGATTTACCCATTTGCACAGCTGGGTAATTTTTATTGCATCCATTCAGGGTAATTACCTTGAACAAGGGCACAACAGCAGGAGGTGGGTTTTGAACCTGGGTCTTCTGAGTAGAAGGCAGCAGCAGCTTTAACCATTATGCCATTAACTGCCTCATTTGTACATTTCCATCATTCAAAGTGTAATATTTAGGTTTTCATTAGGTGATCACGATAACAAAGGGCAGCGAAGGAAAAGTAGAGACTAGCTGTGTGTCAATCATCCGCACAGCTGGCAGAAGCACGACAAGGATGCGGTATGGTGGACTGGAGAGGACAATGGATCTGCTGTCAGATGAAACACAGATGGAGGGCGAACAATAGAGCAGAGCAAACTGTGCGGGATCCAAGCACAAATACCTGTCTGAAGTGTGTCCTTCATGCATATTCAACACCTTCAGCTATCTGGGGGGGGGTGCAGTGGTTACAGCTTCTGCCTTAGGATTTGAAGGTCCGAGGTTTGACTAATGTAAACCCTTTGGTCAAAATGCTTACGCTAAAGTGCTTCAGAAAAAAATACCCTTTATATAAACGTATAAATTACTGTTGTATTGTTTACAGTGTTAAGTAGATTAACACTGTAAATCAAGAAAAGTATCAGCTAAATTAATATATGTATATTGAGGGCCTGAAGCTCCATCCGCTGAGTGGTTCTGCACTCCATTCAATGAATAATTAGAAAACAAAATATACAGAAGAACACAAAGAGAAGAAGAAAAAGGGAACTGCAAGGGGACAGGAGAACCTAGGTTTGCGATGGATGGCCTGAGGATGTGGTGCCTGTGCAACCAGACTCTCTTGTGTGGAAATACCTGCAGCTTGAAAATTGGACCAGAGGCAAGATGAGTCTCACACATCCCACCTGCAGCATACAGGCACCTGGGGTTCACAGACAAGTCTGAAGGCAAAGATCAATGGAAGGGAAGGCTGCTCAATGGTGGCTGGAGGCTGGTTGTTCACTTGGCAACCTGCCCCCCAGCAAAGCAAGCACCATCCCACAGAAAAAAGCACTTTCAGCCATAAAGGCAAACAAACAGTCCTCTGAAGTCTGCCCCATCTCTTTTATTGATTCTGAGGATACTGAGCTGCAGTAAGAAGCCTTTCTTCTTCAGACATGTGGAAGTTGAGAAACAGCGCCACTTAGTGGCCATCATAGAAACGGCCTGCTGTTTGGCCCCTGGGCAAAGCAAACATCAGACAACATTTATGAGGAACTGATGATCTACTTGGAAGAAAAAAAAATACATATTACACAGTCCTAGCAATACACACACAAAAGTTTACATGATTAAAATGCAAAAAATGTCCTTCTTTCTGTTCCTCTTTGCTTCCATTTCTCATGTAAATTCCTGGAATATCTGCCCTAGAGAAGGGGGCTGAACCCATTTACCTTGTGAATTCTCCAGAGACTTACATTTCCATTTTGCAGTGGCCGATTCCCACCTCCACTCCTTAATAAGCTTCTCTATAAATCAGTCCTAATTAATGCCCAGCAGGAAGAAACAGGTGTTCTTAGACAGCATAAAACCTACCCATTTTTACCTATCACTATAGCAACCTTGCCCACTAAAAGCATTTGTGCTTTATCTTTGTTAGCACGCTCTGCTCCAAACCCCGCCCCGTTTCACAGCACAAAGCATAAAGCAGAGGATGAACACACAAGAACGTCAAGAATGTCTAGTCATGTTTGAGTTGTCACACTGGAGAAAATATCCATGAGCAGAACCCATGACGAGGTGTTAAGAGGGTAGGACACAGGTTGCTCAGTTCTCTTTACTACATGATCTCTTCTGGTTCCCTTCCCCTCTCGTTTTATAGTTCCCTTGTCCTTTTGATCTCGTTTCTTCAACCAGTTCCTCCCTTGTTGCCTCGCCCTCTTTCTCTAAATTCCTTTTCCACTTGTTGTCTTATTCCCTTTTTGTCCTACTTATTTGTACCCTACTTTTCTTATTCCCTTTATGTCTCATGCCCAAGCTCTCTTACAGTTTTGCTCCCTAATTCCCTTGTCCCCTAGTTTATTGCCTTGTTCACTATTTCTTGAGTCCTGTTCTTCTCTGGTTCCTTAGTTTCCCCTGTTTCTCAGTTGTCTATTTCCATTTTTGTCTCCCCATTTCCCACGCTATTTTGTTCTGTTGCCTCTCTTCCTTCAGGGAAACACTACACTTCCTGACATTTAATATGGATGCTGTCCAGCCAGTTCATGTCTTGTGTTGCTGACAGGTGTGCAGAGAGAGAAACTACTGGTGTGATTCTCACTGCCGAGCAGTGCCACCACAGGGTTTCACATCCTCCTCGTCTGTATGCCACATGCACACTGGTATACACACACACATATGCACGCACACACCACACACGTGCACACACACCCTGTTCTGTTGCCCAGGGGTACAGAATCAATCACAGCCACACCTCTACCTGTGTCAGGGTTTCCATGACAACTCTGCCCAAGCACCCTGTGGCTTCTAAAGGTTGCCCTAGATGTGTCGACATCCCTCCCTGTGGTTGGCCCCAGTCTGAGTAAAAAACCTCGCAGCTCAATTCGCTGTACTGCAGCGAGACTACTTTTTTATTTAACAAACACCTTTATCCAAGTGAAATTACAAGATTTTACTCCATCACCTGAGTACAACACTGACAGTTCCATGTAACCCTAAAAGCCCTATACAACATGTCCAATTATATTTATTCATTTAGTTTCTTTCATTTCTCCATAATGACCTACAACGTAAGCTTCTTACACTCATGCATCTAAGCAATTTTAAGAGCAGTAGCTCAGGGTAAGTACTTTGCTCAAGAGTACTGTAACAGGAGGTGTGATTCAAACCTACAACCTCGAGCCCACCGCTCTAACCACTATGCCACTTGCTACCACTGTATCCAAAGCACACCTCACATATGATTCAATGATCTTAAAGTCAAAGACTGCGCTGTGATGATGGAGGATTGTGCACGGTACTGGTCCTGATTCTGGATGCAAGAGTGATTCTTAAGGATGGATTCCAGTAAGACCTGCTACCTGGGTTCTACTCCTTCCGTATGATTAAGTTCTGCACATGATTTTATTGTTCCTTCTTTCCTCCAGGAGTTTCTCCACCTCTTTCTGTAAAGAACCGAAAAGCCATTTAACCACATTCTGTATCACCATGAGCACTGTGTCAGTGAAGACACCTCATTATATTCGCTCACACACTTTGAGAAAACAGGCAGTGCTCTGCAGTGCCATCATGTCTGCATCCTGTATCTGACCAGCTTTCCCGCCAAAGGGGGTGACGGCATGCTTCCTGGGCAACCCTCCAAGCACTGCAGTGGGCTGCCAGTCAGACAGGGCTTCATTAACATACTGAACAAATACTTGACTAGCTGCTCCAGCTTATCACTACAGCACACCTAAACTCCCTTCTCAAAGGCACATCTGTGCAAAGAAAATAATTAATCTAATAAAGCTAATGTGTCCTAATAAATGAAGCGAATAAGTACTATAATAATGGCATTTAAAAGCCAGACTGGGAACATCCACTGCCTGGAGATTGGGGTTTAAACACAGTACCCCATGGATCTCACTGAAGTCTGACTGATGTGTGACTCTCTGCCAAACCCAAACCCTACAGTGCCACGTTTTAGTCTAGCCCTCCACAGAAACCTTCTCACACAGATGCAGTGCCACCCAAGATACCCCAGAAGGCAATGCAGTGAAGCCATCCTTAAACAGACAGAAGAATTGAGTGGGCAACTTGCCCATGTGCCACACAAATAAGAAGGGCCCTCAAAACAGAGCCGGAACGGGTGCCAGAGCACATGGGACTAGGGAGGGGGGTGGGAGTGGAGTCTGACAGAGGAGACCCCGGCAGCAGACTTCTCTCCTCAGCCATATGGCAGCCCTGACTGTTTGCTGCTGAGCTGCTGCTTGCTCCTCTGCATCCTGTCAGTGGAAAAGAGGGCAAATTCACACATTTCCTATGCAGGGCAACAAGGGGATCAATTTAGCTTTGGGGAAATTTGGCTGTTTGGTCAGGCTTTCAGTTAGGGAGAGATGACTGTCCTCAAGTTGAAGCACAGAACATTTCATCATGGTATATACACTGTAAATAGCACTTTACTTGCCATCATCACCTGTGCTCTTCACTGGCATCTGTGGTCTATGATATTTACACAGATTAGTCATCATTCAAATGAATGTAAGAAAGCTGACGGTACCAAATGGCACTAATGACGTGCCGAAACACCGTACCTATCCGTAAGGGGACCGTTTCACAGATGCTGCCTACAATGTTGCCATGGTAACATAAACAAATATTAGTCTCTCTTCTCCTCCTAATGCTCCCCCTCGGCCCCTTGCCGAGAAACTGTCCAACCACAAGGCAAGGAGCCACTATCAGTTCACCCTCAGAGCAGGAGCTGCTGACATTGTCTTGCAGCTCCGGAAGGAAGAGGAAAGAAATGCCACCCACTTCCTTGCAGCAGTGGTGGCGCACAGAGTCACTTGGCTCTAAGGGACTTTTGCATTGTGGGCTGGGTGGCACTTGGCTTGGTAGTGGAGTACAGTCGCATCTTTTCAAAGGGAGGTAAAAATGGATAATAGACATCAGTTCACTCACAGCTGACTGTACAAAAATGCTGTAACCTGATTAAAGCACAGTAATCTGGAAATAATAAGTTTAAACTTGAATTCTAACAAGTTTAGTTAGAAGCAAAACTGTGAATTCTTTTATTCTGCTGCCTAACATAGTCCTGCATCATTGTTCTGAATGCTTATACAGCATCAACAGTCCCTAACTCTGACCAGTCACATTACAAGTCATCATCCTGACTTACTGGTCACCTTATAATCATGAAAACATGACTGGTGAAAGTTTTCATCTCCACTGGAAATGTACTACAGTGAAATAGGGAAGACAGTTAAATGAAATTTAAAGCTTTAATGTAGAAACAGCAGTAAACAGGAAGTTTATAATAGAAAAAGCTCAAGTAGTTTCCTTCCGTCACAATGTCACCCTAGTAATGTGGTTTACTTCAAAATTAACACTTACAAACACTAGTCATCAAAGCCAAAAAACTACAAAATAAATATGAAAGTGATTATTTATGGAGTTGTTAAAGATAATGCAAGAACAGTAACTGTAAATAGAATGATTTTTTTTTTTACTCAGTGCAAACTGTAAATTTGAGAGCTGAAGTTCAATGTCAAAATTCAGGCTCTGTTGTGAGGTTGTCAGCAGACCCTACTACTGTCTGTTACAAACATTGAGGTCAGCTGCAAAGGACATCTTGAGCAGAACAGGCCAAAATAAATATCTGGAAAAGTAAAGAAATATCTGCTATACTCACAACAATCATACTTTCAAACATTCTAAGTCAGAAGAAGTATTACAATACAGCTTGAGGTTTGTCGAGTCAGAGCAACAGCAGCAGATGAAACAGGGCAGATGTCTTTATTGCGGTGAAATCTGTTATAACAATGTTAGTACTGCACAGCATCATTAAATGTGAGCTTTGAGAAAGTATTTCTGTAAACTGGACTTCAATCACAGGTCCATGTGAAACCGAAGGAACATGGGTCTAAGGTTCATGTGATGCGGCCAAAGCGGAGACTGATCTTTGAAGAAATGGTGGTTTCAAAACCCTCAGCAAGTTATTAATAATACCACTTCTAAACGCCTCACTTCTTCTCTGGCATCATAACTCTCTGCACTAATTACTCAGTGTCTCGTGGCAATTGCATAGCAATCAGATGAAACACGGTGGAAATGCACTGTGTAAATGACACGTGTGATATGTGTTTGGTGGTCCAGCTTCACGGTCTGCATGTGCTTCATCTGCACAGCTTTTCACTCACGCAAAACAGACAGACACACGTGCAGCTCAACTATCAAATCATGAGTGGGAATGGCTTTGCGTTGCTCAACATACCTTGTGTTGGTCAATCCTCAAAGTGTTACTGCAACGTCAGGCCAGAAATTGCAGGATGCAATGTATGACAGCAACATTACGCAAAACGGTCCATCCACATGCAACTAGACCTCAACGAAAGAGATGGTCCAATGCATCATAATATCACTTTTTCCATCCTTCCTTCCTTCCATCCATTCATCCATCTCTTTAATCACTTATATCGGTCAGGGTTGTGGAGGTCTCAAACCTGTCCCAGAATCACTAAGCACAAGGCTAGGAAATCACCCAGGATGAGACAAAAAATTTCTCATGAAATTTCTCATTTCTGAATGAAATGAAACCAAAACTATTGAAATACCACTTTATTTAAATATACAAAATGATTAAATAAAATAGCTGCATAACTATACCTATAACTAGATTACTATTGTGTCAAAATGATGAAGTACTATGTATATGACATGTTGGAAAAATCCATCAATTGTAAGACCACTCCACCCTCCCCCCATTAGTCTGGCCACATGCGAATTAACTGTTCAAACCGTAATGAATACAATACATGCTCCTATTGTGGACAGTGTGCCTCTGACAGGCCATCCAAAAACAATAATATAACAGTTTCTAGATTCCACTAAAAATAAGTAGTTTAACTGAATTTCAATGAATTCGACACAGAATATGAAACGAATTCCTATGAGTTTACAGTGGACAAAGGGTGAAATGCTAAGTGAGCAGCAGCCGTCAGCACATTCACAGCAAGGCCCTTGAGAAGAGGAAGCTGTTGAGTGGGTGTGGCCACATTAACATTTATCTAGTTGATAGTTTTCTTTAAAGCAACTTGCACAAATTGATTTGCTGTAAAAAAATCTTCAAACATACTAAAATGTGGGGGGGTCAAAACCAGGTTCTTCAAATGCAACACAGCAGCTTTAGCCTATATGCAACCTCTTTGTGGCTTTACTGTATTTTGAAATTAGCTTATTTTTTGTCGTTTTCATCCTTTGCTAATTTTTACTATGTTATTTCAAGTAATGACACAGTAAAGTAGAAGAAGCGTAAAAACATAAACATGATATTTATTACAAGAAGGATAAAACCTGTTCTAAAAGATGGCAGTGAAAAGGGGATCAGAACACTGGCCAGGTCACACTTTTCATGAGTCAGCACAATCAGATGTACCCTGCTGCTCTCACACACCTTCTTTCGACACAAACCCTCCAAGTGTACAAAGTCAAAGCAACTGTCTTTATTCAGACCACATCTTATTTTAACATCATCCCTAATGCATATTCGTTTTATTTTATTCTATTGTTTTACAGTGATCTGCCAGAAGCCAAGAAGGCAGAAAAGTCATCATACAGGTCATAGCAGATAACCCACCCACTATGGATCACCTGGCCCCCCTTGTTTGTCCCTGACCCCCACAAGGTACAATTTCCACAGTAGACTGTTCAGACTTCCTGACAGACATAAAGTGCAGAACTCTCACTGTGAAGGTCAGACACACAATGCTGAGGAACAGAAAAGATGTCCCATCTCAGTGTGTGCCAACAATAGGAGTAGTGTCAGTGGACCAGACATATCCAGATGAGTGCTGCACTGCTGATAAGGAAGAAGAATGCTCTTCAGGTCAGCTTTTCACAGGACTGAACACCGGCAGTGTGCCTCTCGGATAGCTCCGCCCCACCTGGGTCACCAGGGGATGCGGCGTTGCCCTGTACACCAAATCTGAAGAACAAAACTCTGACCTCACAGGCCAGCAGGAGCCCCTGGAGGAATCAGATGACTGGCATAGACACTTTCACTCATCCCACAGCTGAATTCAAAACAATGACAACACGTGCACCTTGGCCATAACATTTGAACCACAGCTAGAGATCCACTCCTGCTGCCATCCCCAGTATTTATACATCAGATTGCTGGTGCTCCTAGCTGATTGGTCCAACAAGATATCCAGTTTACACTATTTGGTTATCTCACTGCCCTAAATACCACAGTTTGCCCCAATAAACACATGTGCCTCACATTTGCCTGAATACACATGTAAATCGAGCAACACATACTGTGTTTCATTCATTTTTCTGAGATGTTTAAGTCATTCTAACGGGTTTTTGTTTCAAGGTTAATGGGTGTGACTAACAGTGTCACTAAGAGTATGTCACTCAGCAGCAGGGGAAGCTCACTGTGTGTGTGTGTGTGTGTGTGTGTGTGTGTGTGAGAGAGAGAGCGAGAGAAAGAGAGATCACTACATTGCAGGAAGGACAAGACAGCACAGTGTATCCTACAAAAAAGGCATTAACACAACCCCAGTTAAGACACTAAGGTTCTGCAGAACAGCCAGTAGACCCTGCCAACCACCACCCCCAGCCACTGGTGAAAATAGCACCAAAGTCAACCAAAGATGTCAAAATGCAAAATGGCCCGGCCCCAGCCTCAGTAGGAGAAATACTGCTTGGGACATATGTCCCTGCTGCACCTGCTGCTCCTCTGCATCCAATACCTGTTCTGATATGGGGTCACGGGACCCCTGCTCTGACAGCACCCCAGCCCACAAGGCAAAACACATCTCAGGGTCATTGCATCATGTCAGTGAATGAGCACCTACCTTGCAATCTCTGCATCACATTGGCTATATCCCTGGAGGACCGTGCAAACTGTGAGGGTGACGCCATGGTTGCCCTTCGCAGCACTGCAGCCTCGCATGCGTGCAACTTTCATACAAGACCTCTGCTACTTCCTCTGAGGTGTCATCCCTGCTGTGCCACAGACATCCTCTCGCGCCTGCTCTCTCTCTCCTTTGCTCACCCTCCTGGTCGCACACAGAAACTGGTGCTCTGTTTGCTGCTGAGCATCAGCCAATCAGAAAAGGGCTCTCACAAGGCTTGCCTCCTTTTGGCCAATGGCAGACTTTGTTTTAGGGCTCCCATCCGTTGTGCATAGCTGAAAGGGACGTGAGCCACATTACTGCCGGTATACAAGTGCGCATATCCTGGAGAAAAGAAAAAAAGAGCGTTATCTGCTGAGCTGCTGCGCCTTAGAGCAATGCTAAGAGCTCCCCATGGGTAGCAGTCCTTCCAGACACTTTGACGTACACATAAAGGACAGCAGTTGATGGCAGAAGCATCCAGTCGCCTTAGAGGCAAAATGCTCTGAAGGGTGAAACGGGACAAACAGAAAATATTAAATCAAAAAATCAGCTGCTGGCACGCACCCCAGCTGTTCGCAGTGCAATAAATAGGACTGAATTAGATGTGCGGTCAGGGAGCTCACAGGCATGTGACCCCCTGCAGCATTTCTGTGCAACAAAGATTCATAAACTAAATATATTGAATATGGGTTTTTTCCACTTTAGGCATATATTTTATATTTACATTTATGCATTTCACAAGACCAAAATTTCACTATTGCTCAAAGACAGTTACAGGTTAACAGCTTACATGCATGATTCAACTGCCTTTTAGACCATAATAACCATAACCATAAGAACGTCCCAGACACTGATGAAAGCCGATATGGAGAGGGAGGTAGAGCAATTTTAGCATTAATAAAGCCCTCATCTAAAAATCTAAAAGTGTAAAACTTATACAAGATTAAGAAACTACTCAAGTCACACAATCAAACTGTACTTCTTAATCTTCTGAAACACTGGTAATATTAACAGTGCAAATAAGCAGTTTTAATTTTTGGAAAGGGTGAATTAAATCTGGCTTTAAAAATTACATATTGCCAATAAAACTAATCACATGAACACAAAACAAATATTACACCAGAGGCTGTTAGCTAGCCGGCTAGTTAGCCACACTGTTCAAACTTCCTTTCCACAGTCAGTCTAACTAACCTGACACTTATCTAGCTTAGTAGTGGACTATTTAAAGTGTTAAAATCATAGAGCAGTGGACACTGGCTTCAGTACAAGTTATATAGCTGGTTTATTCTATCCATCTTTCCATCCATTTTCATAAAGTGCTTATCTAGTCAGGGTTTTGGCAGTCTGGCACCTAATAGTTTGTTGATTACAATGAGTTAAATGTTGTCCAACGTAGCTGCATAAGTGATATCGCAGTACTGACACTGTAAAGCTTCATTAGTTTTAGCAATTTTCTGTCAAGTTTGCAATTTAACTCTAAGCAAGTTATGAACATACAACATGCCAATGCTGAATTGCATATGCAATATGATAAGCTTACACAAATAAAATTGGAGTAACTCACCAAAAAAAACAGTTCTAGACCAATTTAGACAAATTTAAATTCAAGTGTCATAACAAGGAAAAGACATTAACCTATTAAAAATATTTAATCTCAATTTTCTCTTTGTACATGTACTGACTGATTAATCAAGGTGGGACAAAACTCAACACTGAATTCTGATTGGTCGCACTGCACACAGACATTTACCCTTTATGGTATTTACAGGCTGTTTAAAATATTAGACACACATGATATGTGACAGTCCATTATATGTGTGATATGGCACGGTCACGGGAAATTCAGTACTGTAATGGTTAGGGATAATGTAGTATAATCAAAAATTTTTTGATCCAAGTCCTACTCCCGTCCCTCTTGAATTACCTCTGGGTAAACGTTTTTACTGAAGTGTTCCATTATTAAACCAAGTTGTAAAAAAGTGATATCTATGATTTTTGGTAAACGGTGACTGGCAGCTGACAACCAATGACATCCCCACAAAAGCCAGCTGACTGTGTGGTGTTCTTAATATTCAGAAAAAGCAATCCTACGTTTAAAGATAGAAACTCAAAACATTAACTGTGAAGAAGGATCACAAAACTCTAATGGAGTAAAAGTATATTTCCTTGCAAAAGGAACAGAAGTAAAAAAGTGTCACTGCAAAACTACTACTCGCAAAAGTAGTTTTTCCCAGAAACTTACTCAGGTATCCTGACTCCTTATGTTAGGAATGTAATTCAGGTTAAAGCAACCACATGATCTACGAAAGTTATGTATTCGTAAAGCAAGAATTCATAAATGGTAACCATAAAGCCCATTAACTACAACAGTAATGTTTTTTTAGGAAGGTGGGAACACAAACTTCAGGTGTACTTGGTGTTGCTGACAACATCACTTGCTGAGCACCATAACACAGTGAACACTGTCAGGGCCCACATCTCTCCTGTAAATCCCCACAACACGTAAACAAATATTCACATCCATTTTCCCCACATGGATCAGGATGGACATACAAACACACACAAGAGGTATCACCAGCTGTCCGGCACAACATTTGTACTCTCTCCACTCATCATCTCCATCCCTGTTTAAAACCAAAAAGTGGCCATTAAAACATCCATCTACAGCAGCAGCAAAGCATAATGGGAGAGTCACAGCTTTGTAGCACTGGCAGGGAATAACTGCGTTTCTCATACCCCCTGTTAGAGTGAACTGTGATTAGGAAGTAAAGACGCGTATTTTTAAAAACGTTCTCCAAATGTTTATATTTCAGTGTGTTGTATTGGCACAACAATCAGCACATCTTTATTACCGAAGCAAAACTAAACAATTTGGAGATTCGGTATTATATGTGTCAATTTGTAATATTTGCTTGTCCTCTCCCTGTATGGCTTTGGTTGCATTTAGTGTCCTCCCTGCATCTGTGTGCATTCAAGGCGAGAACTAAGGGTTCGGCTGCACCGTGCTTTGGTGACATGAATAAAAGAGGGACGCAAATACAAACTGAAGGAACCGGGGGGGGGGTTGTTTGTGAAAGGCTTTTTCGTTATTGCAGGGGAACGGATGACACTTCGCTGCAACAAGTTTTCACAAACTGAAGGAAGACTTTACTGTACAAATGTGAATTGTGTTTAACTGCCAAGCTGGCAGACGGCAGTGAAGAACAATCCAGGAGAACCAGACAGGGACCTTTATTCAGCACACAGGGGCCCACATTGTCTCAGCTCCTGCCTGGTGTTCCTCGGGATCACTGATCAACAACAAAATGAGGACTTTTTTATGGCACTGAGCAAGAATTTGAGGAGATTGGGTATGTTTGGTTTCATTCATTTCAAAACGAGTTCATTTAGCAAAGAGTTGTAGTTTACTGAACACACTTACAGTGGACCAGCGTCTCGGCCAGAGGGTATCCTCCTTAAGCTCGGGCCCTGTGTCTGTGGCACGGGCTCCGGAGCGCCGCCACCCTGACGTCGACAAGTGGTTAACAGGAGTGAGTAACTGTCATTTAGTAGAAAAAAACGACATTATTGTTACGAATAAACGTGGTTCTGCGCGCAACGGTTCTCCACCGCGCTGCTGCACCGAGGAGCTGAGTAAATGTACCTCACTAGTCCCCCCTCTGGCAGCAAGAACCGCGCGTCGAGACCACCGTTCCCCGTGACTGAGATATCAATCATATTTGCTGTAAAAAGGGCTAAAAAAGCATTTAATTCACCAATACTCGACTAATAATTGCGTGTGATTTCTGTACGTCGGTTAAACCCTTATATCCGGTTCCCGCCCTCTGGACGCCAGCGGGCGCGCGGGCGGTTTGGCGCTGTGTGCGAGTGCACGTGGGCAACGCGCGCGCGGTCACCAAACATCTGACGTGTCCGAGAACGATTTCCCGCACGGGTCCCTGAGGGGGTCTTTCCGATTAAAAACCGCACTGTCAGGGGTGGGTGGATTAGTACAAACTATTGAAAACAAACAAACTTTTAATAAAGACCCTCCGGTCAACGCTCCGCTACTCCGAGTTTTTAACAACGACAAAGCCGCTGAGCAAGTTAAAGTCCGTGCTGTCTGCGCCCCCTACTGTTCGCACAGGGGGCTGCAACCATCGCTCTTAGACACAGCGGGGGGGAGGGGATGAAATGCACGTGGGTTGTTCACTTTCGGACAGCACATTGTTAGCTATGAGAAAAACGAAACAATACGCACATCTCTCCATTCTGAGACCAAATTAGAAGCACTTTGTCACATCCTGGCTGAGTTGGATGTCATTGTGGGCCAATGACCCGGACGTGTTGATTCCTGTTTCTCCAGGGATGATCTCACCGCAGCAGCCAGATGTCCCACCCCTCGTCATGCTGTTGACACACACTTGAAAAGGCAAACAGCACCTGAGCAGCGGTCAGCGTGGCTCACTGTCCCTGCGCGTGCAAAACAATGAGGCTCTGAGCAAGACACCTGAGGTCAGGGTTCTCTCTGGCCTGCCGGCGAGCCAGGAGCCACAATCGGCGGAAGTCTGTACCCTGCCCCTGGAAAGAATGTACACTCCTGAAAGCCCTCTATACTGTCCTCATTTCCCCCAGTAGGTACACAACAAACAGCAATGGCAGCAGCAAACCCCAGGTTCTGAAGATGTGCCATGTTTACATTTAATCATTTAGCTGTTGGTTTTTCCCAAAGCTTCTTATGCGGATTTACCCTTTTATACGGCAGGGTATCTTTTTTCTTGCAATATCGTTGCAGGGTACAACAACAGAAGCTAAGGTTCAAACCTGGATTCTTCAAGTCCCAAGATAGCAACTCCAACCACTACGCCACCTGTGTCACCAGGTGGACGTGAGGTCCAGACCAGACCTAGAAGGCTTTGCTTTTAAAACATCCTCCTGTATTTACGATCAACAGAGTGAAAAGCAGGGATCCTCCCGCAGGGGACCTTCACGTCTCAGGCACAGTGCCTCTCAGTCCTCGACCCCCTTGTCTACAACAGCAGCTTTCTGAAGCGTTCTTTTGGAAATAAACTCTGCACTTGACGTGAAAAAACAAAACAAGGGCAGAAAACGAAATGTTTGTCTTTATACGAAGAAACTCGAAGGGCTCCGGTGACCTGCACTGGCAACATTGTTCTCCATTAACTAGGCCCAAGGAAGTGAAGGGAGAGGAAAAGGGTTTATATCTCGGGCCTCCTGCTCCACAGAGATAAGGGCCTTGTTGCTAATTTAAGTGGAAAAGCAGGAAACATGACCAGGAAGTTTCCGTTTCCATGCAGAGGGGGGAGAAAAATCAGCAGCCTGCCCTGGAAAGCGCTCTTTCTGCTTGTCTGCAGCGTCAGTTGCTGCATGTGAGCCCTTCTCCTGTCGGCACCCCTCACGCTGACCCGTGAGCAATGGCTGAGAACCACACAAACCCCATGTCGGACTTTCTCAGTTCATTTGACATCGGTAAGATCTTTTCCAGATGCTTTTGACTTGTTGGTCTGCAGTGGCGCTTTTCTCTTGACATTATATAAATATCTCCATGTAGAAATCTGTTTGCCAAACGTTGTGTTGTTTCATTTCATTTCATTTGGTTTATTTTTTTGCTGTATCAAAGGAAGGTGGAAATTTTGATGCTATTTGTGTTCTGCGTCTATAAATGTTTCCCTCCTCTTCGCGTGTTGTCCCCAGATCACAGTCTCAGCAGTTTCCATTTTCCACTTTAAAGAAGCTGCAAATGATAGGTGCCGTAGAACATCTGCATTAAAAAACTATTAGGAAGACACACATTTCCAAATGTTTGTATTGCTTTTGCTTTCTTCTTACTTTCTGGCTTTCTCCTTCTTGATGTGATTTTGATTTGTCTCTGTTCTGAAAGCACTACAGTGCAAATCGCTGATACTTGCTTTAAGAAAGTGGCCCAGATAACTTTACCCTCTCGGACGCAAAATGAACAGTGAAGAAAAACTGCCGTTGTATGTAATGCCCTCTTTTGTCATCTGTCAAAGCCCAGGTTACTCATAAAAATGCAAAGATGCTGCAGTATAATAAAGATTATTCAAAATCTTTTATGAACGGTCTCTGCTCTAGTGAGATCTGACCCGCTGAGGGTGTGTCGGCTGTTATTTACTGTCAATAAAGAAAACACTGCTTTGATTGTCTTTCGGTGTTGAACTGCCGATACAATGAGACTGCACATTGTTCGGTTTTGAATAAAATTTTATTGAGAACCCAGTGACTATATTGACCAGACCCAGCGAGTCCTGTTTGATGTTGATGCTGATGGGTAATTTAAGAACAAACTATCTGTTCCAGGGTCGCTGGTCTTGGCCTTCTGCTTGTCCATGCTGGTGGGTCTCCTGATCGGGGCCCTCATCTACATCCTCCTGACATGGATGTCCCGTCGTAGAGCCTCTGCCCGTATCACTCGACGACCTACTCGTCAGTCCCGATCTTTGGGCCACAGCTTCCTGCACAGCCACCCTGCTTTTGGCCGCAACAGCAGCTACGACCGGCGCAGCAACAACAGCCTGACCAGCGGGGGCTTCAGTTTCCACCGGCAGGTGTCGCTGGAGCAGGCTGACCCTCTGGGCCGCAAGCCAAGCTTCAGAGCTTCCACCTTCCACCCGCTGCTGCAATGCAACCTGGCCGAGCGTGAGACTGAGGATGCCAACCATGCAGCGACACCCCCCACGCACCCATCCTCAACTGCGAGCTGCAGCCCAACCCAGCCAAACTCCTTATGGTCCAACAGCAACCTGCAAGGCCTGCAGGTCACTCAGACACCCCCACCTGCTTACGAGAGCGTCATCCGCGCTTTCCAGGAGACGTGCACCTGAGCTGCTCCTGGACCCGAGCTCTTTTGCTCCTGTGACGAAGAGTTTGGACTGGACATCTTAAAGCAAGCTGGCCCCGTGCCGCATTTTGCAGTCTTAGATTATCAGCTGCAAGTATATATGGAGCCCTGCTGCCCTTTTCAGCCATGCTACGCATCTGAGCCCAGACCACAGGATCCTTGAGGAGTTGAGCCAGTTGTCCAGTTTTCCTCAGCTGGGAGATGCACTGCACGCACAGACCCTGTCTAGCCCTCTTCTGATTCCATGGCATTAGCTCATGGTGGTGAGGGAGCCACCCTGGCGTCCTGGATGGGGCCAGTCAATAGGGTGGCTGTTGGCTGTATCCATAATGTGTCAGAATAATAACCAGTTTGTATAATTGTTCATTTAAGCCATAGTTCTGTACTTCAGCCAAGCTGGTGCAGGTGCACTGTGGTTTGAGACTGTTTTGAAACGAACACAATAAAGCTGTTATTGGATGACTCTTGCTGATTTATTCTATTTTTTTACTTCTAGTTAGTTGTTAGGTGCCATTTGCCTTTGGATTATATTCCTTTCACCCTCTGGCAGGGATTGGTCCTGTTCCTGAAACTGCTCCTTACTGTGAGCTGTAAAATAGTGAATGAATGGAGATATTAGATGTTGTAACCGCCATGTTTAACACTTTAATCCTGAACATTCAAAACCCAGACATGATAGAGGTTCAGCTGTGCTAGGAAACCTGAAGACAGAGTTCCAGCAAATTCTTGAAAAATAATTAAAATGCTTGAAGTTATATTCGAACTTAAAATGTTTATATTAAAAATCATCACATCCCATTAAATATTTGTCAAAATTAAGAAAAAACTTATGAGTTAATAGCTGTTTCACTCAATGGTGATTAAAAAAATCGATAATAAGACATGGAAAAAGCTGTAGGAAATTTGAGAGGGTGCTTCCTGAATGTGAAATAAAGAATGGCAAACTATTTTGACTGGCTTCTTGTGAGCTGACCGCTGTCATTTTGGCACCAATTTATAAATCCCTCTATTTTCTTATGACCCTGGATTATGTGTTTACTTCTGGAGAAAGGTGAAATTAAACACTAATAAATGTGTGAAAATATGTGAGTCCTGAACTAGAGTTTGGAAATTGAGATTCTGCAAGGGTTTTGAATCCAAAAAAAATGTATGTAAATTGTAAATTGTAAAATCCTTAGGCTAAAGTAGCCCACTTGGAAAAATTTTTCACACCGTTTAAAAATTTTGTTGGCTGCCTTGTAACTGAAAAGTGCTTAGCAGTGTGGCTTAGATCCAGAGTGAAAACAGGAAAAAAAAACAAAACTTTTCCAGGAATTTGTTGGTTTGTTTGTGAGACAGCTGTTATTGACTCTTTGTCAAGAAAGAACCTCTGAACAATGAAAGTACCCTTACACTCAACGTCTAACATCTGTCTAAGTAATAAACTACTCCTTGTTGAGATTATTGAGGTTTTCATAGACAGTGATGTTAGTATAAAATACAGAACAACCCTTTGTTGTCCAGACTGGATGTATTTAATTCTTTGTTTTAGGAATGGGAACTCAGCATAGAGTTAAAATACATGTAGAAAATGTTTGCAGTTTGCAGAGCTCAAAGCCAATGCTGATGTTGTTTTTTAAAACAAGAAACTTAATATTGCTATTAATAGAGGAACAAGAAAAAAAGTATATACATAATTTCCTACACAGAAATTATTTTGCAAGTTAAAATAACTATGAAGGTGTAATAGCTGTAAAGAAAAACCAATGTTAAAACATTTATGTAAATGTAAAAATCAAGCATTTTTTGGAAAACTTGCAATATTTTAGTGTGCAAAATGATTTATTAAATAGAAAATGAAAAATTGTGTTCACCCTACAGGGTACCTGTATCAGATTTTTTCAAAGGGAAATATATATATATAATATATATATATCTTAACGCTTAACGCTTCTTCTTATATATCTTATAAAATATCTTCATCTGTTAAGCTAATTTTAATTTTCAATCGTCTATATATGATACATTTGGAACATCAACAAATAACCATGAATACTGCAGACTGGCGCTCATGTATCTACATAACGGACGAAACACGTCACACCCATATCCTACGCGCCCACGCAACTACGCGTGATGACGTTTTTTTAGCGGGACAAAGCACTGCGTCATCCTGAGCGCCGAAGGTGCGGGAGCAGATTCTGGGCTCACTGACGGCCGGAGGCGAGATGTGAAGTCAGTATTAGTCTCTCATCCGGTGCTGGTTTTGCACTTTTACTGCAGTGAAGTGCTATGTTTGATCAATAATGTGACGTTACTCGGAGCTTCAGATGTGTCACACAGGGTTAGACGCTTAAACAGGAAATCGAGCAATGCTGCTCTTTATGTAGTTAATTTATACCATTATAATTAGTATTTCTAAACTTTAGCGTTAACAAGTGTCATTCTCACTGGAAGATACGTGGCCACATTTAATATCATAAATATCATCCCGTTTATGATATTAATCCACTACACTAGTTTTTGCGTATGTGTTGCACATTGTAGTGTACAGTGCACTGGTTCGAGTTACGAGCGGTCGACCACTTTATATCTACTTTTCAATGTAACTTTTCCCCCAAAAACATTGCTGTAAGATTTAAACGTTATCAAATAACTGCTTGGCCACTGCAGGATTTCCTCCCACTTTCAGCTTTCTTTGTTTTAAAGCTTTTAAAACACATGCCCTTCAGTTTGGTTAAGGCTACTATTATGTAAATATTTTGGATATAAGTAGTAAAAAATACATTGTGAGAATTTTCATTTTAATATTTTTATTAATTTTAATACTTTAATTTTAAAGTTAAAATGGCTAAAAGTAGAATAAATTCTCTTCACAAACTCTTTTTCAGCGCTGTTTGTTGGTTGATTCATCCCATAAACATGTGCAGTGTTGCTCCTCTTGTTTTTAATCACAGATGCTCTGGAACACCTGGCACAACCTTTAAAGAATTATTGTTTAACTTCACCTTTCCCCACTATTGTGTGTTTGCCTTTTTACTGCCAAAAAATGGCAAAATGGGGGCTTTTGGTCTGCAGCAGAAAGGACATTTTAGTAAAGTGAACAGTAAGGAGAATGCTGTTAGAAATAAATCAATTGGGAAATTTTAGCTTTTTTATAAATGTATAACCTAAATGTTATACATACACATGGAGCCAGTGTGTATCTTTTTTTAATAACTTGACATTTGTTGACACTACCAACCCTTTTCACGGCTGTTAAATCTAGGAAATCCTGTTTCTCTATAGAAACATGAAAATGCTTCAGACTTGTATGTTGTATGGCACCCGAGTCATATCACAAATTGAGAATCTTTTTGTCCTCACCTGACCTGCTGACCTTGCTGACCTGTCCCATTGTTTACAGGATGTCCTCTGCAGCCCTCTGTTTAATCCAATGTAGAAGACTCAGCACTGCTGGCCCCAGAGTTGGGAAGAGATTGTTGTGGAAAGACATCAGTGAGTATGATGGAGGACATACTCACACAGGATGAAAATTTCTGTCAGTGTATGAAAAGTTTTAACCACCAGATGGCCTGTTTGTTACTAACAAACACATCTGATGAATCTACCAAATGCACACAAAATATAAACCCAGATTGTGCACCTGTCTCTCTCCTCCTAGGAACAATTGCGAAGGTTACAGGGGCTGTTGTTCTCGGGTATGTTTTAAATTTTCAAACTCAGAGTGATGGCTTGAGTTAATTTCCTCCTTATGAATCATGTCAGCTTAACATACTGGAAACAGCTTGATCTTCTTGAAAATGTAAGTTATTGAATGCAATCTTACTTACTGTAGTTGTACATATGGTGTACAAATTGGTTTAACCTATTGTGGAACAGCACCTTTACAGAATACCAAGGAATGGTCTGAAATGTTTATCCATGTGTCCCTGCCTGTTTCAGAGGCTGTATTTTCATCACTTACGAGGTTGTCGCCTTAAACAAAGCGTTCTCCATCAATACCCAGGCCATTCTTCAGGAGAAGCACAAGTCATACATCTACCTGAGTGCGATGCGCCTGCAGGACCAGGAGGGTCTTGGGCCAGGTGTGTTTCCCTTTGCATTTCTGGCCACCAAGATGTGTTTTTGGAAACTGAAAGACTCTGAACCAGCCACAGAAAGAAACATGAGTATTGATGTGAAAAATCATTGCTATGTTACTAATATTTTTACTTTTCTCTAAGGTGACTTACACTGTTATGTTTGTACACTAAACTGATTACACTGATTTACCCATTTATACAATTTGAAATTTTTACTGTATCAATTCAGCGTAAGTGAGAAGACAGGTGGAGCAGTGGCTAGAGCTACTGCATTTGCACTCAGGTTGCAATTCTTCTGCTGTACTACGATTGTTCATGACATTTACTTGGAATTGTTCCAGTAAAAATTGCCCAATTGTATAAAAGATTAAATCAGACTAAGTAGTTTAATGCTGTAAGACACTTGGGAGAAATGTGTCAGCTGAATGAATACATGTAAATTTAAGTACTTTGGTCAAGAGTACTACAGCAGTAGGGCGATTTGAACCAGGGTCCTTCAAGTTAAAAGTGACGTCTCTAATCACCATGTCACTTCCTGTGCAATTGCAGCACTTTCAGCTGTTTACATTGTTGGAGGGGAATTTGAGAGACATCACATATCACCTAAATAATTTTCACAACTAAAAGAAACTGAATGGTGTTTTAAATGGCACAAACGTGGTACGAAAAGGTTTGCAAGGTGTTGGGTATATATGTCATCATAGAGGGGGGTGATGCCACAGCCTGGGAAAAAGTAATTGCTAATATCTTTTTGGGAAAAGTTGCACTAATTCTAACTTTTATGGCACAAAACAGCACAAATGTTACTACAAATCATGAGTGATTTTTTTTTGTGCTGTTTGTAGGGATCATATATATATATATATATATATATATATATATATATATATGGAATAATTCCTCAAGGCGGAAATTTTTAATTCAGGATTTTTATTAATCAATTAATAATCAATTAATCTTTTCAGCCCTAATAATAATACATTGTATATTTATCTTTTGTAGGTCTCACATACAAGGCAAAAAAAGAACTTCATAAAGCAGTGAGAAGAATTATTGAAATATCGTCAAAAGTTCTTCTTCGGCCCCTGGATGGTAAGAGAGCTGTTTTTTCAAATTTCAAATATCCTAGACATCCTTTAAAAATGCATATTTTGAGAAGAGATTTTTCAGATCCTGCATGGTATTATAGTTTGTGTTTGATTTCTTAAAATTTTCAACACTGAACACGTTTAATTAAATTACATAAATTGCCTTGTATAGTTGGGGGGTTGTCAACATTTATGGTTAAGATGATGCACTTATGAGCAAAGGGTTGCATGAGGGTCCCGGGGGAGCTGTAGTATTGTACCTCTGGTTAAAAGTTTTTAACGTCGACTGACCTTGTGACTGGTGGCATTCTGCTTCTACAGTTTCTTTTTTGTGAACCTGTTGTAACTTTGTGTGTGTGCACCTATATGTCAGAGCGCCTGAGCCACCTGGATGCAGACCCCCACGAATGTGCTCTCTGGGTGCTGCTGAAGAGGGTGGGTTCAGCTGATAAGGATGTCAGACAGAAAGCTGTCCGTGATTTGGCTGAGAACCAACACTGGCATGGTGAGACACTGTTGTCCATCACCACATAGGGTGCTCCCACACTTACCTGTCTCTGTATCTGTAAAGCTCAATCTCTGATTGTTTGTTCTTAATTTTTCAAGCCACAAAGTTGAAATTTGGCACACACATACTTGTAACCCTAAGTGAGGTTTCTGCATAGTCATGTTTATTAAACTCCAAAAATTCTACTTTTTGAAAATTTAGAATTAGAATTCTGACAAGACTTGGAGAACCCAGAATGGTGATGTCACATGCAGAGCAAATGTACATGGCGTGGACTGATTTTCTCAGTATGCACGCACTCTGACATACGTGACAGACACAGATGTTCTTTCTCAGTCAAACACACACACATTAGAAGATGATAAAGTTTGGCGGTGTATAATTTGTTATTAATGTGCATGTTACTATGGCTGGCGTGCATGTTCCTTTTAGTGCCATCCACGTGTTTGATGAAAAGAGCAAGTAGCTGTTATATGTGAGCAAATGAAAATGTAAAACTAGATAAAATAAATATTAAACTATACATGGCACACAACACTGCACACAGTAGTGATGTAAGGGTAATATATTGGCAAAATTTTTATATATGTATATAATATTATTTATATAATTTACCGTATTGCTCTGTGCTCCTGTGCACATGTGTGAGACAGAGTATCAGTACCGCACTGCGGCCCAGGTGGTTGATCAGCGTACCAGTATTGCTTTGGCAAGAATACCGAATGTGGATCTCCGTTTCTTCTTACCTCCACCTGTGCTACCCAAGGTGGAAGATGTGAGTATTTCTTCCACTTCTTGAGGTGGAGGACAGTATTGTGTCCGTTTCAAATTTTGTGTGATCTTCAAGGTTAATGTCAGGTGCAGAGGTGAATCCCGTGCTCCACCTTATGGTCATGCATTGCCATGTGTGTCCTTCTCCAGGGCTTTTCAGTGGAGGATGGCCTGCGGCACCTGCTGGCCTCCCTGCCCCAGTCAGAGGTTGACCAGTGTGTGCAGTACTTTACCTCGCTGGCGCTGCGGGAGAGCAGCCAGTCACTCGCAGCACAGAGGGTACGTGTCTGTTGGCATCAGTGGGATCATTCATCATTCAGCTTATAAAAGCTTAATAATAGAGACGTCCCTAATTTATTATTTTATTATATTATCTTTTATTGTAAAAGATTCTGTAAAAAAATACTGTATAACAATCGTGAAAAGTACACTCGCAGTTTTACTTGTTTTTGAATTAAGCGATTCCAGAATAACGCACCTTACATTTCACAAAAATATTTGTAAATATTCATATTTCTCAAAATTGTACAAACACAAATGTGAGCAACAGCTGTGCCATGTTGTCATTGTTCTCAGTCAATCTGTCTTGTGAGATCATGCCGCTTACGTGTCTTGCGTGGTGCAGTGCTGTGTTAAAGTGTTGTCCTAACTAATGCTTCAAGTGAGTGGAAGTGCTGTGAAAAGTCTGCTTCATTGGAACAAAAGTTAGATGCGTTAGTGAGGGATGAGTGGTGTGAATCGATAATTTGCATTAAAAAGCAGTTGGTAAGAGTGAGAGCACAGTGTACACAGTTTGTAGTAGTGTGATGAAAATAGAATTATTATGTGGACCATCATAATAATCGTACTTTCTTGGTCTTTCTGTTTTCTATTGAAATTTAATGTTCAGCAACATAAACGTGGGGTAAATTAGGTGTGTTATTCACAGAAATAATACAGCTGTTAAATACTTCTGGCAGAAGGGAAGACCACCAAGGTGCTTCCAAGAAAACTCATTTATTGTTGAAAATTTTACTCCTTGCATATGCACAGAATACAAGGTGGTACAAGTAATAAAGAACAATTAAACACTTAGTACAACCTTTCCCTCTAATGAGTCCCAAGAAACTGCTCATATATACAGTGTAGTCCCTCTCTCAGCCCAAGGCTTATGTTATGGAGTTATGGAAAGAATTGTAACACAGGATTTTGGGTTGAGGTGATTTTAGGTTTGTTTTGGTTAAGCAGATTGCTAAACCTGTAGATGAAGGTAATAGTCTGGTGTGACCTTCACAGGAAAACAGCTCCTAATAGAATGTTTTCTTCTTTGACAAAGAGACATTTTCTCTTTCCCTTCACAAAAATATCTTTCCATGCCAAAGGTTACATTTTTAAGATAGTGAGTGGCCTTTTTGGAGTTTGAGTATGCAAAAACATGACTTAGGGTTTTTTTCACATTACACAACCCACATGTAAATTGCAAGTTGACTTGCAATTGACTTTAAGTATGCAGTTTATTTACGGGAAATTATCTTGGATATGGCTTTAATAAATAAAGTAACTTTGCAAGACTTTTCACTGTAACATTTTTATTAACTTTGAGCTACATTAAAATGACTGAAAATAAAAACTCCCATTCAGTGCTGATTATTGACTAATTCATCCTATTAATGTGCAAGGCTGCACATCATGTTATCTATCACTCTCAGAAACACCAGACGTGAGCTGCAAGCATTATAGAAATGAATTTAGTTAAATTCATGTCACACTCCTGTTTGGACGGGAAAATGTTTGTATCTTTGAAAATTGGTAATTTGACCGTAATACGGGGAGGCAGGGTGTACTGGGACAGTTCTGCCTTTTGTCTCTCAGCTTAACGTCATCCTCCCATAGAGAAGAAGCAGGACAGATAATGAGAGGGCATACCCTTTGCTGCTGTCTTCCAGGGAGGCTTATGGTGCTTTGGTGGGAATGGTCTGCCCTACGCCCAGAGCCTGACTTCTGTACCGGCAGAGAAGGTAGAGTCCTTCTGCCTGGATGCCCTGGTACAGCACTCCAAGGTAAGTTGCCACATTGCTAGGCACCAGGCTCTCGGACAGAGTTTGGAATGCATTGATGGTGAGTGTCCTTCGCTTCACTAGGTCCCGAGTCACTGTGAGCACATTGTGGCCAATGGGGGCCTGCAACTCCTACAGAGGGTATACCAGCTCCGTGGGGACTCGCAGAAGATCCAGAGGAATGTGGTGCAGATTATTGGGAACCTGGCTCTAAATGAAAGACTTCACTCAGCCATTGTGCAGTCGGGTAGGATCTAGCCCCCTCTTGATCTGTTATCTGGACCACACTGGGCCACAGTGGGCACAATGAGACTAGAGGGAGTAAAATAGTGCATCTCCCATGAAAATACTATGGGAACAATGTAAGTCTGGATAAGTAATGCAGGTCTTTTTGGCTGCTGGTGGTGTTCCGTAGGCTGGGTGTCCATATTAGCAGAGATGCTGCAGTCGCCAGTTGTCATGCAGGCTTCCCATGCTGCCCGTGCCCTGGCCAACTTGGATCGGGATGCTGTCGCTGAGAAGTACCAGGATGGTGTATACGTGCTGCATCCACAGGGTCGCTCCAGGTACTGCTGGGTGGAGTAATCATAGGTAGATATGTAGATAACATGAAGTGCTAAATAAAATGGCAAACTTTTTCTTAAGCTCCAGGGGCAATTCTCCTTAAATTCACCTTAAACTTGAAGCCTCATTATTGTAATACAGACAGTCAGGATGCACATTTTCAAAGATAAAAACATTTTCTACTTGATTTGTGTTAAACTGAATTTTTCTTAGTCATTTTCTGAAATGTCTGTATTGGAGATTGTTTACCTGCCAAACTGATATATGGCAGTAAAGAGAACCTAAGCAGAACAGGAATGTGGGACCAACTCAATTCAAGTCATTTTTGCAGTGTTTACCGCTCATTTCTGGTGTTCCAGACTGTTGATAGTCATTAAAGATGAGGAAAGTTGGACATGTTTATGCAGGTCAAAATTAATGAACATATTGATACAAAAATAGCACCAGCTGCGTTTGTGAGCTGAGGAACGAGTGTAATTCTAATATTCTTTGCCTACACAACTGTTGTTAAACTCCAATTCTGCACTTGTTAAAAACTCTGTTGTTTGATTTTCCCTACTGGCTCCCACTGTAGCCAACCTGTAAATGTGGACGTGCTCTTTATCCATGGCTTGCTGGGTGCAGCTTTTAAGACCTGGAGACAGAAGGACTGGGATCAGATGGAGGAAAGGCATGTGGCTAAGGACAGGGAGAACTATGCCGAGTGCTGGCCCAAGGTATGCAGTCTGTATTGCCAAGTGGGAAGTGTGTGACAGAGTGACATTGATTGAGTGAAATTAAATTTTTACAGAAAACCTCAACGGAAACACATAATTGTTATGGGAGATAATTGAAACAATGAAAAGACAATTTTTAAAAAAATGCAGTAAAAAGTAGGTAACATGGGAATAATGCCAGTGGCTGCGAACAGAGTGTGTGCCAAGAACAGACATCTTGCGCTGTGTGCACTGGAAGTGCAGGAGCTGCAGAATTGTGGGTGGGGGTTGGTGTACAAAACAAACCTCAGAGAAACCCTCACTTGCACAGGGGAGGGACCAGAGCATTTTGGCAAGAGCACTGGAGACATATAAGGAGAATGAAGATTGTAACAATATTAATAACCAAGAAAAGAAACGTGTGATTCTGAATGTGCAATATGCATGCATGACACAACAAAACAGTGTTAAGCAAGATATTACTGTATTTGTAAGTAGCTTAACGATGCAGGTTGCTTTGCAAAAAAGTAAATGTGTTCATAATGCAAAATAGTTTGATTAGTGAGCAACATGGAAATGAAAGGAAAGCTGTTTTAATCCTCTGGACTCTTTTTGTGCTTGTGTGATAAAGTGATGGGTCATGCTCATAGTTCTCAAAAACTGTCCCTCATGTCCTTTCAGTCATGGTTGGCTGCAGATTGCCCCAACCTGAGGATCCTGTCTGTGGAGTATGACACCCACCTGAGCGACTGGAGGGCCAAGTGTCCAGCAGAGAACCAAAGGTAATGAGGTCCATGCTGAGAAAAGCTCCACACTTGGTCTTTTGCACAACACTCAAACCTGGATGCTTAATTCAGTGATCATTTTTAATATCTATCAGATACTTGCCCTTTTAGACACTTTATTGACTTTCAGTTCACTGAGGATGTCACTGCTTCTGTGCAGGAAGTCTTTGGCCTACAGAAGCCAGGAGCTGCTGGAAAAACTGAAGGCAGCAGGTGTTGGGGACAGGCCTGTAGTGTGGGTGGCCCACAGCATGGGAGGTACTCTGACTCATCAGTCATACACAGAATATGACCTCTGCAACTGCAGTCCTTCTTGTTTTTTTAAAAATCTCATAATCTGTTGATGTTTCAGGATTGCTGGTTAAGAAGATGCTACTAGATGCGTGGAAGGACCCTGTTCTGCAGCCGCTTGTGAAAAACACAAAGGGCATCATGTTCTACAGTGTTCCTCACCGTGGAACATTCATGGCCGAGTACTCACTCAATGTGAGATACCTGCTCTTCCCCTCCATAGAAGTTAAAGAGCTCTGTAGAGGTTTGTGTTGAGCTGTTCTTGATTTACTGCTGGTTTACGAATGTTTCGTAACTGTTGCCATGTAGAGTGTCTATAAACTCTCCACTTGGTGCTTTAATGTAGGGATGAAAATTTCTAGGGCTGCAGATGATACTGTTACTGTTTAATGATCTGATTTACACCTGAAAAGCTAGGGCAGGACACTGACTGCTGTATCATTTCTTCAGCCACGCAAGGAAGAGAAGTGGGATGAAAAACAGCTGACTCCATATGTGCCTTTGCTTTACGCAGCAGTTGTTCGTGCTTTTTTGACTGTCATCTTTCTGTTGTCCGCTGATGCCCAGACTCTCCGGCTTTGCGTGAGTTGAACGAGAGCTTCCTGAGCATGGCCCGAGAGCACGAGTTCAAGGTATTGAGTTTCGCAGAGACCCGGCCTACCTCCGTAGGACCAATGATCAAACTGCTCGTAGTTCCAGTGCAATCCGCAGGTAGGCTTCTGTTGGAATACAGATATGGGTCATGTAAACGGTTTTTTTAATCCCAGCGACTTTTACACCGAAGGAACATTACTGGTGGATTTCATATGTGTGACTGCATGAATTTCATGCATACATTTTCACATAGGGCCCTATCAGCAGAACTTCCTGCCTTTGATTTGAACTGTCAGTCTTCTCTGTTGCCTGAAACTTAAATTTGTCTGCGACTTTTCTTTAGCTTCACCGATGTCCTATTTAGTAATGTGATTTCCTTTCAGATCTGGGAATTGGTGACCTCATTCAGGTGGATGTGGATCATCTCAATATCTGCAAACCTGAGAAGAAAGATTCATTCCTCTACAAGCAAAGTTTACAGTTCATCAAGGATGCAATGCAAGACCACCTTTCCCAGTGATTCATAGTGATCCCCTGTGTTGTCCACTGCCCTGGATTACTCAATCTTACTTCACTTTTGTTTTATAAGAACAATATGTGCAAAACATGGATTTTAAAATTACATTCTGTGAACAGATAAAGTCTCATGCACCCAGCATATACTCCTCTTTAGCATTGCAGCAGTTCCACTATGGAGGACTGTGGGAGAGTTTATAATTATTGCCGTACATGAGTTGTTGCAATAAAGAGATTTTGGGACTCTTCTTTGTGGGCACAGAATGGTGTTCAGAAATTGTGTGGTTTTAAATATATTATTTAATCATTTTATTCTGATCTACCAGCCAATATGTATGTTTTATTGCAAAATACAAATGTGTGTATATATGAAAATCTAAAAAAAACTAACCCTGTATGAAATTACTGTTTACCTTGCCCAGTTCTGTATTGCCCTCCTCAGGTGTTTTTTTTTTTAAAAATGTGTGAGACATTATGATTTAACCACTGCCTTCTTCAAAGGAGCCTCCAGGACAGGGAAAGTAAATGTTCTGTGTTAAACTGGAGGATCTACGACTACAAATGAACAGCATGTCAGATCTATTTTAAAATGCATAGAGTATTTATTAATGTAGATTTATTTAACTGTTATCTTAATATTTTTATTGTCATCAAACTGAGCCGCTGTTCCTTCAGATGTAACTTCACGTGCGACCATTACGCCTCCAGTGATTTGCACAGTCAATAAACTAGACTTTCAAGAAAATATTGGGTAAACGTGTTTTCATTGGGCGATAAATTCGTGAGTGATTTGGTATGTCATGTTTTAGACAGCTCTGCAGTAATGGTTTAAAAAAAGCAATTACCTTATTGAAAAGTTCGTTTGACAAATTTCAGTCGCATTTCCTCGTCGTTTGAAAACGCGTTTTGTAAGGAATCTATTTGGGCCCTGATCGAGTTCCGTTGTTCACACACCGAGTCGACTAGTTGGCTGCCTATTGTGTAAGTATCAATCAGCAAATATTGTGCTTCAGTTATTTTTATAAGATTATTTCCGCAATATAATCAATCGTTGATTAAGATACAATTTTTATTTTAGCACAAAATTTTAAAGGTTTCAGTGGTCCAATATTAAACCGAGTTAGCTGTTAGCAGTGGGTGGCTAACGAGGGCACGGTATTTTAAAACATAAAGCAGTATGTTACAGTGTTGTTTTTTACCGAAATATCTATTATGTATAACAGGCTTGACCGAAATGCTCTTCTTGAACTGTGATTATACAGATTAACAGATTAGATTTCTGACTGCTGTTTTCCTCCTTCGCTACTTTGACCACATTGTCTCCTTTTTGCTGAAACAGGTCCAGACCTGGTGCTCTGCAAAACTCTGCTGTCCTGCAGATCAGTACTTTACCCTGTTTTCACTCCCACTCCCACTCCCAAACATGGTGAATGTCCTCAAGGGAATTCTGGTTGAATGGTGGGTTTTAAAGCCGGTTTCACCTGAGCTCACGTGTGTGAAACAGAGACTTTGCACATTAGTTATCACACTTACTCATTGCTAAAAAAAATGAGTTTTATTGAAACAGTGCTGTTTAAAGACCTGAAATGTGTTGACATGAAATATTTGTTAATTTGTGAAAGTTTAGATGACTAAGTTCATATATATAATTCAAGCTCTGGCTGTTGCAGTTCATATATAAAACTGCACATTGGAAGATTTAGCACACTAATGCTGAAAAGTGCTCACTTTAATAACTCATGTTTAGGAGAAGTTATTTTGATTGTTGTATTTTTTTTACATTGAGTTCTATATTTATCAGGGAAATATAGCTGGCAGGTAGTGCTGGTGTCTCACGGTGTCTGGACTGGACATCTCTGCTCAGTTTGTATAGAATTTCCCTCTGGGGTTTTCTCAAGATGCTCTGGTTTCCTCCCACAGTCTAAAGATGTGTTTCTTGTGAATTCTTGACAAAATTGTTTCAAGTATATCTATATAGGCATGTGTTACATTGCACTGCTCTGTAAATGGGTGAATGTTTGTATGGACTTTAGTGTAGTACATCTAGCATTGTAAATGACCTGGGATGAAGGTGTCTGCTAAATGAAGTGATCAGCAATTGTATGTTGCCTTGCTTGTGCTATAGACTTCTCTCCCATACCGTTCATGAGTTTGTGGAACAAAAATGAAAACTTAAAAAGTAAAATGTGTTTGCTGTGGCCTTAGATTTTTCTGTTCCTTGGGTGTGTTTAGTGCTCTCACTTAGACTTCCTTCTGTTCCTGTGTGACACAGTGACCCTGCAATGAAGCAGTTTCTCTTGTACTTGGATGAGACTTCTGCCCTGGGGAAGAAATTCATCATTCAAGACCTTGATGACACACATGTCTTCATTCTGGCAGAAGTAGTTCAGATCCTACAGGAGAAAGTGGGGGAGCTAATGGACCAGAACTCATTTCCCATTACCCAGAAATAAAGACATTGGCCCCTGGGATTTGAGGGGAAAAAGGACAGTCCATTTTGTCATGAGGCAATATTTATGAAGTCATCCTGATGGTCTGAGAGCTGCATGGAAATACATCTCATTCTGACACCTGAATCTGTTAACCTGGTCTTTTTTATTTGGATGGATGACTAAATGTGTTAGACATTATGTGTAATGTGAGCATGTTTAAAATGATTTCTTTATTCACAAGTTATTTTTTAATTTAAAATCCAGCATTAATTTACTTTCAGTACTTGATAGTAAATTACATTTTTGTCAGTGTGTAAGCAGTAATGAAACAGTTATTAAATGTTCTGTTTAAGTCAGACAAGATTTCTTTGTTTACTTGTTAGCTGTTGGGTTTTGAATTCCTGAAGGGAATACATGACAGGTGAGTTTTCACGTAATAAAAAAGGATTGATGTTGTTGGAATTATTTATATTCAATGGTAGATGCATCATATCTATGGACAGAACCCTGTTACAACTCTCCAGAATAGACATATAAGGTGTGTAATGACTGCAAACATCTGGAAAAGACCTTTTATTCAATCAAAAAAGAATAGTATAGTATTACACCAACACTTGTAAATGCACACCCTCTTCATGTCACAAGCAATAGAATTACAAATATTGGAAGAAACATCTTCTGCTTTATGTTTCATTACTTTTTATCTATTTTCTAAAATTTCTGTTTGTAATGCAGGAAATCTGATCTGTACCATTTGAGCCGATGAAGAACATCAAAAAGAATAGACGTGTTGGACCAGCTTAATTCAGCTCGTTTTCCACAATGTTTACAGAACATGTCTGATGTTTCCAATGTTACTGTAACAAGATGAGGCATTTTGCACGTTTATGGGATGAACTGGTCATCCATAAAGGCTGAACAGGACTTCCTGCCATTATAAACTTAATTTCAGCTTTTCAAAATTTGTTTTAACCCATAAATAAATCATAAAAAATGTTAATTATGAAAGTGGCAAAAATCGTAAAAATCTTGTTGTGAAGATGTAAAGCGCTTTTAAACGAGCTCCTTAGTTGAACGAGCAGCCGTTAGCAGTTCTGGTGAGGAACCCAGCTACAGATCAGCCTAACGGTACAAAAAAAAACACAGAGAAGGAAAACTGACTTTGTGACACTTTCAGATGAAGTCCAACACTTTATTATTGCTATTCAACGTCTCAATAATGAAAAGGCAATAAAAACGTACACTTCGTAAATCCTCCAATATCTTAAATTATAACTGTAATTGTATTCCCTGGCCCTTTAATCCTCGTATTTTTCTATATATAAATGTTTAAAATTTGTATTTTTTAAGTTTTTTTTTTTTTTTTTTTTGCTCGCATTGTTTCACGTTTCGCATTAACAGGAACACGGTAACAGAAGCGCGTGGTCACGTGTGCGGTCAGGAGGCGCGGGGAGAGAGGCTATAACGGGGGGGGGGGTGCTCATGTGACCTATCCACGTGACACGTCACGTGACAACGGAGTGGGGCCCAGCGCAGCTCTGCCGACTTGAGAGACGAAGGTGAGCGCGCGCTGCTTTTTCTTCCCGTCAGAATTCCCACTTTTAATTTATTTAACGGTGTTGTATTATATTAACAATGTGGTAAATTAATAAAACTAATATTTAATTAACGTTTGGTCCGAAGGCGATTGGGATGCTTTTGTGAGTGAACAGCAACACAGAGAATGGACTAGCAAGAAAATATTTTTTTTGTGTTTAGCTATTCGGCTTTATTTTTACAAGACCAGTAATAATAGTACTGATAATATTGTTATTAATAGAATGTAATAATAAATGTAGTATCTTGTCACTTTGTCACTGTTATAATCGAGTGGGTTAATCCTGATTAGTTATTACTCACGTTTTATTACAGTGATCGAGCTTCTTTAGTATTTTTTAAAGGAATTATGAATAACTATAGCGCGCCATTGGTGTCCTGTTCCGTTTCCCGCTTCGTGTTATTGTTCTGCAGTCCCCTTCATTATTACAGTAGTTATTTTTTTAAGTTTGTAGTAATTATTAATATGAATATATTTGTGTGTTAATTTAGTATTTAAACACCAGACAGGTTCTCTGTTCTGTTTATGTGGGAATCACTGTATTTTAGCAAGTCTCATTCACTGGGACTGTGTGTGTGTGTGTGTGTGTGTGTGTGTGTGTGTGGCTTTGTGGCTTTGTAACCAGGTTTCCCTGAGTGCACCCAGTGGGGACCCCCCCTAACAAGTGCACCTGTTTATGTTGATGGTGAGGAGGTCGACCCCGGCACTGACAGCCCTGTCCTCCCCCCTGCAGGTTGAACGCCCCGTGATGTTTTTCTCTTGCCAGAGAACGTGGTGACGGGATCCCTGACGCTGACTGCTGGTCACCAGGGTGACGCTATGGCGTTGCCAGGACGATGGTCACAGCCACAGAGGAGCAGCTGATGCAGAGTAACAGGTTGTTTGGGAGAAGATTTTGAAGCTGGATCCACCGACTGTGACCTAACTCCTGGGGACTAATCCCTGAGTGGCAGTGATTCTGACTGTCTGTTTACACGACTTCTGTCTGGGGGGGCGGGACTCAGGTGCCGTTTAAAGCGTCTGAAATGCTTCTGATTATTAGAAGCTGTTTGTTTTTGTAAAGCACAGTCTGGGTGGTTACCTCTCAGTTTCACTTACTGATTGTACACCTAAAAACGAACTTTCTTAATTACTGGTGGTTTATCAACAGAAGGAGTTGTGAAGAAAGTTACAGCTGCAGGTTTGGTTTTTGTTTGACCTGTTTCGGCTTGACAACGTAATACTCTCCATCTCCTGGACAAGAGCGCAGGGAGGTGTGTGTCAGTCCAGCCTGGCTATCGCAGCCTTTGAGAATCCTGCCCGCTGCCAGACTACCTGTCCGGCTGCATTCAGCATATCACAAAGCTCGCGCTAGCGTGCCTTTTTATTTATGCAATTTTTTTACGTCTTGACTAATGTCTCAACATCCTCAAAATATCAAAAACAAGCTGTTAATCTTCTAATTTAATGCAATGTTCTCAGGCGCATTTACCTTGAAAGTGGTTGGATGGGATCTGAACATCACCCTGCCTCACAGCTTTTGAGTTCCACATTGTTCCTATGCAGCGTGTCAACACGCAGAGTCTCCGAGGTGCTGAACTGAGCAGACAGTCCTTGTGGGTTTAGGCGTTGCAAGACAACTCTTTGAGATTCAGGATGTTTGCGGCGGTGGAGCACAGCCCTGTCCTCTGCAGTGACTCCAACATCCTCTGCCTGTCCTGGAAAGGCCGGGTGCCCAAAAGTGAGAAGGAAAAGCCAGTTTGCCGGAGGCGCTATTCTGAGGAGGGATGGCTGGCCACAGGGAATGGAAGGGGAGTCGTCGGGGTGACTTTCACCTCCAGCCACTGCAGGCGGGACAGGAGCACCCCACAGAGGATCAACTTCAACCTCAGAGGACACAACAGTGAGGTGAGGGAGGAGTGCCACGTGACTCCCTGTGGCTCGCTGCTTTCCTGCCAGAACAGCCGCAAACAAAGTGAGCAGGTCACTTATTGTATATTTAGTTTTGTTCTCTGTTTCAAGGTAATCTAGGTAAGAATGTGGTGACTTTATAATTACAGTAGCAGTAAGGAAACTGGAAAACTGTCCAGTTCACCATAGTACTGTGTCAGTGAAATCAAGGTTAAAAGGTTGTGTCAAAATAAGACCAATGAGATTTTTTTATTACTGAATTGGTTTTGTTATAATATTGCTTTGTAAGTGCATAATGGTACCACTTGCATATAATTATCCTCACAAGGCAACTGAATACCAGCAATACTCTAAGTTTAGTATATTTAGAAGAGCTGTCTGAAGTCAGATATTAATGTAACAGCAATTACGAAGGATGAATTGTTTATATTCACTATTTTTGCTATTAGGGAATTGTTAAATGCAGATTTATTGAGTATGTCAAATTCCTCTTCCTTTTGAAACCCACATTTCATGTTTTTGTTAAGTCCATAAGTACTATTCACAATCATTGCTTTATAAAATGCTGCTTATGCGCTGCAATGACAACCCTTAATGACCACGTGTAATCGGTGTCGGCACAAGGACAAGGCGGCTGAAGATGCCCCGATTTTTATTGTTCCCAGGTGAATTAGCTGAAATGTGTCTTTCTATTTTAGTCTAGTGGTACCCTTCCTAATAAAGTAAGCCCCTCCCACCGAGCCTTTGCGGTTTTGCTTGCTGGTGTGGTGTAAGACCTTACCCATACAGCAGCTCTTCAGTCCCTCAGCACATTGTACGTCTGTCTGCTCTAGTCTGACAGGGAGTGTTTATTAACACACCTGCAGCATTGCAAGGGGCAAATGTTGTGAAGGATGGACTCGGATGACACGGGTCAGTTTTCTGTCTACAGCATTGGCTATTGAGGTCCCTGGAAGATGTGGAAGGTTGTATTTATCAGGTTTTGGGGGAAAAACACAAATCACCATTTCAAATTGGTGTTCATTCAAGTGCTGAAAATTGTTTCATTTCTATGTAAATTACTGGTAACCTCATTCTTTTCGTAGAAAATTATTTTTTAATTAGAATTTTTTTAAAAAAAAGTTAAATGAGAAGTGTCAGAAAAGCAGCAGGAGTCCAAAAGATTTTTTTTAAATGTGTTTTTTTTTTTTTTTTTTTTAAATTTTATTTTATTTTAGTTTTGCAACTGTGTGGAAAATAGACCGGATGCTACCCCATCGCTTAGCATGTCTGCACTTGAACAAGCTGTTGCAGCTAAAAGCTTGACTCTCAACTCCATCCCCTGAGAGGATGCAGGATGTCTCAAGCTAACGTCTGCTTCCACCAACCTTGCTGGTCTTTAAGTTTTATCTGATGTAAAATAAGTGTATTTTGACTCTTTTTAAATCGACCAGCAACCTTTCTCAAAATCGACCAGCAACCTTTCTCAGAATCGACACACCAAGTCTTCTTTCCTGTAGCTTCATGTTGTTATGCTTCAGTAGAAGTTCATACTGCCCTTGATGCTTAGAACTGTGTGTGTACAGCTGTCCATGTGAGAACAGTTAAGTTACCCCCCCCCCCAGTGTGGCCTGCTCGCACATTGTTTACGAGGTGGTTCCCATGTGCCCTCTAATCGATGGAGTAATACCGCTCTTCAGAGTCACGGTGGCTCTTTGACCGTTTGAAATTGAATTTATGCTTTGATATCCTCAAGCAGTGGACATATGCAGCCGTTGTGTTAATGGAAAGGGGTCCCTGAAACACGTGTTAAGTCAATGTCATGCACAGTGGCCCAGTTCTAAGTTTTTATTTTGGAAATAAATTGGAAAAATTGTTTTTTTGATACTGTGTGTTTACAGTCTGATTTAAGAATTTTTCAATATTTATATTTTTCTTAAATGGAAAAATGGTAGAGTCTGAAATGTTTGTTTCTCTGCTCTGCTTCATTAAATGTCAGTTCTGTTGCAGACTCTCAAAGCTGCTGCTTTGGGTTAGACAGTAGGCGTCAACGGTAAAATAATACTGATTCTCATATTATGGGGACTTTTAAACCTGTTTATTTTTTTTAATGAGCTCTGTGCTGTGAAAAAGAAAACATTCTGCTTTTGGAGGCTTGCACAGAAATTGAAGCAAAAAGCTCCTGCCTCCCGTTTGAACAGCGGTGTGTCTCGGGCCTGCTGCGGCCGGAAAGCCGACAGGCTGTGTTTGTCTTGAGATGCCTGCCCTGGCTTAGGGTGTGAGAATGAGGGCTTGAGCTTGATTGCACAGAGTTGCTCAGCATCTGTTTGTCTCACTGAGAGATCTTCCCCGGATTGCGTGACAGAACTGGCTGTTTTTAGAGCAGCACACCAGGATGCTAATCTTAGCAGTCCCTGTGAATGCTGCTGCTTGTCCCATCCTTTCTCCTGCCCCCGTGCTGCGTCTGGGGCGGGGATTAAGCCAGGAATGGAAAGCTCGTGTAGTGAAGCCTGTGATCATTCCCGTGTGCCATACCACTGGACACGTGTGTCCAAAACTGGACACCCGTGGATATGACATGAGTCAGTTCTCTTGTGACCATTTGGTGTTTCTTTGTTGTCTCCATTTGCTGCAGGACAGGAATAAATATTTTGTACTGTTGTGCTTTGAGGAGTTTTCATCAGTTTCTAAAGAATCCTGTACTTTAGAGTGGTTGTGACTGGTCACGGAGTAGGGTCTGTTTGAGGGTCTTGAGAGTTGTAAACTGCTTGTGGGACCATGCTGAGATGAAGTGTCCTTTGTGTCATGAGGGGATGCACCTGTTTAGCAGTTGCTTTATGATCCTTGGTGGCAGTAATGTTCAGTTGGTGCTGAAAAACCTAATATGTGCAAACAAAAATTTCCCCACACCATTACACCCCCATCACTAGTCTCTACTGGCCATGGGTGCTTAATAAAGTGACCAGTCAGTGTATATCCCTTCCTAAAATTTTCTCTTTTAGCCAGTCTTATTCAGTTTTAACAATTTTTCAGCACTGGTTAGTAAATAAAGTGTCATACACTTCTAGCATTTTGTTCTTTGTAACAATATTTATCATACATGAATAATGTAGATGTCTTTCTGTTGCTCTTCTAAAGAGTTATAATCTTATTATTAGGGTGTGACTGTGATGTGCGTGCGATTTTTGCCTTTCCTTTACAGGTCGTACTGGTGCGCTGGAACGAGCCCTTCCAGAAGCTAGCCACGTGTGATACTGATGGTGGCATCTTTGTGTGGATCCAGTATGAGGGCCGCTGGTCCGTGGAGCTCGTGAATGACCGTGGAGCACAGGTGAAACTGTGGTGGTGTTGGCAGTGGAGACCTTTCCCAGACCTTAGCACTACTTATAACTACTGTCTTATTAGAATCCAGACAAGTGAGCTTCAGACAGAAAACAGAGCTGTTTTCATTTTTAGTGTCAAACTCCAGCTGTATGCCAGGAGTGTTCTTTGTTTTGTATTACTAACGGTGAACTTCTTCTATGTGTTCTCCCAGGTGAGCGATTTTACTTGGTCCCACGATGGCACACAAGCACTAATTTCCTACCGAGACGGTTTTGTGCTGGTGGGCTCCGTGAGTGGTCAGAGGCACTGGTCTTCGGAAATCAACCTGGAGAGCCAGATCACCTGCGGCATCTGGACACCAGACGACCAGCAGGTCTGTTACTGCGTAGGACGGGGAGGGTTGTGCTATCTCAACTATAACTGCTACAGCTATTCTCGAAACAATATAAAAGATAGAAACAGAGGGATCTCAAAGCCAGTGAAAAGCCGTGCAGTGTTGCTGTTCATATAGGGGCATCTGAATCTAATGTGTTGCTGACTTGATGGATATGGAATTTTTGGATAGCTGAAACCTATATTTTATTTTGGGGGGGGGGGGCAATAATGCATTCCCAACCTATTGCAAAAGCCCCCAACTAGTTTCCACAAATATCATTGAACACACTTGAACACTGTTATGCTAAGAATTTTACTCCCTTCCCAGAACTAAAAAAAACTTTTTTTTGACCCCGCCCCGCCTCATTTAAAGCATTATAAAGCACTAATTACCTAGTTAAATACTTTATGAACTACTGAGCAGGTTTGTAAGCAGTACACAATGATACCATACAGTACTGGATACAAACTGCATTCTACCAAGCATGTATTCTAATATGAACAAGGAAATAATGTTAAAGATACATTCATTATGCAATAATGTGGGGAAGAAGATGCCAATAACGCAGAACACGTTTGGACAGCGCTAGCACAAAATGAAATCCTGGCTCGCTTCTGGCAGTGGTCAGAAATCCAGGAGAGTTTGCACTGGCCGGTAGACATGTCTCTGGAATAGCATTCACTTCCCATAATGCTCCTCTTAAAACATCATTTTCACATTCCTAACACTCTACATGTCCCAATGCCCAAATCTTGAGCATTTTTAGTACTTGAGCTTCTATCTATCTATCTATCTATCTATCTATCTATCTATCTATCTATCTATCTATCTATTTATTTATTTATTTTATTTGAGACAGATTTGTTACAGCAGGTTTTCAGTTTGGATCAGGGTACCTGTATATTTTTCAATGCACTCATGTATTGCACACCATTTTTGTTTGGTGACAAATGGTACAGGTCATTGAATATTGTAGTGAGACAGATACATTCAAAGTGCCCATCAGCTGAGACTTCTGCTGTTACTAGGAATATTTAGTGGTGTTTATTTAGTTACTCAGTCATTTCAACATTATACAATAAATGAAACTCTATTACAGCTTAACCATAACTGATATACCTTTTTTGACAAGCTTAATTAAACTTGTTTGCTTTCAGGGCCTGTTTTGTGTCTTTGTGTTATAGGAAAAGTATATTAAAACAATTATTAATGCTGTGGAGAAGAGTGTATTTGTGTGTGTGTGTTGCATTTCTTACTGCCATGATAGGAGTAATCTAAGCAGGGGAGTTTGGGTAGTTCTGTACTGTAGTGAGTTTAGCCTGGGGGATCCTTTCAGTGATGTGAGCAGTGAACATCTTATTGTCTAAGTGTCCACGCTGACTGGTGCTCTTTTTGACTTTCACAGGTGCTCTTTGGTACGGCAGATGGCCAGGTGATCGTGATGGACTGTCACGGCCGCATGCTCGCCCACATTCTACTGCATGAGTCAGACGGCATCGTCAGCATGTCCTGGAATTACCCCAACTTCTTGGTGGAGGACAGCACTGAGAGTGACACGGATTCGGATGACTACACCCTGCCCCAAGGTACCAGCCACAGTCTCCACAGCCTCACTGGTCCCTTTCCTTGCTATGTTTTAGCCTCCTGCTTTCTTCGTTTTAGTGTTCATAGAGAAAGTAAAGTTTCATTAAAGTATGATTGGTCTTAGTGGTTGGATCAAAGTGTAGCAGAAGCAGGCAGGCTGTAGACAAACCCCATACGCCATAATTTAGATTTGTCGCAGCCCCTTCAATCTCCTTTAGTTTTGTTATTCCCCTGCTGCTGTTACCCCTGCTTCACCGATTGAGTCAGTCTGTTATTTGCCTGTCGTGACTGAGTTGGGTGAGCAAAGGCATTTCCGGGTGTCCTATGGTCTCAGCTTTAAATGTTTTAAATACATAATGTGAGTTATGTTTTTAATTTTATACATGTGTCATTGTGCAAAGCGCTGAACAGTCAGTCTGGGAGAGTATGCGGAATAACGTTACTTTGCTAGTGGGGTCTTGTGGCTAAAGATAGACAGAGGGAGACTATATGGTTGGGCATATTTGCCTGCGAGCAATGAAATTTTATACTCAACCCCATGGATTTAATCCAGAACTGTGGGTGTGATTGTATGGGTTGTATTCAAAAGGCTGCAACTTTGCAGTTGTCTGTATTCTCTCCCACAGGTTATGACTATGTTGCTGTGATTCTTTCCCTTTGTAGTACACAACCTGAAGCCACTCCTCACGGTCAGCTTCACGTCCGGGGACATCAACTTGATGAACAACTATGATGACCTGTCCCCCGCCATCATCCGCTCAGGGCTTAAGGGTAAGTGGGCGTTGCTGCTCTGTGTGTGTGTCTGTGTGTTTCTGTGTGTGTCGGTGCCCTCACTGTTGTTCCTTCTCAGATGTCGTGGTTCAGTGGTGCTCCCAGGGTGACCTGCTGGCGGTTGCTGGAATGGAGCGCCTTGTCCCGACCTCTGACCCCACCTGTGCCCCCCTTCCTAGAAATGCGCTTGTCAAGTTCTACAATGTACATGGAGAACATATCTACACCCTCGAAACTCCTGCTCAGGTGAGCTTTTGTCCTAGGTCTGTACACCAGCATCTGACTGTTCCTTGTAGGCTACGTTCTCTTCTTAGCCTCTGGTTTGTTCTTCCTACTGCTCCACTTCTTGGACTGCTGCTCTTGATGCCTAGACCGAGTGGACTGTGTGTGTTCACCATCCACAGCCCACTGTGGGTGTAACTGGACAACACTGTATTAGGTCATTGTTCTTGAATAGTGTTGTACTGTTAGGGTGACTCTGTGGTGTGCTTCTCTTTCAGCGTCCCATCAGCACTCTCTGCTGGGGCCACCGGGACTCCCGCCTCTTCCTGGCAAGCGGGCCAGCGCTGCATGTGGTGCGGGTGGAGCACCGGGTGGCCAACCTACAGTTGCTGTGCCAGCAGAGCATTGCCAGCACATTACGAGATGAGAAGGATGTCAGCAAGCTGACCATTCCTGCCCGCCTCTGCGCCTACATTTCTAATGCCTTTGCTCCCACCATCAAGGTACCCCACTGTCAGTAAGCAGCTTGTATCACCCAGACACCGACCGGCCACTGTCGCTAACCATTAGCTATGCAGTACTGGCACTCTTTTGTATAGAACTGTTTGTAAAGAAAGGAGGAGGCTCGTGAACAGGGGATAGCAAAGGGGTCCTCATTCTGGCATTAGATATTTAAGTTAACTGACAACTGCTGAAACATTTGGTTGAGAAACTGAACGTGTAATATCACCAGTAAATAGATGAAGGGAGTATATTTTATATAAAGGTGAAATCTTGAGCACAGTGCTCCAGTTAAACTCATTTGAATTTTTTGATGGATTTATGTGAAGTCCCCAATAAAGTCTAACACATCAGCTGGGGTAAAACTGTCTCTAAGAACCAGGATTCCCCACCAGTAACCCCGCAATGCCCCCCCAGCCCCCTATTCCAGACCCCAACAACATGCGTGACTTTGTGAGCTACCCCACGGCTGGCAACGAGCGGCTCCACTGCACCATGAAGCGCACAGAGGACAACCCAGAGGTCGGCGGGCCCTGCTACACACTTTACCTGGAGTACCTGGGAGGCCTGGTGCCCATCCTTAAGGGTCGCCGGATCAGCAAGCTGCGCCCGGAATTTGTCATCATGGACCCTAAAACAGACAGCAGAGCAGGTGAGTCTGGGCGGACATGCTTGGAACAAAGCAGTTTAGATAGATGACATGTTTCATGTTTAAACTCCCTTTAAGAAACATGGAAAACTTAAATGTACAAACGCAGACACTGGAAGAAATGAGGGCCAAGGTAGTCTGGATGTGTGAGTGAATAATGTCATAGTAATGTTGATTACCTGGTTTATAGATTTAATTTATAGAAGGTGAACCAGTGAATTGGAGGTAGAGAACTGAGGCAGTGAGTAATGTTTATACAGCGTGTTTTGTGTCTGTTCCTTGTCTCCTGTCTGTTAGATGATGTCTGTGGAAACAGCTTTATCTCCTCCATGATTGACAGCTGTAACTGCTCAGACTCCAGTGACATTGAGCTCAGTGATGACTGGGTTGGGAAGAAATCACCAAAGATATCAAGGGGGAGCAAATCACCCAAATTGCCAAGGTACTACGCTGCATTCCAGAAGGGGCGCTTGCAACCTTTAAAATTATCGTTGTAGTTAATGTTTTTCTCTCTACCTTTTGTCTTAATTTTAGTCATGTGACTGATTGAAAATGTTTTTTTTTTTTTTTTTGCAGTGCATGTTTATACAAATGATTTTTTCATCTTGTATTAATTACCCTCTCTGTAGAGACTTAGTTTGTCCCTTTACCAACAGGATTAATATTGACCCAAGGAAATCCCCTAAGCTTTCCCGAGCAACACAGGAGGTATCTCGGTCCCCTCGCTTGCCTATTCGGAAACCCTCCATTGGCTCACCTAGTCTGACTCGTAGAGAATTTCCACTTGATGACATCACTCAGGTATTGTTGGTTTGTGTGCATTGACATCAGGCGACCAATCACATTTTGATGTTTTGTTTCCTTTGTACTGTGCTGTGCTGTGTGAGGCACTGTTCCAGTCTGTATTGACAGAAGAAGCCTTGTTCTAGTGTCTGAGAGCTGTTTGTTTACTTAATTATATTTTTTACAGCATAACTACTTAGCTCAGGTGACATCCAATATTTGGGGAACAAAGTTTAAGATTGTGGGACTGGCTTCCTTTCTGCCAACAAACCTAGGAGCAGGTAAGTTTATTCAGCTCTCAACACTATTGTATGAAAAGTAATTGACTTTATTGTCTAGAAGTTGTTTGCTGTAACAAAACAAAGAGATTAAATGAGATTTGACAAACAGTACCTCCAGTCCTGAACAAATGACACGTGAGAACTATACAGATCAGGATTTGTACTGCGAGGCTTGGAAATAGAGGGACAGTTGAGACCTTGTTTGGCAAAAATATTTCAGGGTTTCTAGCAATGGAACTCATTTGAGGAAGCGCATATTAGTGTAATGCATGGATTACTGTTGGCAGGCAACAAACAGTTTCAGTTTTCCTGGTTGTGGGAAATATGGTTTGTTTGTTTGTATGTTTATTTTTAATCCAAATTGTATTGAATGCCTAAATTGCAACTGGGCAGGTAATGGAGCAAACACTTTAAGGAATTAAAGTGGATTTAATAACATCTTAGTAGAGTCTTTTGCCTCTGGGCATTGGGTCTGGATGTCTGAAATCCAGCCTATAGGGGAGTGAAATTGTAGCTGATGCCCAAATATCAGGTAATGTTTATTCTTGTAATAATTATGAGTTATGAAATGTAAATTATGGGGGAATTTTTTTTCCTCTCCTTCAGTCATCTACAAGACAAGCCTGTTACACTTGCAGCCCCGACAAATGACCATTTACCTGCCGGAGGTGCGCAAGATCTCTATGGAATATATCAACATGCCTGTGTTTAGTCCCAATGTCTTCAGTGAGGATGAAGACGATCTGCCAGGTACGAAAGCAAGCAGTGTAACGTTCAGAGCAACCACTTTCTAATGTGAGTTGAATTCTCACCTCCTGCTCTAATATCCTCGAGCAAGGTATTTGCCCTGGGCTTCTCTAGTAAAAATTACTCAGCTGGGTAAGTTACAAGTGTCACGTGAATGAATCTGTAGCCATCGTGGTGCACAGATGTGTCATCACTGGGGTGAGAGTGCTCATCATGGTGTTGAATTTCCCGTTTGCAGTAACGGGACCCTCTGGCGCGCCTGACGACAACCCCCCATGCACTGTCAACATCCCCATTGCTCCAATCCACAGCCCTGCCCAGGCCATGTCCCCCACACAGAGCATTGGCCTTGTCCAGTCTTTGCTGGCCAATCAAAATGTTCAGCTCGACATCCTCTCTAATCCCACTGCAACTGCTGCTGCAGTGGCCGGTGTCTCGGACCAGGATACGGTACTGACGGCCCAGTACACGGTGCCCACTAGATACTCCAGCCCTGGACAGGTGATATTTGGGGGTTTGGAAATGGGACGCCTTCTAGTTGGGCCTCAGTCTCCCCTTCAGCAACAGCACCAACAACCGCAACATCAACAACAGCAGCAGCAGCATCAGCAACAATCACAGCATCAGCAGCACCAACAACATCTGCCTTATCAGCAACTGCAGCCACATCAGCAACAAAATCAACAGCAGCATCAGCATCACCTCCATCAACAGCAACCTCTGCACCATCAACAGCAACCTCTGCAACAGTTACAACATCAACAGCTGCAACAACATCTGCACCAACAGCTGCAACATCACCACCACCACCACCACCACCACCATCAACAGCAGCAGCATTATCAGCAACATCAACAGCAGCAGCAGCAAATTCAGCAACAGCAGCAGCAGCAAATTCAGCAACAGCACCTGCAACACAATCAACAACAGATTTTGCAGCAGCATCAGCAAATACAGCAACAGCAGCTCCAGATTCAGCAACAAATTCAACAAATGCAGCAGCAGCAACAACAAATCCAGCAGCAGCATCAGCAGCAAATCCAGCAGCACCAACAACAACTGCAACAGCATCACCTGCAGATGCAGCAGCTCCAGCTCCAGCTTCCACCACCCCTGTCCTCCAGCCAGCCTCCAGCTTCAATGCATCAGCTTCCAGGAGCGCTGCAGAGTGACCACTGCCCAGAACGAGGGGAGCACGAGCACCTGCTGAAGGTGAAGCCTCTGCGATCTGTACCGCAGCTGGCTGAGGGTGATGCCCTTGTCTTTAGCACCCCACTGGAACTCAGTAAGATGAACCCCCCGCCGCCCTATCCAGGCACGGTGGCTGCAGCCGTCGCTGTTGTGGCAGCATCTGCCAGCCCTGTGGGGCCACCACCAGCTCCTACTCCTGCAGGACCACCACCACCGCCACCAGTGGACTTGTGTCTGAAGAAAGCCGAGTTTCCACTGTACCCACCTGCCCCCCCGTACCAGACACCTCTGGGCTACGAGAGGATAACCACCTTCGACAGCAGTGGGAATGTGGAGGAGGTGTGTCGGCCACGAACACGGCTTGTGTGCAACCAGAGTGTATATGCGCTGCAGGGCCCTGGATGCTCAGCTACCCTTAGGGTGACCTCTGAGGGGAAGAAGGTACAGCTCCCATACGCCTCCGCCACGCTTAACCGCCTCACCGTGCCTCGCTACTCCATCCCGAGCGGGGACCCTCCCCCCTATCCTGATCCGGCCAATCAGTCCACCTGTGGACGGAGCCCTGCCCAGCGCATAGACGGCAGCTTCATCCATGCCACTCTGCAGCGCAGTGGCAGGGAGGCGACGCTCAAGGTCTCCCAGCCGATGGATGCCCAGAGGACTTTGCCCTCCAAGTCCAAGGTGAGCAGCACATTGGGACCCTCCTACCAGCCGAGGTCAACCACGGCGCTGTACACCTGCAGCCAGTGCAGCAGCAGCAGCAGCAGTGGAGGCAGCGGCATTGCCGGTGGCACTATTATCCGGCAGGATTTCCCGGTGGGCGGTGCCCTCCAGCACAGCACAGTGATGGTGCACTCGAGCAGCGCCTCGCCGCTGGCCTCTCAGTCCTCCTACAACCTCCTGAGCTCACTGGACGTCAGCCGTGACCGCACCGACTATGTCAACTCTGCCTTCAGCGAGGACGAGGCTCTGAGCCAGCAGTGCCAGCTGGAGAAGTCTCTGCGGCAGTTGGCACTGGGGGAGGTCAGCCTGACGCTCAAGCGGCCACCACCCTACCAGTGGGACCCAACCACATCAGAGGAGATCTGGGTGCCCCAGGAGCGCCCCCACCTGCCTGCTGCTCCCAGCCACCACAAGCCCCCGTCGCTCTTCCTCTCGCCATCCCAGCACATGGATGTATCTCGGTTGCCGTTTGTCCTGTCACCCAAATCGCCCAGCAGTCCCGGCGGTGCTGCCGGGTACCCGGTCTCTCTGCCGTTCCCTGCAGGTCCCGGGCCGTACAGCGGGCCCCAGCTGCAGCCCATGCAGCCACCACCACCTCCACCTGTGCAGCCCTGCTCTCCCAAAGAACTCGTGACCTCCTTGCCTTTTCCACAGCAGGACTCTGCCATGGTGTTGCCTCCAGGCTACCCCCCAGGCCTGGCCTGCTGCCAGCTGCCCCCCATGTATCCAGGCGGTAGCTCTTGTGCTGCTCTGTCTCTGCCTTCCATTGCTCTACATCCTTGGAACCCTTACAGCCCCTGCCCCCCCATGCAAAGCCCCTCAGGGACGCTCCCACCCAAGTCCCACATGGTGGTGGAAAAGCCTGTGCTGTCACCCCCTCCCCCTCCCCCCGCTGACCTTCCGACACTCACGACGGCCCCCGAGGCAGCGGCAGCTGTGGCCGTGGAGGCAACTGACAGCTTCCAGGAGGTGCTGTCCCTAAGCGAGAGCCCCGTCCCCCAGAGATCGGATAAGTTTGGCAAAAAGAGCCGCAAGAGACTGGACAGCCGTGCTGAGGAGGCCAACGTGTCCGCCATCACCGAGGGTAAGGGTAAGAAGGAGGGCCGCACTTTGGGAGACTTCAACTCGCTGATCTCCAGCCCCAGGCTGGGCCGTGACAAAAAGAAGTCCAAGAGCCAGAAGGAGCAGCAGAAAGCAAAGAAGATGAACAAGACCAGCGAGTTCCAGGACAGCTCGGAGAGTGAGCCAGAGCTGTTCATCAGTGGCGACGAGCTGCTCAACCAGAGCCAGAGCAGCAAGAAGGGTTGGAAGAGCAAGCGCAGCCTGCGCACGGCCAGCGAGATGGACGACTTCAAGGGCCGGAAGGCCAACGAGAAGGAGGACCGTGGCCTGGGCAGCCAGGGCTTTGTCTATGTTATGGCAAACAAGCAGCCGCTGTGGAATGAGGCCACGCAGGTCTACCAGCTGGACTTTGGGGGAAGAGTGACACAGGAGTCCGCCAAGAACTTCCAGATCGAGCTGGAAGGAAGGCAGGTAAAGAAGTGGAAATGACCAAATGGCATTTTATGCTTGTACCTGAAGTTGTCATCGTGCTCTGTCTGAACAATCGAGTTTCGAGTCCAAACAGTTGAATTTGGAGTCCTCGACTCGCGAAGACGGTTAGAAGAGAAAGGCTGTTTGTAAATCGGTGTGAAATAGACATTAAAATTAAGAATCGTACAAAACTGCTTACATTGCACCATCTGAACAACCGCCCGTTTAGCACTGTTATGTTCCACGTGTTTGTTGGTCGGCTTTGAGCCTTTTCAACGTCATTATCTACACAATTGCTAAAAGCTTAATGAAACATGTCCCTCAACTGACTAACAGGGAAGTGTTTGTAGATGTGGACAATATAACTAGAAAACCAAGACTTCATTTGAATGTACCTGAGCTACCTTAAAACTTTAAAATTATTTTCAGAAATAAACACAAGTCAGGTTCCCTTCACAGCAGACAAATGTATAAAAAACATAATGGTGAAGAAAATGCCTTTACACACGGCAGTGTTTGTATCTTTGAAATTTTGTAACGTGTGACGCCTTCATCCTGGTTCTTCAGTTACTGACCTGATGGTTTTCATCTATACACCTTGTGCGTACCTGCTTAACTTGCTCCCCTCTTCTTGGCGACGCTTGCAGGTGATGCAGTTCGGCAGGATTGACGGCAATGCCTACATTCTCGACTTTCAGTACCCGTTCTCAGGAGTGCAGGCCTTTGCTGTCGCCCTCGCCAACGTCACGCAGAGGCTCAAGTGACAAGCTGCCTGACGTCACGGTGCCTCCCAGGGGAGATGCGCTCCGTTTCCTCTCCGGCGTGCGCAGCAACAGGGGGCCGGCCCTACAGAGCTGCCACACGCACCGCTGCCAAAGGGGATGGCGGAGAGCAGGTTACAGAGGTGACGGACGTGTGACGCGATCGCCTGTGTGGGACGTGGGCCTGGTCTTTAGCCGGAGGTCACAGGGGCTGCTGGACACAGACTTTCCTTACTGACTGACTGACTGCCTTATATGAGCTTCTTTCCTATGAACACTGTTACATTATAGTTTTTCAGTCCTGTTTTTAAACACACCGGTAATACTTGAAAACTATCTGAAAATGAATTGCTTACTTGCCGATGTTACAGGTACTTCTGTGCACTGAAATCTAACTGTATGAAATTTAGGAGAAATTGATTACAATTTTACAAGCTTTATAAACACGACAGGTTTTGAACTGAAGCGCGATGCATTTTGAAGTGCTTCTCGGTTAGTAATTGTGTTTCTTTTCAGCAGTTGTGATGATGGATATGGAACCACCTTTCAGAACTTTGTGTTTTTTGAACTAATTTTTTAGAGATGGTCATTCACTCTGTTACAGTGACACAATCCATCTGGGTCTGTAGTTCAGCACATCTGCTTTAGTGTTGTGTTAATACGATCTGTGTGTGTGTGTGTGTGTGTGTGTGTGGGTGGGAGAGAGAGAATATAATTATTGTACTTTTATTCTGTAGCATTAAGTGATCTTAGTACCTTGTTTACAAAGATAATTTATTTGGAAGGCAGGAGGATGAAAATCTGAAGTGGACGTTGTGGTGAACATGCTGTGATCACCTGACAGTGGTTCTCTGGTTGCTAAACAGCTGTCTCCTCCTGTAACTTCTGTGAAGTGGCTGTTTTTTTTTTTAACTCAACTTTGACATGTACGTGAGGTACAGGAGATGATGCCCATTTCATACCTTTTTACCCTGTAAATGCTTGTCAAATAGCGGGGTCACTGTAAAGATGCCCAGTGCATGAGGAAGAAACGTGTTTTCCTGCTTTTTGGGATGTGATCCTAAACGTGACGATATGACGGAATGCTGTACTTTCTGTATGTGAGGGGGGGACTTTCAGGCTGAGAGATGGAGCCAAACGTGAAGAATTAACGGACGGGTTCTGGCTGCCTGTGTTGTGATTCGGTCCGACCCGGAAAACCGTCCTTGTCATCTAGCGGTCACTTCAGTCGGGTGATCGGCGCCGCTCTGCGGAAGGATGAGGGACGGCAGGACTGTTTAGACAAACCGTCAGTCGTCCTCAGTGCAAACACTGTAACGGGGAGGTTGTCCAGCTCTGGCGAGGTGACGGCGCGTCACACCAGGGCACCTGTGCCACACAGGACCTGATGCTGGGGACGTTCTAGTGCGCGTGGCTCCCTCAGGCGCTCTGGGCTGAGCCGCCTGTCCGACCTGAGAACTTCAGCTTCACTTCTGCCAACTTTTTGACTCGGCGATGCTTCGGACGAGGAGGAAAAGGACAGAAGTGAAGCGTGTAAAGTCGGGCGGGGCGTAGGACACGCGCCGTTGTCGCGTTCTGCCGTCTGCTTTAATCCCTGCGGTGACACTTCAGTTGTGCAATATTATTTGAGGCGAAGCTGTTCTCTTGTGGTTACATTTCGGTGGGGCTCTTTTGCAGAAGCTGTGTCAAACTGTCAGGTGAGGAGGCCTCTCATCCACGTTCATGTCCGCTTTTTATTTATACGGGATATTTCTAATCCTCGTTATTGTATATAATTTGTGGATTAGCTGAAGTTTCCTGTGTTTCAGTAGCTTGTTACCAGTGTGTTGTGGAAGAGTGACACGGGGGGGTCAGTGTTTGTCTGGTATGGTCTGTTGGTGTCCAGTGTGACCCCCACTCAGCCCAGTGTTGTTGTTGTTGTTGTTGTTTATCATCATCATCTATTTATAAGGTAAGATATGGTTTTGTGGGCACGAGCGCCTCTTGTTTTTCCGCATGTTCATTTCCCGCTGGTGCAGGTGGCGCCGTCTCGTCGGTGGTCGATAGCTATTTATTTTGGTTCTGTAAAGATGCGTTTATCGATTCCATGATTGACAACCGAAATAAGTGGTGTGAGAATTAGGATCACTTTTATTTTTACTTTGAATCGATGAAGTAACCTGTATTGGACAGTGTAGTTTGTGGCATTTAAGTATAACTGTGCTTAATAGATGTAGGTTTAAAGAAAATACTTGAAAAACCAAAATGAGGATGTTTTTGTCGGACTTGGTGGCTGGATGTCGGTAGTTTGTGTTGATAAGGCATGCAGTTTAAATTATTTTTGCAGTTTTCTGTGTTACATGTTTTAGAATAACGTGACACGGGACCGGGGGGGGTCTGATTTATTGGTGGGTGTAGAAGATGCTCCAGTGTCTGATCGTGGGGGGTCCTGTCCTCCTCACCCATGATGTAGTTGGGTTGGGGGGGGTGTCCAATGTTCATTCTGAATTTCTTCATTTGTGCTGTTTGTGAGAGAGAACTTTGAAAGGTTTTTTTTTCTTCTTCTTCTTGATATGCAGACCTGAGGTGGTTCAGGCTCCAGGTTCTGTCTTGTACTGTAACTGACATTTTGGTCCATTTTGGTTTTGTTTGTTTCCCTGGATGTTCAGTTGTTGAGCTGTTGCTTAATTAAAACTGTGCAGGTTGAAAATCTGTCTTGTTTGTTTTTTATTATTCGTCTTCATTTGGCACCTTTGCCCGCAGGTGACTTGCAGTGTTGCTTGTTTGAGCGACACTGTCGTCGTAACTCCAGTTGTCACCTACAGATGCGGCTCGGAAAACTGGAGCCCTTCGCTTTTCCACTGAGAAGCAGAACCTGGACTCGACATCCTCCATTTCACACTTAACGGAGCAGAAACGTTGCTTTTCATTTACAACTTAACATTTTATCTAGTAAAACAAATAAAAATGGCCGTGTGCGTGTGTGTGTGCGTGTGTGTGTGTGTGTGTGTGTGAAAGACAAAATGAACGTATCGCTCTCCGCGGTGCTGAATGCTGGTCACGCGGTGCGCGCTCCCGACTGCGCGCTCCCGTCGCCCCCCCCCCAGTCTCTGCCGTTTTTCGGAGGGATCCGCGGAGGACGACGGACAGGGAACGAGATGGACCGGCTGATGGACCGGGACCGGGACCGGGACGCGGGGCCGGAGCGACCGATTTTCACGGAAATCAAGAGTTTGTGCCGGAGGATCGAGGAGGCGATTAGGGAGCTGAAGGAGGATCTGACGCCATGGAGAGACGAGCGCTTCTACAGGTACACATTCGCACCCCCGCACCCTCCCCTCCCACTCGACGCCCGTGTTTATACTGCGGTCGCCGCTCCACCGCCGCTGCTCTGTGCGGCGTTTTACTCTCGCCCGCTGGTCGGATGTGTAATACATCCCCTGGTGGAGGGAGGGTAAGTGATCGCTCTCGTGCTCCTCATTTTTAAATATTTATTTATTTATTTATTTATTTGGACTTAAACGTCGCAGCCTCTGCAGCGACAGGCGACAGTGTGTAGTGTGGCTTCTCGGCCGCGTGAGGGCGCTAGTCAGCCATCCTCCCCTCCACTGCACAGACTGTCGCGCAGGTTTAACGCTGTTACCTGTCTAGGTGGCTAATCGATAAGCGATCACTGACTAACGTGTCTATTAATACGCAGGATAAGACTAATATATAACAATAAACGACCCCCGGGAAGAGGAGCGGCCTCCTGCAGCACCAGAGACTTATTCTCCCACTTTCTTGGCCTGGGAGTTTTTATTTGTTCTTCCTCTGCTGCCAGATGACTTGTATCATTATACATTTTAAACTGCTTTTACTATAATTACTTCGTCTTTTTGTCTCATTGAATTGTGATTTTTTTATTTGTAAAGCAATGTGCTCTGCATAACTTTGAGAGGATCACTGTGTAAATAAATGGAAGAGATGATATTAGTGCCCCAGACTGTATGCTGAGTATCTGAGACACTCCCACTGAGGCTGGTCTCTGGTTTGAGGGTCTAGTGGTGAACAGCCTGGTCTCATGGCTGCACCCCTGCAGGTTATGTGTAAAGTACATTTGTTTACATTTATATTTAACACTTATTCACTTTCTATTCTAATGCTCAGACCCGTGTGGGACGCCCTGCTCCCGGCTTTGGGCTAAAAAGAGCAGTTAGGTTCTAGGCAGCACAGGATGAGGGGCTGGATCACACTGAGCTCTGAGAATCAACAATATTTTGAGGAATTTCCTCATACAGCACGCAAACAAGGGAGAACCTAACAAAGGTCCTTGGGTCCCTGGTGCACAGAGGAGGAGGAAGAGGTGAGGAAAATGACAAATTCAAAGAATGATAATAAACAGATACTACAATATAAATGAGGGTAAAAAATGTAGTGGTATAAAGTGAAGATAAATGCAAAATGGACATTTACACACAGCTGGACAGCAGTAGTTGTGGGCAGAGGAGCTGGTCAGTGGGTGGTGGAGGTGATGGGGCCTAAAAGGTTGTGGTAAGAAGCTGTGCCTGATCCTGGTGGGTTTGATCCTAAGGCTGCAATATTGTCTCCCAGACGGCAGTGGTGAGAACAAGGTGAAGGTGGTGGGAGGGGTCTGTGGTGACGTGAACCCTCCTGATGCAGCAGTTGGTGTTGGTCGTGAGGTCCTGGTGATGGACCTGCTTCAGAGCTTGCTGGTCAGAATAGCACTGACTGAGATGCAGGAGGTCAGGATGATCTGTAGAAGCTGGTGAGAATGGGGGGGGGGATTTCACTCCTTGGATGTGAAAAGGTGGAGAAGAGTAAAGCCATGGGGGGACCAGCTGAGAGGAGATGTGTGTTTACAGCACGTGAGCAGCAGCTTTCAGACTACGGACGCAGAAAGTCAGACGTGGAAAGAACAAAGGCTTTGGGAACAGTGAATTTTGTGCAAATAACTATTTATATACATTTTAATAATACTGATACGCTGGGCATTTTATCAAAGAGGTGAAAATACACGTTGCTACGGTCGACGGGCCTGTCAGGTATGGCTGTAGAACCACTTCCGCTCTTCCGGTTTTCGCGTCATGTAACGGGTGCGCGACGCGGACTTATGACGTTTGACAACGTGTCGCTCCAGTTTGTCGCGGAGTCTGACGTATGCGGATGTATGAACGGGCACACGGATGTACACCGTTCTGCGAACCTCTGCTTTCAGGTAGTCTGAGCGCCCTGAGGCCGCGGGGGGGAAAGGCGATGGATCGGTAAGTATCACCTGTCCAAACCGCAAAATTAGCCCCTAAATTTGGGGGTGACGGGACGCTCGGGTGTGTGAACAGTGCGCGCGCTGCGCGTCAGAAAGGACAGAGTTTCTGTTTTCTGTTACTGTTTGCGCTTATATTTTTGCAAAATATATTTTAAAAATACTTCAACTAAAGTTTGCTTATTTTACAAAGTATTGTCTTATGTAGGTTAGTGACACTAGCAGACATATAAACGTCCGCCCAGCCCCCATCCGTGCATCGTAACACTCCATCATGTATTCATCTATTCATCCATTCACCCGCTACCTTCCCCTTTCCCACAGTCCGTCCGTACGTACAGGGTGACTTGTGATGATCCACACTGTTCTGTGTTCTAGGTTTTTATCCATTTTTAAAAAGCTGTATAATTTGCTAAATGTTGTCAGGTGCCGCTCAGGGTGTGTAGAGTCTTGTTAAAGCTACACACACCTGGTGGGAACTGCTGGCGTCATGAAAACGGTTCCAGAGTCGGAATGAAGTTGTGGAGGTTTAACAGCTGAGAGCCGCTCTGTGAGCCAGGATGGTGTGTGTGTGTGTGTGTGTGTGTGTGTGTGTGTGAGAGAGAGAGAGAGAGAGAGAGAGAGAGAGAGGGTCTCTAAGTGTGTTTGCTCTCTCCCTCCTGCAGGCTGGCCCCGATGCGCCTCTACACGCTGTCCAAGCGACACTTTGTACTTGTGTTTGTTGTTTTCTTTATTTGCTTCGGTCTCACGGTCTTCGTCGGCATTGCAGGTAGGCGGTTTGATTCACTTCCCGTCGCAGTGTTTAGAAACCACACTGACGCTCAGCTTGTGTCGCACAAGTAACCCCCCCAGGACCCTCCGTGGGAATTTAAAGAGAAACAGAGGAGGCATTAAGACCAGCCTGGCGAAAAACTGTCCTCCTGCCACAAGCTGAGTGACAGCTGCTGTTTGTCTGTAATCTGCCTGACCTTTGCTTGAAGTGTGTCAGCTGTGTTGTGTTGGAACTGAGCTGAGCTTCTTATCAGCAGCAGCTCTCAAGGGCACAGGTCCACCAAGAGGTCCACAGGCAGCAGCCATGCGTATGACTTTGTTAGGACTATGACCTTATATGACTTGCATGGCCCAAATGGTTTGAAAGATCACGTCTCTTGCAATCTCTCCTCCCCCCCACTTTGGTGACCCCCCCCCCCACAGGTCCTAAAATCATTGATGAGTGCAAAGCCAGCAGTTTACCTGTCAACAGCTCCCAAAAGGTCAGATTACACGCTAATCTTTAAAACAGCTTTTTGTTTACATTAGCAAAATGTGTCTTAAAATGTTGCACTTGACACGTGCAGCACGGTGACAACGTACACCTTCCTTGCAAAGTGATGGTTTAGCAGAAGAATTATGTATCTGGCCAACTGTTCCTCATTCTTCGTTTGTTTGAAGCGTTTCCGCTGCGTGTTTGTGTCTGTCTTGCAGACGGGCCCCTTCAACCTGGCATCTCCATCCTTGTCCACATACAACCAGCAGCTGTGGCTCACCTGTCAGATCCAACTGGACCAGACGCACGGTGAGGCCACCTGTCAGGTAGAGCCGAGGGCTGACCCTCGAACCGGCGGTTGGTCGCTCGCTCGTCCGCAGCCCCATTCAGGGGCCCCTGTTTAAAACGACAGGGTGTGCATTTTGGTTTCTTGTGGAAGAGCGTAGATCCTTCCTGAGGGGGGAGGGGGGGGAGCTGCAGGCATCCTGGGAGGCTCGAGTCTGAGCCGCTCTCTCGCTTCCCCAGACGTGGACTTCACTCAGTCCGTGGAGATCAACGTGGAGCTGAAGGGTGTGATGCAGGATGCCAGCGTGACCTCCATCAGCAACAGCGCGCACCAGCGGTCCCGAACCCTGCACTGCAGAGACGTGAGTGTCGTCGTGGGCACCAGGCCAGCATAACCTCTCACACGTCTGTCAGCAGCAGGTACCATAGCGGTCACAACTGCTGCCTCTCAGCTCAGGGGATTCAAACCCCCCTCCTGCTGTACTACCAGATCAAGGTACTTCTACTTGTGTCCTGAATCAATATGTTAAAAATGACACCGCTGTATAAATGGGTATAAATCAGTGCTTAACACTGAAAGTGGTCTTGGAGAAAACATCAGTATTCATCTGATGTTGAAATGTGCGACGTGTCCCTTCCAGCCTTTTGTTTCCATTTGGTTCCCAGACGTGTGACGAGATCATCGTCATGCATCTAGGCTACCTGAACTACACGCAGTACCAGATCAGAATCACCTTCCAAGGCCTGGAGAACCTGACCTTCAGTGTGCGGGATGTGACCTTCATGGTGAGCACCACGCAGGTGCAGGGCCACAGGGGAACTGTCCCAGCGGACCAGTCGTGACTCAAAGTGCGTCTGCTTTCTGCCCACAGTGGAAGCTCTACAATCCCTCCTTCTCCCAGGTGGAGATCTGGTTTCGGTTCGTTTTTGTGGTCCTCACCTTCACAGTCACGGTAAGTCCAGGGTGTTCTGCACTGGTGCTGGTAAACCGCGTCTGAGTTGGCCATGGTGTAACACTCCACTGATGTGTGCGTTGTAGTGCATGTTTGCCCACTCGCTCCGGAAGTTCTCCATGCGGGATTGGGGCATCGAGCAGAAATGGATGTCGATTCTTCTGCCTCTGCTGCTTCTCTACAATGGTGAGTAGGTAGATGTGGGGGTAGTCCTGTACAGCTGGCCTTGGGGTGCCTTCTTATGGATGTGCCATGATGTTCTCAAATTCCATGTGCTTCTCCACAGACCCCTTCTTCCCATTGTCCTTCCTGGTCAACAGCTGGTTCCCCGGCACCCTGGACACGCTGTTCCAGGCCATGTTCCTGTGTGCTCTGTTACTCTTCTGGCTCTGCGTCTACCACGGCATCCGTGTTCAGGTCAGCACGCAACTCTAATACCGCAGCGCTGCGATGGCAAAGTGCTTCGCACCACGTGCTTCACTAGGTGGTGGGATAGTTACTTAGTTATTTCATTTATCTGATACTTTCCTCCAAAACCACTTGCCAGGCATGTTGTGATTAACTGATCAAAGATGTCATGGTAGGATTTTGTTGTAGAGACTTGTGTTCACGGTGCCCTGAAGTTCCTCCTGGCAGTGCGTCGCGCGTGTACGGTGTACCGGCTCGGCTGACTGGTCCAACGATCCTTCGGTTAGCAGAGCGTGGAGCTGCTGTGAAAATGACACGAGTGACACAACCTCTCGGCTTCATATGCAGCAAAACTACACTGACAAGCCAGATTGCAAAGTGTGCTGAGAAACAGTGGCTGCCAAAGGTTTGGAGAAAAAGCTACCTGTGATCCTGCTGCAAACGCAGGTCAAACAGCTGCTTTGTTCCAAAGGCAGATACAGCTTTTCTCAGTCATGTTTTTGACAGGAGGCTCGCAATGTGTTAGCAGCACCAAAAGAAGGCTGTAAAAATGTCAAATATTTTTGCCACTTTTCACTGTATCGGTGAGGAGCGAGTCGTCTCTTGCTCAGGGGCAGTAGAGTGGGAGGTGGGATTCAAACCTGGGTGTTTTTGAGCGCAGGGCAGCAGCTCGAACCTCTACACCCCCTGCAAACCGGAGTGCTGCTGCTGTGCCTTTCAGGGGGAGAGGAAATGCCTGACGTTCTATTTTCCCAAGCTGGTCATCGTGGGGCTGCTGTGGCTGTCTGCTGTCACGCTGGGGATCTGGCAGACGTGAGTTCTTACTGGGTCGGGTTCCGGGAGGATGGGAGGTCGGTGGGGGGTGGGCCGCAGGGGTTCCCCTGATGTGTTGAAAAATCTGCTTGACAGGGTGAATGAACTGCGTGACCCTACATACCAGTACAAAGTGGATATCAAAAACTTCCAGGTGAGTATGTCCTGTCCTGTTCTGTGGGTGTCTTCCTGTGAAGACCACAACTCTGCAGAACGTGTCCTTCAACACTGCATATTGGCAGGAATAGTAATGTGACAAAGTCCAATGTGGGCTGCAGAGCAAAGCATGTTGAGGTACTTTTAAAAATGAAACAATAGAGATTATAAGGCTTTGAATATTGTTGCCATTTCTTTGCTTTCAATGTCACATCATGATAGTTTGTGGGTGGTTCCAGGGTATGAAGATCTTCTTTCTGATGGTGGTGTGTATCTACACACTCTACCTGATCTTCCTCATTGTGAGAGCCTGCTCAGAGCTGAAGAACATGCCGTACAGTGGTAGGACCCCTTTCTGCTCCCCTCCGGTCTGCTCAGATCCGTCTTCCTGCATTTGAAACGTTTCTGGTTGCTTTGGCAGATCTTCGACTCAAGTTTCTCACTGGACTGACCTTCATTGTGCTGATAATCAGGTAAGATTGGAAATGGCTATTGACTGGTGTCTGATGGTTAGCAGCTCCTGTGAGTGTGTTCAGGTGGCCGCTTCCGGCTGCTGTCTTCGGGTGTTTATCGGTCATCCTGTCAGCTGAACGGGAACACTGGTAACTGCATCATAATGGTTCAAAAGGCTGAAAAGTGCACTGACTGATGTCAAAGCCGTCTTCTCATTGACAGCGTGGTGATCCTCTACCTGCGGTTTGGTGCCAAGCTGCTGCAAGACAACTTTGTTGCAGCTCTATCTACACACTACAAGAACTATATCCTTCGTGTTGCGACCCAGCAGCTCCCGCTCTGCAGCAGCGGGTGGTGTGGTGATGCTGTTTGTATATGAATTGTAGTCGTTGCCATGCGGTTTGAAATTTAATTCCTTAATGCACTGGGCACCAGCTGAATTTTTGTCTTTCTATGGGTTACTCAACTTCTACCTGTACACCTTGGCTTTTGTCTACTCGCCATCCAAGAACGCGCTCTATGGTGAGCCCTACAGTCTGGGTTGAACTGCGGCAGCCTGTGAACGTGGGGCAGACGTGTGAGCAAAGGCTCAGGGAGACTCTGGAAAAACTCGATTCAGTTTGTCCTTATAAAGCTCTCTTCTCAACAAGGTGACGGAGACCCCGAGTGGTGTAATAACCTGCGTTTTTGGTTTCAGACTCGCAGCTAAAAGACAATCCTGCCTTCTCCATGCTGAACGACTCGGAAGATGAGGTCATTTATGGGTACGTGCCCCTACAGAAACGATGTATGTGCTCGTGTTTGCGGTTGTCCTGAACCGTCTCCCTGCTGTGCGCAGGAGTGATTACGAGGAGATGCCTTTGCAAAACGGACGAGCCATCAAGGCCACGGCGAAGTACCAGGACGAGAGCGACAGCGACTGAGGCGTACGGACCCCCCCTCCTGTCTACATGCCTTTGATCAACAACGCAACAGGTGTCAATCAGGATTGCGAGTGACTTGTAAACTTATCAAACCGTATTTTGTAAATAACTCCTCATTTAAATTAAATGCAAATGCTATATATAATATTTTTAAGCTACGAAGTGCTACCACTGAATGTAATTTCAACGGAAGTATTAGTATCTGGCTAAATCCTGACAAACTGACCATGAGCAGCAGCCTGCGCTGCTGTAAACAGGCAGTGGACACTTTGGTGTTTTGAGTTTGTTTATAACTATTTCGGTCACATATACTCGAAACTGATTGCGGAATCAGTGCTACGGAAGTGTCCAGGGTATAAGTAATCTTCGATGCTGCACCCGGCCATCACGTTCTGACGCTTTAACGGTTGTGATGGACATTCCATGAGCTCCGCACCGTTTGCTGCTACACTGTCGATCTGATGCGCACACTTTTATTCCACCCACAGCTTTAACCTACAACTTTTTGTTCCATCTTGGTTTAGAACCAGTGTACAAACTTCTGAATCACATTCCATAAATCACTTTAAGTGCCATTTTTGTGTTTTGTGAAAACATGGATTTCTTCCCAGTGAAATGTATTATCCCCCCAAAGATTGTAATATGGTGTAAAACACCGATTGTTAGTGGACCTCAATTTCAATATCAAACATCTCTATTTGTTACTGCAGCAGGGTTACTTTAGGACATTGAGGACGTCTCCTCTGCTGCTGTTTGGATAAGTGTAAAAAGGCTGGACTTCAGGGCAGAGGCTGAGACATTACAAAAGCGGGATTTGACTCATGTTCATTTACATTAGGACAGCTGATGTGCTGAAGCAGCTTTCTTATCAAAGTCAACAATCCCCCATTGCACATCTGTCTGGGGGTTTTTCAGCTGCATCAAATACTGCAACCCACTTTCATCATTCATATATTTTGATGCCATTTTGATGTTAATACCCCTCCAAATAAAAACAAAATATGAAAAATTGTTACTGCTAAAATTTATACTAAAACCAGTAAAGAAATTATTGTAGGATTTTATCAGTTTACTTGAATGCATAACATTTTGTTTTGGTTGTATGATACTCCTCAGTACACAAATTAGATGCCAAACTTTTACTTTTAGAGATGATATTCAATTGTTTCTCTTTTGAACTGCATGTTTTTCACTCCAGGAACTTTAGAGAAAAGAGGTAGTGCTGGAGAAATGGGAAAAACTGATCAGTTAAACTGCCATTTGTGAGTTTTACAAACCTTAACTTCGAATGAAGATGCAGTTTGAAGAATGTCGTGCCTTGCTTTACCGTAAATGACACCTCCATACTTTACTAATGTGCTACAAATGCCAGTGGTAAGAAGCAACTTTTTAACAATTATGTACATAATTTGTTTTTAATTATAGTATTCTGTTCTATGGAAACTGTGCTAAGTATCTACTGTACAAAGGTTGTTCTTTCTAAAGGTTTCACTGCAGTTGTTGAAACTAATAAAATGTTTGAAGAACTTGGGAATGTCACTTGTATATAGACGTTTATACAGTGCGCACAGCTAATTTGCGTTGGTTCGGAAATTCAGACAAGAAATAAATAGTTTTGAAAAATCTGAAAGTGGGTAATTTATTCATAAAGAAGTAACCAGTAAAGGGGAAAAAAAAAAAAAAAACACAATAGACGGTTGTAGCCCTTGGCAATGAGTAAAGGGTTTGGTCATCGAGAGCAGAAGTGCTGTGGAGTGAGGAGCTGCGGCTCATATAGCCAGACCAAACACACTGACAATGCAGTACATGGATTTATTCTCCCATCGCACTGTGCAGCTGCCTGGAGGGAACACAGCAACGAGGCTCCGTGAGGCCATTAGGATATTAACTAAGCGCGGAGACCCAAATTAATACTACTCAACAAAATGCATAAACTTAGTATTTAGCTACATTCAAGGTTTAAACAGAATCCAACTCGCAAACTGACCTCTCATTCCAGCATATGAATAAAAGTGACTGAAATTATTGAGAGATGCATCGAACAGCCAGTGTGAAGGTGGTCTCGCTGCACCAGCCACGGTGGGCCACGTTTTACTCAGCGTGCTGTACGAAAAGGCCACGTACCATCTGTGGTGCTGTCCCAGAAACACGAAGTGGCCGTCTGCAGACCTGCTCCACTCTTCTGCATGATGATGCATGTCACTGCAAAGCAGAAAACCTTACAATTTCACATTTTAAACACTGAAGTAGATAACAGTTCGGGACCGTGCACGACAGAGGACCCACCGATGTACTTGAAAGGCTTTCCCAGCTTGGTGAGCTGACCGAGGCAGTTCTCCACCACGCTGCTGCTCCACTGGTTCACTCTGCTGTGCTGGTAGGTGCTGCCCCCTATCGCCGCGTCCACAGACTGCAACAGAAACACCAGAGACTGAAAACCCGGCCAGACTGCGGGGGGGCGTTTTAAAATGATTAAAAAGGCTTTTAGCACATATATTGACGGTATATGACAGCACTTCGAACGAGACGTTACGGCATTTACGTATACATATATGAACTCACACACAGTATATGTATATGCTTTAAAATATACTATTCGTGTCATGAGGGTGACAGGAAAAGCGCCAGTTACGGTGTTTCAGTAAATCGTTTTTTGCTGTGTGTTTTACGCCATTTTGAAGAAAGGCGCCGTAACTTACCTCCTTAATGATGCCGCTCACCTCGTCCACAACAAACACGGTCTGTTGAAAGAGAATGTGCTTCAGAAAAAGCTGGAGGACAGCGCAGCCCACGAAGAGGACGTTTATACATTGTACATTTCTGCTAGTTTCTGTGTAAAACTGGCGTTCGTTTGCAACAACTTTGTCCGCCCAACTGTTAAATAAACACGGAGTTTCATGGCATTTCGTGAACAACAGGTTTTGAATACGAATAACACGAAACCGTCGCGTCGGTTAACTACGTTAAACCTATTCAATCGCTCTGCTAACGGCTCGTCAGGAAATGTGAAAAGCGTCGGTGGAGACACACACGTCCAAAGCTGACTCTCACAAGGTCTTTTTCTTTAGTAAACAATATTTACGAGCACATTTTTAAAAAAAAAAAAAAAAAGACAAATAAATGGTGAAATAACTAAATGAAGCGCGCCGTCAGATACCTCCTCAGCTGCTGGGAAGTCGTCCATGTTCTCGCGAGCGGTGAACGGCGGGCGCGTGCGCACTCGAGCCTCCGGGGCGCGCGGAGCTGCGGCGGCGGGGACAGGGGGCGCTGTGAGACAACGCAAAACTGCGCTCGAGTCCACAAAAAAACGTCCATCCATCCATCCGTCCGTCCATCCATCCATCCATCCATCCATTCATTTATCCGTCTCTCCATCCATCAGTCCATCAGCGATGTGTTTATCCTGTCAGGGTCGCGGCGCTCCGATGCCCATCCCGGAAGCCCTGGGCGCCGCGCTGTGAAACTACAACCCGAACGAGCCGCCAGTCCGTCGCAGAGTTCGGAGTCACAAATAACAAAAATAAACTACAGTACATATAATTTAAAAATATTGCATCTTATTAAAAATAATAACAGTGACACAGCGCGGCGTGTCGTTAATCTTCCCAGAGACAGGCTTCCATTGAGGTTTCACGGTGGTTATAATTCACATCTGGATCGAAATATCTTGGCGGTTATAAATCTGAAATTGATTATAGAATCATTTTCTTGCTCAATCGCGGTAACCCCACGTCCAAGTGCAGGGTTGCGGTGGTCCGGTGCTTATCCTGAAAACACAGAGCGGAACAGCTCATCTCCTATCATTTTTTTAAACCAGTAAGGTATTGTGCTAGTTTTCCGGTTACTCTATTCCTAACTAGTACCCCCCACGGCTTTATAGTGGATTCGGCTTCATTACATGTAATTTACCACAATTTACTTCATTCGATGCTTCACGCAAATCACTGAACCATCGCGGTCCAACTCATTCAAACATTTAGTCTTATAACGCAAAGGCAGCCGGGCGAAACGCGAGAGGCACTTTCTGTTGGACCGTTGGTGGGTTTTTAACCTCGTTTGTTGCAGTAAAACACGCTGACGTTCACCCAGAGGCCCAAACACTGTTCCACCGCAAACATCTGGAGAAAACAATAAATACCTAATACATCAGGACACAGACAGATCTGCTTTGCATTTTTAGAAATAGATTTTGAAAAGCGGACGCTGTAAATGTACACAGAGCTGAACGACACTAGTTTTTATATATACATGTGTTTATGAAACTTTTTTAATATCATCTTTCAGGATGTTGTAGTTTTTTTTTTTGTTAATTCAATTTAGTGCTGCTGTCTACATCGGCCGGACCGCGTTTCTCAGCCGCCCTCCTCCCTACGCTGGGAAGAGACAACCGAGCCGCTTGGCCAGAAGGTGTTTTACGGAATGGCCTGGCGTTGACTCTAACCTGACAGTTAATCGAAGGTGCATGAATTAAAGAGAGCGCGTGTTGCCCCGTTTTGTGTGCCTGTGACCCAGCCGGCCTCTGATGCCCCCCTGGAGTGCCACGCTCCATAATGGATGAGCATCATTAGAAACCCGATGAGCTGCGTCAGCCTGCCGTTATTTCCTCCGAAACTTTAGACGGGGAGGTGGCGCCGGGACCACCTCCGGTTTCACGGGGCCCTCGGAGGCGTCCTCACTAGGGCGCTACGGTGACAAAACAAAAGAGGCACGCATCCGGTTTCCAGACTCAATAAAACCTGTCATCACCTGTGTCAGGTGAACCAATAGCTCAAGTACACACATTTTAAAGAGTCCAGTACCTGTTTAATTAGGCGAGGATAATCTCAGACCAGGTACAGCATCATTCATACCTGGCCAAAGCTCCACATAATTTATTCAGTGTTAGATGAATGTGTGTCTGATACTGAAGACACTGTAATAACTCCCTCTGTGAGCCCGATCTGCCCACCCCACCTGTAGTGAATCAATATGCTCAGAAGTTGTATATAGTTAACAGCAGTGAACCGATGCCCAGCGGGGGTAATGGTTAGAGGCATTAGACTGAATGTTCTGGGTTCAAACTCACGTGCAAGGTGTAGTGCTGTTGAAGGATTTGACCCCTTAACTGACTAAAATCGCAATCCTTTATAAATGAATAAATCACTATAACGTTTGTACATCAGAGCCACCGCATAAACCTCTGATTCCCCAGGTTTGCAGTTGGCAGTTGAACATGTTTAAACCTCCCAGGAGTGGGAAGTTTATCCTCCGGTCGGCATATTTTGTTGAGATTACAACTGTCACCCTGTACAGTTGTGTAGTACACCCTGTGTAGTATGAAAGTCCTGGTTTTAAATCCTTCTCCGTCATCAAGATACTTACCCTGAATTACAACATTACCCTCCTGTATAAATAGGCAAATCATTGTATGAGCTTCATTATAACAGTTTTGAAAAAAAAATAAAACAATGAATTTGTTAACAATAAAAATATGTTACAGAATGTAATGTTTCGTACCTAATATTTAAATGCAGTAGAAGGTATTGGAGAACATTGCCGAAGGACATCTCACGGTCTTGAGCTTTCTTAAGCGCACTTCCCACAGCCTGATGGACCTCCTCGAGTGGTGGGCAGGTATAGGCATGTCTCGGGCTCCAAGGAACAAACTGTGAAGTGTGTCTTCAGTGAGCGCACCATGGAGCTGTTGATGGTTTAACGTCACCCAAGCACGACGAGTTCCTGAAAGGCTCTCGGCAGTGAAGCCCATTTTCACCGGGACCTCTGCAGTCCCCAACTCAAACCTCTCCTCAGTGTCCTGCGGTTTTTGTGTTTGGTAGAGGCCAAAAAAAATGCTCGCCTATTAAAAGAAAAAAAGCTTGAAAAAAATGCCCCTTCACGTGCCAATGAATAAAAATAATACATATAATTATGTTTGTTTAGCATGTAATGTGGAAACCCATGTGGGGAAACCATGTTAATAAAAGGAGCTTTCAGCCTTTTGCAGATGGACGTTCCTAAAATAAACATCATTCACTTTTTTGGATGTCTTAGAAACTAGGAGTCATTCGGCATGTCTTATTTCTGTAACATTTTCTGAAGGCAGGCAGATGGTTAAACTTCAGTCTTTGGGGAGAACTGCCATGATCCCTCCACGAGTGACCCCTGGGCTGGGCCCTGGTCAGCGGGAATACCCAGGAATAATTCTGCTTAGTCGACTGTCGTGTTTGCGGGGAGGTTTCAGAGGACCATCCAGGGAGGAACTGTGATCATCTCTTCTTCACGCGATACCTGTTTTTCTACAAGAACCTGCTCTGTATGTTAATAATCAGCCTCATAACACTGATGTTTTTTTTTGTAAATATTTATAGGCCTTCATAATCAGTTAGGCAAAGCAGTAAATCCTCGGCAAAGTTTTTATGGAGCTCTGACTAATAATTTCCTCTACCTCTTGTCTTGACAGAAGATGAGTGCACAGCTTCCCCTTAGTGATATAATTCATAAGTAATTCATCGCTCACCGGTATGATGAATAGATATCCAAAAAAAACAGGGCAGCCTGTGAATATTAATAACTGACAAGTTGCAGGGATATTCAGGTTCTCCCGAATGTTGATAAATGATACTAATATTATCTAATATTACTAATAATACTATCTTGCTTGGTACATTAGCCGCATTCTACGTAAAGATGCCGAACATTTCCACCCTCGGTGGGAGACGGAACGTGATCTAGGTGAGGGAAGACTGAAACGGGCCGTGTGCTGGTTCTGTCCCAGTACGTTGAATGCGGACAACCATCAAACCCGAACAACAGCTGGGTGGTTTTCCATTAGCTTTAAAGGAATAATCTTCGTGTTTATTTTTCACTAGTAAATAAATAATGTCAACGAAAAGATCGGAGCACCTGCTGCGTTTGCTGCAACTGCGAGATATTTTGGTTTGGAGTTGTAAAAGATCCGCCGCTGCTTCCTGGGCCGTGTTTCACTCATTATTTTTAATAAGTGCACCAGTCCCTGGTCCCAGATCAGTAGTGAACAGGTCATACAGGGTGCTGAACACAAACAGAGTCCTGGAGGAGTGGAATCTCCCCAAGCGATAAGCGGGGTTATTTTTTGGAACGCGGACAGGCTTCGAAGCGAGCTGGAGGAAACAGGAACCGAGCGGCGCGGCTCCCGTCGCTTCAATCTCTCCTCACCATTTCACACAGCCAGGCCTCGCCCACGGCGAGCCACGCATCGCATGCCACGGCATTCCTTTAAATATTCAGCAGCTGTTCAGGGCCTGAAGAGATTCCTTTACAGATGCATTATTAACACACAAGCCTTGCTCTGTGCTGGACAACAAAGAATTTACACAAAGTGAACTCACGGTTCACGAGGAGCGAGCGGCTCCTTCTTCAGCTCTGTGCTGCCCGCGCTGGAGCCACGTGCTCTGAACCGCATTCCGCCAATTGGCCTTAGACTCGGGATACGTCAGTAAAGAGACGTCATCATGTGATAAGGAGAGTAGATCTTTTGGTGTTGTCTCAGTAGATATTGCAGTTTTATTACGATATAAATCATAGAAAAAGGTTCATAATAATGCTACATAATGTCACATTCCAGTATTATTGTGATTAATATTATCAATGAAAGAACAGCAACACTTTTGCATAACGTGGCCCTAATTTTATACCCATATGTACAGCTGGATATTTCACCGGAACAAGGCAGGTTGAGTTCCCCGTTTGAAGGTGCGACTGCAGGATCACTCTCGGAACCTGAACAGGTAACCTTCAGGACTGCTGGTTTTTAGGGGAAGCTCTGTCCTCCAGGTGTGTCTCTGCGGTTGACACGGGTCTGCAGCGATGTTGCAGTGATTGAGTCCAGTCATCTGGTTGCTGGGCATCCTCTTCTTCGTTGTCCTCCATGTTTTCCCAGCATCTCCAGCCTTATGGACACTGATGTTAACCAGGCTGGCTCCCTGCTCACCCTCCCTGCTTACTGACCATTCTCACCATTGTGGGTATGTGTGTTCATCAGGGAAGGTCTGTTTGCTTTGGCAAGGAAATCGTGCTGTAATGTCGGCGTTTTGTAGTTAGCATCGTGACATACTTTGGCAAATGAATCTCAGCCGTTCACCAGTGAATTTCTACAGTTTGATCTTTAGATCAGAACAAATAAGGATGCAGAACAATGATAATGAACGTGTTAGTTAATAAAACGCCTATAACAACATACATGTTCTTTTCCTTTGAGAGATGTGTTAGAAGTGGTCTTGGAATGAGACCTCACTGGATTCATTCCTGCAGCTCCACTGAACACCATGAGACACATTTTCATAGAAGGGCCTTTGCATGAAATGAATAAAAAGGCTGTTTCTGAGCAAATCAAAGGCTAGTGTATTAGCCCAGCCTGCTGGAGCACAGAAGGCAGAATGGTTCCTTGGAGTGAAACCCTTTGCATGAGAACAAAGAGGGTCCTGCAGCTCCAAAAATCCATCTCTGCCTCTGGTTGGTCTCTTTCAGAAGCTTGTCTATAACCCTCAACTCTGGCCTCTTTTCAGCCTGGGCTTGGATGGGGGTGCCAGCACTGGCAGGTTCAGCTCTGGCCCTCTGTGGGAGTTCCTGAGCTGCACAGTGTTGCGCTTGGTTATGGTGCCCCCCGCAGAGAAGGCTGGGCCGCGACCCCTCTCGCAAGAGTGTCTCAGGCTCTTGATGGTTAGTGTCTGTTGACGTGAGGATGGGAACACGGGGGGCCGGGACCTGTTCATCAGGATGGGGGACTCACCCGGTTTGTGCTGTGCCACATCCACCCAGGTAAGCTTTTGAGTGATGCCATCTCTGAGAATGGTATGGCGCAGCTTGGGCAAAGGTAAAGGTTGGGTCTGTGGAGATCCCCCGAAGCCTCGGTGGTGCCAGAGCCCCACAGGGGAGGGCTTCTCTTCAATGACACGGAGAAACTCCCTGATGCTCATATCCTGGTGATCTGGGCTCTGACTGTGACCTCGGTTCTCTAAGAGAGTCCTTGGAGTGATAACTTTGTCCAGGTAGAAGGTCTGAATCTTCTCCAGCTTTTCATTTGCATAGTGGTTGACTGGTTCCACTGGCTCATTTGGCTCGTGTGGCTTCTGAGGCTTGATGATCCCACTGACATCCCTTGTCAGGCCACAAGGGGATGTTTCCAACAGTTTAACGTCGCTTGACTCTTTGTCTGAGGTCTTTGGAGATGATAAGTGATCGAGATCTCGCTCAACAAATGTTGATACTGAAAATGGACCAAACAGAAGGAATGACAGAGGGTTTACAATCTGATTTGATTTTGTGTTGTAGTGAGACTGAAAAAGGCCAAAAAGCACATTACCCTCAGGGAAACGTGACTCCTTGTTCTCCAGTGTGATTGTGATTTCATCATCGGTGATGCCCTCTGCTGATAATGACATCAAAGCAGGAGAGGGTCTGTTGGCTTTAACCTTTACTAGATTCTCCCTGGGTGAGCGGTCCATCGTCCTCCTGGGGTCCTGTAGCTCTGTGTCTTCACTTGGATTCTCTAGGGCTTTGCCAGATGGCTTGCTGCTCCTAGCACCTGAGGTCTCCTTCTGGACACAACATTGGAAACTGTCTCTGAATATTTGAACAATGGCAGGTCATTGGAGGTAAGGATTACTTTTACTAAGAAGGCTCCTTTACAGTACCAATCAAATGTTCGAGTACAGATGGTGAGAATCCAGACTTGCCGAGGCCACAAAACACAGAAACTGGACGTTTGATGAATGGAATGAGTCACATTTTAAATATTTGGATCTGACGGTTGTGTATTTGTAAGACGTGAAAAGGGTGGGTTAACACCAGTGTGGTTAACACTCTCCAACATGGAGGGAGGGATGTGACAATCTGGTAGGAGTTAATGATCTTTATCAAGACCATGGCAATCTCAACCAGCGTCGCTATCATAGTATAGATCAGTGACATGCCATTCCATCAGGGTTACGGCCACTTGGGCAGTCCTTGATGGGAGATATCAGCCAGAAACACCCTTGAATATTGTGCAAGAACTATCTGGCCATTATGCAAAGTGAAGGACGACTCAGACTATGAAAATGTATAAAATGTAGATATGAAAATGCAGTTTCTAGCAGGTGCATTCAAACTTTTTTAACATTAACATGATCCACATCAAGTTTAATGGAAACATTTCAAGTTATACAGTATATGCAAAGATGTTTTTTTGTGTTGCAAAATTATAACTGCATTTCTCAAACCCTGAAGTCAAAAACTTGCTGAGACTGCTTGCGATCTTCATAGTGCTTTCTCGGGTCAATAATTGCCAGATTCACACTCGCTGACGTTCTCTTTGTGGACAGACAATGTGCATTATTCAGCAACACATCCAACAGTCCAAAAGCCCAGTGGTGACGTATCATCGAGGATACGCTCAAAGCCGCAACTTCAGAAACTGAGTGTTCCCCCAGCTGTCCCAGGTCACCCACCTTTGAGGTCTTGGCCTCCTTTTGATGCCTCTCAAGTTTCTTTACCACCAGGCAATAGGTGGCCATGATGGAGGACGGTCGGTTGTTGATCAGTGTGTGTATGATGTCAGAGAGCCCATAGCCCAGAGACTCGGTCATGTAGTTCAACACGGTTGAGTTCAGTTCATCTGGCTCGAGTCTGGGAATAAAATCATCAAATTAGTCACTGCTTCATGCAGTATTTTCCATCACTTTATGGCCACTAGTCTGGGATAGCCATTAAAAATCCATCTTTACATCTTTGTCGCTGCTGAGGGTTTCATCCCAGAGAGCCTTTCATGTGTGCGGTCAAATCAGGACTTGTGTTGGGTTGAGCACAGCCAAAGGATGGACCATGTGGAAGTAGTCAACTGACGGTAACTGTACTAGCAATGTGCTCGAAAGCAGACCATGAGGAATAGGTCACTACAGAGTAGCCGTATCACCAATGTTTTAAACATGTGGAATCAGTCACTTCAGAGTAACTGTACCACCAATGTGTTCAAGGAGACTCTGTAAAAGGTGGTGATAGCAGCTCTCCACAATGAGCCAGGACTCAGCCTGGTAAACTGTTAGCTCCCAGGGTTCAGTGGAGACATATGGAATACTTGAAAAAAGCCGTGCAGAAATTACAGCCCCAATCCAGCATAGCAGACTTTCACAAGACCAATAATGCAGTGCAGGAAGGGGCTCCCTTCCCCACAGTCTTTATGGCTGAAAATGGATCCCGGAGGTGCCCACAACAAGGCTCTGCACATCAGCATGGGCTTCCCTGTCACTTAGGAATGCTCCTCTCTGTGGTGCTATGGGGAATGAGCCAGTGATGGGGAGATAAACCCAGCTCGGACCCCGGAATAGCGTGGAAGCAGGCCGCTAGTAAAAACATTGGTGTGAGCCAGCAAGTGAGCCACACAGGCTTCTACGGTTTCGTGCAAAACTCTGCCAAACCCATTAAAAACACACACATTATGCAGGCCTCCTTTTAGGCCCTTCCCCCACACTCAGGCCACTCACGCTTCTACCTGTTTTTGTACAAGATGCAGTTGAGAGGCCTTCTTGAGTAGCCCTCGTTCAGCCAATTCTGCTCCATGGCCTCGCGGATGCTGGGTCGCTTTTCAGGGTCAGGCTCCAGCAACGTCAGAACGAACTGGACGGCCGCTGCCGAGAGTGAGACCATACGCAGTGGGCCCTGGTTAGCACTTAGGATGGAAAGTGGAGCACTAACCAAACAGTGGTTAATGGGGTCATTTTACAATATATCTTGTTAAATGGGTGCCTCGTACATGCGCGCGCGCGCGCGCACACACACACACACACACACACACTCCTCTTTGAGATTAAAACAAAATGTGCAATGCACATGAAAAATGAAAGAAAGAAAGGGTATGGAACTGCTCCCATTGTGTGCCAGAACGAGTGTGAAAGCGTGTGCCCATAAGGTGTGTACAGCAAGCTCTGGAACTGAGGGCAGGGGGCCATGCGAAAAAAGCACAGATGGTGTCCTGCCCCCATTGGGGATGGGCCAGAGTACATAACACGAGCACTGGAAAGGTGTGAGAGTGAAGATTATTACAAAGTTCACAGCAAAAAAAAAATGGAGACACGCAAAGCCGAGTGCACTACATGCATGCACGACAGCTATAACAAAATAGCACTAAACAGGGCGGTGTTAATCGGGATATTACTGACCCGTTGAATAAATCAGTAAATACAATACATAGAATGTGGGAGAGATTAGCCTTGATGTAGAAAATATGCAGCATGAACTATAGCAGCATTAAGACAATGTGTCTCAATATCTTCTTCTTCTTCTTCTTCTTATTATTATTATTATTATTATTATTATTATTATTACAGGTCGACAAAGGTTAAGGTCCTGAAGTAAACCAGTAAGTCACTGTCCTGCAGTTGTGATGTCTTCATTTACCACGAACACACCTTCTCTGCAGCCCCGTTGACCCCTCTGACATTGTAAACTGACTCAGCAGGAAACACGAACACACAGGCTGTGTGACAAAAATAGCAGTCAGGACACCAGAGGAGGACAGTCTGACTGTCACGGTTCCACCTGTCACTCATTTGAGAAAACTGGCTGTGCTGGGTGGGGCACAGATAGAACATACACTTTGGAGTAGCTGCCACACAGCCTGCACATTACAGCAAGACATCATCTCATATCTCTGTCAGCGGCCAAATGGGACCCGTCACCTTTGCTGATGTCTGGCGGGAAAGTTCCAATTTCGCCATTGACCATCTTTTGGTGGAGCTGCTTTATGTTGAAGGGCTCCACGGTGAAGGGTAGGGTGCCTGTCAACATGGCGAACGTGCCCACACCCCTGAGTTGAGACACAGAGATCAGCACAGGTACACAGTGAAATCACCATGAACAGCACTACGGTATCACAGGAGTGTATGAACAGGTGATGGATCAGAAAAGATGTCTGAAAGGCTGAAAAATATGAAGTGAGACAAAAACACTGGAACTGAGGATGAAAAACGGGTCTTGTAAGCATAAGGTTCCAGGTTCAAATCGCATTCTGACATGTAGATTTCTCATTGAACCTAACAAATCTGTACATCTGTTGATATAAATCTCTAATTATCCCTATAAGTACATGTTAAATTGTAATATTTGTTTTCAGAAACAGTGTCTGCTAAGCAGCAGGGAAAAAAAAAAATTAATCCGAGTTGTTGGTATATGAAGCCAACAATCTTCTGTCAGATTTTACTAAGACTTCTTAGCTGAGGCCCAGGCCGTATGTCACTGTTGTTTATTATTATTATTCAAATGTTTGTCTGGAGTTTCTGTGCAAGTCAGACTCCCAGCTTTACGGGATTTCAGAGTTTGAGAGGTTTACAACATTTTCATGCCTTTATTGTCTAATATGTTCTGAGTTGCTAGTCAACATTAATGACTACCTCGTGTAGATCTCAGAAAAGTCTTTCAGGCGTCAAGCTGTCCAGCTGAACCAGCCCACACCCTAGGAATGATGAGGCGAGCGGAAACCTTGGATTTTCCATCCCCAGGAAAGAGAGCCAGCAAAGAAAATGTTTGGAATGGAAGGGATGAAAAGTAAGAAAACAGTGCAGTGCTCTCTCAGGATCCCCCCCCCCAGGCCGGACCGCCAAGCCCGGGTTACTTCCTGGCAGTGGTGCCATATCAGCAACTTACACAGACCACACATCCACCTTGGGGCCGTACTTCCTGTGAGCGAGGAGTTCAGGTGCGGCGTATGCTGGGCTGCCACACTGTGTGTGGAGCAGCTCTGGAGACAGGGTCTCCACCTTCAGGGTGTTGCTCAGGCCAAAGTCTGCAAAGGAAGAGAACTGTACACCGTGGTGGGTTACACCAACACATACCCTCCCCTGACGGTTGCACTCGAGCAGTGGAAATGGGTTTGGCAGGTGCCAGGAGATGCTACCTGTCTGCATGCATAGTTCCAACCGTAAAGTTTGGCGGTAGGAGAATAATAGTCTGGGGCTGTTCAACATGACACTGTCCCTGTGCACAAAGCGAGGACCATAAAGAAATGGCTTACTGAGTCTGGTGTGGAAGAACTTGGCTATCCTGCACAGAGCCCAGACCTGAACCCCATCGAGCACCTTTGGGATGAACTGGAACGTGAGCCAGGCCCCATTGCCCAGGATCGGTACCAAATTCTCACAGCTGTGTTCCAAAATCTATTGGAAAGTCTTTCCATAAGAGTAGAAGCTGTGACAGCAGCAATAGGGGGGTCAACTCCATATTAATGCCAATGGTTTTGAAATTAAATGTTCCACAAGCACATAAGGGTGTTCCACCTGTCAGCAGAAAAAGAGATTCTGATGCCCTTGAGCAACAATGAGGTGACAAGCAGGGCGGCAGAACCAGGGGCTCCACTGAGGCGGCTACTCATGTTCTGACGTTCTCATTTCTGTCAAGATTTCCCCTGAGAAACAATGTGGGCAAAGATCTGCATGTCATTTCAGGTTATGATCTTCAGAAATGAAAATATTTTGTAACAAAGTTGTTTTTACATAAGTATTAATGTCTGCTTTTTGTATGTATCAGTATTTAATTTGTGACAAGGAACAACCTGTTTGGTTGGTGAGATGATAGTGTTTATAGTGATTATAGTGTTTTACTGTTTGGGTGTCAGTAACTTTAAGGGCAGGTCTGCAGCGTGTAATTCCTGCCCTGAAAATGAGTCCTAGTCCAGCGCTGGTTAATAATCCCTGTTTGTCTCGCTGGAGTGAAGTGGCTGCAGAAGGAATGAATATATATTTAAGAAACACATTCCTTCTTCAAATGAACCCTCCTTCAAATGAGCTTTTGTTGTGGATACATTCTCTCCTTCTCGCTTTGTAGTCGTCACTCAGCCCCCTTGTACCAAGTGGTACATTTTCTGTGGTTAAGGCATCAAGCAGGAATTTTAACAAGGGCAAGAGAGAGCCGAGAATGAGAAGTCTTGAAGCCAGTGTGTGGTGAGCCTGGAGTCCTTAAACATCCCCTTGCCAAAATTTAGTGACATATCTTCACAGCTCGGGGGCCGGCCACATTCTCTGAACTCAGAATGGGAAGAGGCCCTCTCCAGAGGGCAAGGCTGTGACCACACGGATCTGGGAAACACGCCCAGCGCTGCCCACCGAGGCAACATATTAATGTCACTAACAGAGGTGGATTTTCCAGAGGCCTCCCTTCCCCGGTGCCGCTCGGCCACACCGCTTCGCTTGAAGCTGCTCTTTGTCACGGGGCAGAGAAATATCTCCGTGAGGAACACTGACGCGACCGGGAAAATCTCCATGGCGACGGGTGTCTGCTGAACACACAAGTCTGTTTCGGCTCACCCCGTGTGACCAGCTATTCACCTCTGACACGATCAGAAGACCCACGAGGAAACGTGTATTACATATACATTTCTTCTTTTATCTGACGCTTTTCTCCGAAGCGACTTGCCGTGTTAAGGCGCTTGTTTGGTAAACATGATAACCTACTAACCCCTGATTTATTCCTAGCTGAGTACTGAACTACTAGAGGACTGATGATTCAGGAAAAGTTTAAAACAGTTTGTTGATCCCTTCAGTCAGTTGCTAAATTCCTTTTACTCCTTCGATGTGTAGAAACAGTTTCCCTCCCTCCTTTAAGACATGAGCAGCAGGGTAAACAGCACATGGTGACACTTTCCAAAATAAGTCCTTTCGCAGCTACATTTTTCACATCCGTGTCATCGTTCATTTTTAAATGGTAAGCGTGGAGAAAAAGCAGAACAGCAACACTCACCAACGATCTTAATGTTGTTGTTTTCATCCAAGAGGAAATTTTCGATCTTTAAATCCCTAAAATTAAACAAAAGCATGGAGAACATGTTACTGGAACACAGCGAGTGACATTCTTTTTATCCTAGACCTGTTGTAATGAGAGATCTATAGTTCATCTGACAGCCCATTGCATCAAAAAATGATTTTTTAAATTATGCTGTCCAGAATGAATAAAAAACCGGGAAAAAATGCAAAAGCGGAAAACAAACAGGAGCACTTTATTTTAGTATGTGAAGTGATTTATTTCCAAACGTCTTAGAGCAGCATAAAAAGTATATTATAAAGACAGATTTGATAAAGAACTGCTGTAAATGTACACTCTTCCTTCCTGTCTGTGTTAATATTTTACTTTGTCATGTTATGCTGTTTTTTTTTTTGTAAAAACACTATGTGTGTCAGAATGATAAAAAACACATCTATGACACATTTAAATGAGCAGCTGATAACACGACCAGACCCGGTTCCCCACATTAGTGCTGATGTCAACAGTCCAGTCACGCAAGGATCAACTGTACTAATAACATGAATTCAGACACAGTAATATCCCCCTTAATCCTGCCCCCTGCCACACACACACACACACACACACACACACACACACACACACACACACACAAACAGCGGTGATGGCAGCCATACGCTCAACACATGCATACTGATGGATTTTCTTGTTCCACACACAAACACAGAGGCCCACACATACACTGTGGCAGATGCCACACACTCTTTACACATGCTGCTGTACAAGATGCTGATGGATTTTCTCGCTACACACACACACACACACACACACACACACACACACACACAAATTTACTATATTCAACCATTTTAAAGGTAATAAAGTTTGGTGATGTATAATTTTTTTCCTGTCAGTATCATCAACCTGTTTGGTCAAATGTGCCAGTAGCTGTACCATATGAGCAAGTGAAAATGTAATAATTAAAAGGTTATATGTTATTGACCTCCGTGGAGATGCAGTAACTAGTAGATGCAGTAGTTATAAGTTACTATCCTGTAAAAATGAGTTTGAACGGTGAGATGTGACAATGGCTTGTGGCTCCAGGTTTCCTCTCAAACTGAGGAAAAGCCTGTTCTTCTATGTTTTATAAACCGTTGTCACCTTCTGTTGTCACCGCTCCCTCCTGGCACCCAGACTCTCGTATACGCAAATCACAGTCCTGGGAGGACCAAACGCCCAACAAGGACAACGGTTTCAACAAAATACATCAAGGCAAAACAAACCTAGTAACAAAAAAACTAGTAAAATTTAGTGCTAAAATGACCCTGTTTACTGCTGTCTTGGTTAGCGTTCCACTTTCTAGCAACACATCCTGAGTGCTGATTGGGGAATTGCCATATTTAACAGTGCAAGTCTGATCTTGACACTCTTGTTAAAGGTGCTGAAAGACATACTGACAGCTTTCTTTACACAGTGCTGGGTAACTAGCGAAACCTACAAGAACAGCACATTTCTCAGACCCATGACACAGATGAGGAACATCTGACTGATGGCCTGTTGAGATACCAAACCAATGTCTTCTCCTGCCCCCTGGGTGATCCCGGTTTCCTTCTGATCTTTAAAATCAAAATTGAATTTAACACGAAGATCGAGACATGCAGACAGGCCAGGCCGCTGGACACCTCAGTCCTAGCTAGAGTGGTCTGTCTACATCTCTGCAGTCACTCTCTGCAGAGAGTAAAATCAGCAGGATTTCATTGTCTTTATTCCTCGCTGCCAGCTTCTTCAGCTGCCACCAGCAGGGATGTACGGGCACAGTGGAAAACAATGTGGTAAAATATAGGCTGGTTTCACAGTTTTGCAGGAATGCACTTTGTGGCTGCACATTCAGCGAGGTATTCCTGTCCACGCCGCCAGCTTGTGACGTGTTGAAATGCACACGTGCCCTCTGCCAGCGCGACCTCAGTCTCCTGCCCTGCTCCTGCTGGGTGTGCGCTGTCATCACCCACCGCCCCCACCGCCAGGACCGCAGCTCATATTGCAGCTCCCACCACCGTGCCTTTTTCACACAAGAATAGTTTTCGGGAAATATAAAACTAAAAATGTACTGTAAAATTGTACTCTTCAGTATACTTTATTTTCCTGCTGGGTAGGAGCTCCTGCAAAAACAGAGGCCTCATACACATACAGCACGTTTCCTAATTATCGCATTGGCGCACACACACACACACACACACACACACACACACACACACACACACACACACACACACACACACTCCATTCGAGGTGCAAATGGAGTGTGTTAAATGAACATAGCAGCCAGGTGAAGCCTGTAGGAATGAGTAATTATGCACCCGAAGGAACTGGAGAGCAGATGTAGTTTAGATGGAACCTTGTAAACCCCGTAAAGTGTTGGCTCAGGGTTCCCTGAAAATCTCAGTTTCATGTGACAGAACCTCACTGGAAATGTTAGAGGGCGAAACAGTTTAACACCTAATTATTGCATTAGAATGCAGGCCCAGCATTTCTTTCACGTGAGAACCTTGGAATTATTCTTTTTACTGTTACGGTAGAAGTGTCACACTTTTTTCAGACGTTTTTCAGGTCTGTTTCTAGTGTGGAAGGAAACTTAAGAGAATAACCAGTGAGATGCATAACGGGGGAATCAGTGACATGTCTGAAATGACATATAGGAGCGTGGAGGTCAAAGGTCAAGGCCATAGAACGTATGGATCGCACTTAGCGTGTTAACACATAAGCATGTGACCATGTTACAGTGTTAACACATTAGCGTGTGAGCACGCGAGCACGTTGGCAGGTGTGGGGGCCAGTACCTATGCACCACTCCGTGACGGTGCAGGTGCTCCACGGCAGACAGGATCTGACGTGTGTAGCGCCGCACCTCCCTCTCTCCTAGCCGCTGACGCTCACAGAGCCGGTCCATGAGGTCGCCCCCCACACACAGCTCCATCACCATGTAGTAGGAGTTTTCTGTCTCCAGGGTCTCGTAGAGCTGCACCACGTTCGGGTGCCGGACCATCTGGTGGATGTGCGGCTCTCGCTTCATGTTCTTCAGCACGTACGAGTCCTGCTTGGCCTTCTTCTTGTCGATCACTTTGATGGCCACCTGACAAAGCAGCCCTAATTTTAACATGTTTGGTTGTTTGTGTCTTTATATGAAAGATGTAACATGACATAACACTTTAATACTACCACACTGTTTAAATAACAGGTGTTTGGTGATTTTAGCAGATGCCACATCATTCATAAATAAATTCATTCCTCAAACAGATGGGTATTATGAAAGTATCTGTTTGAAAAGTGTTTTCTTATAGCATAATTCTTCATCTTATAATTAAAATGTTTTAGTAGACATACTTTATTATAATGATAATTACTGTATTTTCTGGACTCGTGTGTCAGTGATGTCTTATTTCTAATAAAAACACAATAAACTTTTACTGAGGGAACCTACAGCTCCGTCTGAGTGGACGTTGCGAGATTTGTTTTTAACTGGTCTACAGGGACTGATTAGTGATACAAACGCCTTAAGGTAACAACATTATGCCAACCTTATAACATTAACTGTCATTCTACTAAACTGTATTACACTTAAAGTGGTTGTATTTAGTACATAAGTTCTGTCAAGGTGAACAGGTGAACGGTGCAGAGAAAAGTGCATGCTGGTCATATTCCAGTGTGTGTGTGCATGGGGGAGGGAGGGGGATGTGTCAACATCATGTCTCCTATGTACACCTGAGGTCATCCTTGCGGACCACTGGCACAGCAGATGTGTGGTAATTCACTCGGTGACTGCATTTTAAGTCTTGCCAGAGACCAATTTGAAATATTTTAGGATTGTGGACTTTGCAGTTTACCGAACCTGACTATGCAGAAACCTCACCTATGCTGAGAAGTGTCTCCATGCCAAAATCCAAGTCTGGGGCATGAAAAACAAAGCTGTGCATGAAGAACAAACAAACAAGCAGACTGAGCTTAGGTCGACCGAGCTGAGATGTAGACAGTGAGGTTGTAGAGTTTTGAATAAATCTTAAATCTATATGAAGACATGAATTTGTCACGGAGGACTTGGATCTCAGAGAAACTGAGGCCGACCTCTAACTGTTTGAGGAGGGGAATGAGTGTGGATGTTCTACACAGTTGTCATGGAGAGCAGCCAGTAAGACTGGACACACACATGACTGCATCTGATACAGATGATCCATTCTTATGTCTCTCTCTCTCTCTCTCTCTCTCTCTCTCACACACACACACACAGATCTTTGTGGCTTAAGGTCAAGGCCTAAAGATGGATCTCTATGGTCTTTCCACTGCCTTGACTACAGAGATAAACAAAATAAGTGAGGAGCAGCAGCTCCCGGTCTTTGTGGATGATCCACCATAACAACCTAGTTTACCTTCAACCAGCTGACATCCGGCCTCCCTTCACAAAGAAATGAAGGAGTGACTAACAAAGGCAGCTTCTACAAGGTCAGAGCCTGATGACCTTTGGCCACAGACACTGTTGGATTCTCAGGTTGAAATGAGCCTCTGTGATTGATCACCTTAATATCCAGTGATTAATTCCCACAATATATTAAAACGTAACAGTTAACCCCTTCTCTGCCGCCGCGTGTGCTGGACTCGGGTGCAAACGCTCTTCTTCGTGTCGTCCAGCCAGAGAAGTTTTTTCTGCACAGTACTGCTGGCAAAGCAGGTGTTTACACGCACAGAAGTTCTCGGAAGCGACGAGCCTGAACCGTCGGCGTTCGGACAGCGAGGAGTGCGTGTGGCCGGATGCCGGTGGCGGCGATGAGTGTGTGTTTTGCAAACCGCTCCTTGGAATGATGTGCTGGGTGAACGTCGAAACTTCCTGCCTGACGGGACCCGACCCTCTACGTAACACGCTGTGCGCAGGACCCCGGTGAACCGGGCTTTGGACGTCAGGCTGAAGCCCTGGGAACGGATCTAACACTGACCTGCAAACAGGCTGTGAATCAGTTTATTTGTTTCACCGTGTTACGTGTGAGGAGTGTGTTTTGGAGCTGAAGGTCGTCGGGGGCGGGGGGAGGTTCGTGTGGAGAAAAGACCAGAGTTCCATCGCTCGCATTCCCCACATTTCCAGAGGCTGGCGGCGGAGAGGTCAAAACGGACATGTCTGGTGTGTAAAGACACCCGATCGGTTCAATTTAGCAGATTTTAGTTCTGTTTTCGTGAAAGATGCTGGAGAATCTGGCATCTGCTCTTATCTGGACTGTTTTGAGGGCTAAAGAAACATTAATTCCTGAACGAGATGTACAAGAACAGTTGGTCACCGTTCCAATTCAACACACTTCACGCTCATTTACAGTCACCACGGTAAATTAGAAGAAAAGGCTGTGATCTGTTCGCCTGAAGGGATGTTGCCCCCCCCCCCCGCCCCCGGCGGCCTCGATCTTTACCTTCTCTCCACTGGTGATGTGGAGGCCCTCCATCACCTTGGCGAAGGAGCCCTTGTTGATCATCTTCCCTACCAGATAACCCCCGACCCGTTTGCTGTGGGGGAAGTTCTTCAGCACGTCCCGGGGAACCTTGCCGAGGCACCCAGGCACCGTGAGTATCGCCCCCGTCTCGGGGACAGCCGTGACCGCCGCCGGCATCGCTGCAGCTCCGCCGCCTCGCTCATGGCCCCGGAGACCACCTGCGGGAGATCGGATCCTCCCGCCGGATCCCCCCCTCCCCCCCGTGTGACTCGGCCCCTCCCCAGGGGAGGCCCATCTGTCAGCAATCTCCCTTCACAGTGTGGGAGCGCTAGTGAACTGCAGATAATTAACCCAGCGAGATGTTCAGCCAGTTCAGGTGTCCCATGGGAGCCGGCGGCCGTCACGAGTGACACCCGACACCCCTGCTGTCCCAGGGTGGCGGAGGGGGGGGGTACCACCGACCGCTCGCAGGACACAGCTATACGCAGGGTCACCTGGGATGGCCCGTTTTCACCTGTACCACATCATTCTGTAGTACAACATGGCCGACACTGTATGTCAGATAATGATTAATGTCCGGGCGATTTTAATGACTTTCCAGAACAGTCGCTGTGACAGTTTAAAGACACGTTCTTAGTTAGGCGGGATTAAAGAGACTCCATATTAGGAGTTTAAAACATGAACGGCAGCGCATTACCGAGTAAGCAGCATTCAGAAGGTTCACGTTCTCCATGTGGATGCAGCACTAATGTGAGGATCGCGATGAGTGGGAACAGGTGTGGTCCAGAGATCACCTTCATACCTGAGAAACCGTTTCACGGAGGACTTTCTGACTTAAGCCCACCACCCCTCCTAGGGCACGGGGTGTTCTCCAACCATCTCTGTCCAGGGCATTTCTTTCCAGCTGATTCCAGGTGTGTCCCATCCTTTCGGCATCTGTGTCAAGGTGGCACCAGGTGTTTGTTGGCCTCCACCCCTCTTACCTTCACCTTTGCAGATCAGGGGTTGTTTAGTGACACGTGTGGGTGGTTTGACGGAGAACGCTGTCAAATTTGTACTGTTGAACCCAGGTGGCCAGATGATTTCTTGGGTTTTGCTGTAGGTGTGTTACTGTTGTCACAGGACCTGTGTGACCCCTGCGGAGCAGCAGCCAGCTCTGTTTTGTAACCAAATACACCTGAGGAGCTGCTCGTGTACCGGAATTTTCCCGTTCGTCCAGCTTGACTTTGCTGCCCTTTGAAACAACACTGCATCAAGGTGGCCGTGTGTGCGCCTGGCAGCGGTGACAGTGAACTTTCCGGTGACATTAATGACATTTAACGGTGCATCGTCATGCGACAGTGAGGTCAGCGCCATAGCAACAGCATCCCGTCAGAGTGGAGACAGTGCCGTGGCAACAACACGGGATCCCAGGACAGTGATACCACTTTGCAATTATGTCATCGAGATGCGGCTCTAGTGTCTGCGCTGTCGCCCTAGCAACAAGCTTCGGTGCTGTTTCCAGCGATGATGCTCACTTAGCAACAGCATTGAACAGCCCTGTGATAGTAATGACAGGCAAAAAATTTATTGCCGCATGATTTTATTATCGCTGGGCCAGCTTTGCGATGTCTCGTCTTTAGGAATAGTCACACGGCGGCTTCCTGCATCCATCCGTGTGCATAATAACGTGAGTGTGTGTGGAACCCTGACTGTCCCTCTGCACCACTGCTGTGTGCGATCTGGCGGCTCTGAAATGTTCTGCTGTGCTGCCATCCACACCTGTATTTTCCATTTGACCCACAAACACACACACACAAACACACACACACACGCACGCGCGAAGGTGACATGTCTCAGGCGCCCCAGTCAGTCACCAGCGTTGTGTTTAAATGCTGCGGCTGTTTTTCATATGAAATGAAACTGCTCTCCAGGCCTCTGGGGACATTCGTATAATTTCTCATTTGTATTTGACTGGAAATGTGATTACGGCAGTTGCCCATCCAGGAAAAACACTGAGACAGCAGTGATCGCAATGCAACACGATATCATGTGTTTAAAGTGCGTTCGGAGAAATACACGCGACGTTAAAAATGCCCTTAAAAGACGCTCTGTCTGCGCTGTAGAATTAAGTGAATTATGTATAATGATGTGACACATTAATAAGCCAAACTGCTCTGCGGGGTGTTGTTTCAAAGCCCTGAGTTTCTGTTTAGATTATATCAGGTTCAGCTGTACAACAGAAGGTGACGCACGAGTGCTGATGATGAATGGATTCTACAGCTTCGGCTGCAGCCGCAACTGTCCGCAGGGCGTTCTGGTGAACAGAGCCAGTGTGTCCATGTGCTCCTGGGCTCCAGACTGGGTGTGTGTGTGTGTGTGTGTGTGTGTGTGTGTGTGTGTGTGTGTGTGTGTGTGAGCGATATGAGCACCCTGACAGATTGTCTCGGCCTAGTTGAGTCGATGCCCACAGTCCTGCTGTGCGATTGGGCTGCAAGGGTGATCTCCTACCTCCAAACAGGGCAGCAGCTTCCAAAGTGGCTGGGACTCCTATGTTACACTCATAGGACCTAGGTTTGGATCTCAACTCCTGCTTCGGTGCCCTCGATCGAGGTATTTACCCTGAATCGATGCCGTCAAAAACCACCCAGCTGAAAAAGCAGATGAAATCGCAGTAAATATGTTCAAATTGAATTTGGCCTCAGCCACATGTATGGGCCTGGTCTTCAGGGTAGGTGTCTGGTCCTCAGGTTTGAAGGTCCTTTTCCAGGTTTCAAACACAACCAGACAGCAAATTCCACACTTTGTTTAGTTATTGAGTTGACACTTTTTTTTTAAAGTGTCTTACAGTGTTAAGATGGGGTAATTTTTACCGTATCAGTTGAGGGTAAATATCTCAGGGGAAGTACGACAGCAGGAAGTGGGCTTCAAACCGGGGTCTTTTTTGCTCTAACCTCCACACCAACTGCTGCCCTTGTCTGTCTTACTGTGAACAAATAAATTAATAAAAACGCCTGACGGGTGTCTGAGATTCCGGAACCGTCTTCTGCGGTTCCTTCCTTACGTGTCATTAGGCTGTTTGTTTTTCTGAGAAAAAAGGAAAATACTTCAGAGGATAAGAAGCAGCGAGAGTCTCACTGTGTTTCTCTTGTGCTGAGCTTGAGGAGGTGGGAATTGTCACCCTGCCTCAGTGATCCTGGGTTCAAAGCCCTGCTGCTGTGTTCGGACGAATCCGGGTGCTAAACCGACACGGACAGATCGAGGTCACTCAGGGTAAACGGTTTAGCGCAGTTTGGTGAAACGTGTCAAATAAATTTACATTCATTTGTCAAGCAGTTGATTTTCTCCAAAGTAAAGTGCAGCTCGGAGAAAACGAAAAAGCCCGTGCTGTAATAATAATAATAATTATCGATAATAAAAATAATGATGATAATACTGGAACAGTAATAATAACTCAGTAACTGAAATTTAACTTAGTAGCGTTTTTAACTCGGACACCAAATGTGCGTGTGTGTGTGTGTGTGTGTGTGTGGACTCACGGTGGTCTGCCTAGGGTTACACACTCCGTAACAGGTCTGGTAAGTGGCGTTCGCTGACTGTGAAGGTGAACTCGGCGAGGTGTTAACATGGCAGTGCAATTCCCCCGACTGGAGTTAACGTGGAGCTTCTCGCTCGCGCTGCCGCTGGGTTCTTCCAGTGTGAAGTCAAACGACGGTGTGTTTGAGAGCGCGCAGCGAGGCCTTGGAACACGGGGGCCTGTTTCACTTAACAAGATCTCCAGAGCCAGATTATATAACCGCAGCGTTGGCGGCGGCGCGGGAGCCGCTCCGCTGCCCGGCTCGGGCGTTTCTCCTGCCACGGTTCAAAGGAGGCCACATATTAATGCAGGAAACCACAGAAAAAGTGTTGCGTTTGTGCACAGAAATGTGCAAAAGCCTGGAGGCCTTGGCAACGGGCTCCGCGGTCAAATTAAAAGAAGGAAAAAAGGTTTCCTGCATGTAATAAATGAATCCCAAGCAATCCATTAAGGAATATTTTAACACCAAATAACTTTTTTAAAATCTCACCAGACTCATTGAATTTCTCTTTTCTTGCGTGCGGAGTTTTACGGCGAGTTTGCAGAGGGCGCAGAAACACAGAAACTGTTTTTTTGATCTGCTTTTCCCTCCTTTTCAAAAGCGAATTTAACCCCCGTAAGCTGGATGTGAGCTGTCTGTGTTTTACGGCTTTCTTCATCCCTTCAGGAGTCTCTGGGACAGAATTCTGGTCAGCGGCGCCCGGAGAGCTCTTGGTGAAGAGCCAAATATGTTGTAAACAGCGCCCCCCAGTGTTCCGTCTACAGATCGCCGTGGCGGTTGGATGGGGTGGCGGGGGGCTCGGGCCAAGTGAGGAAGTGAAAAAGGTGATTAAAACGATTTGAACTGTAGTAAATCTCAGCTGCTAGCAGGAGGACCCCTTCATGCAGCACAGTGGAGGTGTGTGAGCCGCAGAACCTCCATGACGGTTTTCCCGACCCGAGCTCGCAGGGCAGCTGAGCTGACCGACATGTGTGCGAAATTATCGCGAAAGAACAAATATCTCCATCCTCTGTTTGCTTCCGTTGTAAAAAAAAAAACAAACAAACAGAGGGGCCGAAACATGTGCTTCGTCTGGCTAAATCGCCGAAACAAGCCGCCCTGAGCTGTGTTTGCAGTGCAGAAAAAACAGCAAGAAAAATGCAAAATACAAATAGAAACAAAGCTGAAGTGGATTTTCTCATTTTTCAGCAGTGGGGAAGAATCGTCTGGAACCGTATTTTATTTCTGGCTTCTCCTCGACGTTTGGCTCTCGAGTCCGAATGCGCAAAAGGTCATCAAAGGTCATCGGTGCCAACTTAAGAAGAGGACGAATTTCCAGATGAGGTCGGGCAGCAGGATGCAGCCTGTTTCCAGGAGCGGTTCTGCCGTCGTACCCGTGTGAAAGCCGTGTACCACGAATTACTCCAGTAAAAACATCCTCCCGTAGTAATACGTCAAACCATAAGTCGTGTTGGACAGAGATGCTGGCTGAGCTGCAGGATGGTGAAACAGCACTGAGTCCGTCGAGCCAATGGCACTGGAAAAATACCCGAAAATGAACTCCATGCCACACGGCCTGCAGACCGCTCCGACTCCCTGGGTCAGTTAGTCAGTATTTCACCTCTCCTTCAGTTATATCTTCAACATCGTGGATCAGAACTGACCTGGCTGTGATGCTCGGTTGGGGCTCCGGGTGTGTTACCGCGGTCCATCCCAGCTCAGCACCGTGCTGGATCACCTGTGATTTTCCTAGTCGATCTTGAGGATCATTATCATTTCTGCACATCGAGGCCAGGAGGGGCGTAGTAGTTGTAGCTGCTGCCTTACAGTCAAATAACTTTGGTTTAAATTCTACCTCCTACTGTTGTACCCTTGAGTAGAGATTTACACCACAGGGATGTGGAAAACAAAAGCTGTCAGTCACTTTGGGGGAATAAAGCATCAGTTCAATTTTTTTTTTTTTTTTTTTGCCTGGGGGGGGTGGGGCTCCGAGAAAGATCTTGCAGGAGATCTCACATCGAGGAGCAGCCGCCCTCCTTAAAATATTATGTTTTTCCCAGTTGACGTGTGTGATTCCATCCCGGCATTTTCCTCTTTACAGGCACGTTTTACGGCGCTGTTTTACGGCCCCCACCGCAGGCATCCAGAAGGCGAACGTTCATGCACAACGGCACCTTCACCAGGCAACGATTATGACCTCATTAAGTCGGGTCGGCTCCACCGCGGGGCCTGGTGTCCCGTTCTCCTGCCTGCCTGGCTAATGAGATGAAAATGTATTTGGGACAGTAAAAGCTATTTACACTCACAAATAACAAACAGCGACTAACAAGCTGCAGCCACGGTGTGAGTGTGTGTGTGCCTGACAGCGCCCCTCAGCCCCACCTTCCCTGGAGTTCCCACCGGGGGGCGGGGGTGTGTGGCAGGAAGCCGCTCTGGTCCCCACCCTGCTCCACAAAAACAGCCCTGATGTGAGAGAGGGGGTGGGAGAGTGGGCCGACGCCTGAATGGGGCGGTCCGTGTGGGCTTTGGCTTTGGCACCTGTGGGTGTGTTTTAACCAAAAGGGGCTGTGCTTTGTAAAGTTTGGAATTTTATCTGGCTGCTGGGGTTCCGTCCCCCACCCTCACGCCGTTCAACGACGTGGACAGGAACTGGACTACAGGTCACAGGTGGGGGTCCGATGTACTCTGGGAGGACCTCCAGGACCTGATCAGCCCCTCCAGCTCTGGATGCTTGACTGTCCCACTCAGGATTGGTTCAAAAACGAAAAAAATCTGTTCAGTTTTGGCTCTGATGTGATGGCACAAAATCCCTCTGTTCCTCAAAGCTGCTGAACCCCTGTCAGCATTCAAAAAAAGTTCTCAAAACCAGTTTCGTTTTCCATCTGCGATACTGACGCGTGTTTCTCGGATCTGAGTGTCTGTGACAACAACGATGCAGGTCTGACAGGTAGCAGAAGTTGCGAGATCTTTATGGAGGCTCCTCGGTGGCACCGTTTCCTGCTGAGCAACAGGATGTATGCGGCCAAACAGCATCTCTGCATCTCATTATTGCCACGGTCTCCCTAGCGTTTTTCTGGGATGAATCAGGGCACGAACGCGGTCGGCATTTTCGCCTCACTGCCGCTCCGAACCTGGTGCGAAGCGTCGGGCTGCCAGGAAGGACCCGGAGCCACTCAGGTGCCCATCATTCGCCTCACACTTCATAAAGATCCGTCAAAAGTGGCAGAAACCAGAGCGGCTCAGCAGACGGAGCTGCGAAAGGTGCCTCAACTCCATGCTGTCGAGTCATTTTTAATGTTTGACCAGGATTCAAACCCATGCCCTGACCGGGTGATTTTTCAGACGAGGGGGGGGAATCATGCCACCTACATAATGTTCAAAAGGAGATACTCATTTGCCTTGTGAAGCACAGGAGAAGTGAGGAGTCAGGATGAGGCCGCACTTCGTAAAGCTGCTTCCGTGGCAACGGGCAGCTGAAGCCGACAGCTGAGGATAAAACGTCCCCGGAGTCGGGAGGAGGCCGGATCGACGAGCGGCTGGAGGGGACGGGGACCGGGGGGGTCAGGGGGTCATCGCGTCTGCTTAATTCAACACAGACGTGTCTAAGAAAGTTCTGCCATGACAAACAGTGTGAATATGATGATTATTTTGGTTTTAGGATCACTTCTTCCTGCAGCTGGCCGGGGCCTCGTGGTGGCCTCACGCCTGCCGCGTCCCTGCTCTCGCTCGCCGGCGGGCGTTTCGTGCGGGCGTTTCGGCCTTGGTCAAAGTAGGAAATAGTGAGGGAGGAAAACGTCTTCATTACACACGGAACTAGCAGAAGCAGCGTGACGTGTTCGGGGAAGTTCGCTCGTACCGGGACACCTATTCAGCCAGAGACACAACTACCATCACGACGTGAATTTGTGTGAACTTGTGTGAACTGCTGACGTTCGCGTGTGGAAAACCGGCCTCATATTTGGTTGCATGTTGGGAAAAGGTGTTAAATAATTTCACGTTTACACATGAAAACTCATATTTGCATCTCGAGGGACACCTGTACTGCCATCGTGAAGCTGCACGGGGGGAGCAATAGGGGGCAGAGCGGTAAAAGCCGCTGCCCTTCATCTGAAGGAAGCGGGTTTGAATACCCCTCCTGGAGTAACCTGTCACGTCTGCGACTTTCTGGGCTCTAACACCCTGGACCACAGCCTCTGCTGGCCCACGACCAAGGAGCCGAGCAGGGCCACCAATGGAGCAGCTGCAAGAGATCACGCTGCTTCGGGTTACTGCACATCTTCGTCTTAAATTTAACAAAGATGCTGCACTTTTTTCAAAAGAAACTTTGGTAAAGAAGACAGTAGTGAAATATTTAATAGTGGTGTGGATGATATATGGCATTGTGGCCAGAAATAAAAGAAACAGGTCAAAAACATCAGCAGACGTTTGGGAAGAAGTTGCCGTACGGTGGACGACACGCTTAGAAGCAGCCGCCGTGTCACGCGTACGAAAGGGAAAGTTGGTTTGGGGTTTTTCGGAGCGGCTGGGATTATTATTTTTACGCAGTTTTGATTTGCGCAGCATTTTAAGGAACTAACTGAGTGTGGAAAATGAGGTTTTACTGTATTTCATAGTTGAGAAACTGGCGGCGTTTGGGTGCGAACAGAGCTGACCTGACGGCTCCACCCCCCACACCACTGTTCTCCTCACCGATCTGTCCAGCTGACCAGCGTGTTACAGGCCTCGCTGTTGTGTGAAAGCACCAGTGAACTTGCAAAGAGGCTCATTCCAGAGAGCAGCACAGGGGGACCTTTCTCTTCACCGCCCAGCCACTGAGGCATCCCGCCCGAATACAGGTGATTTATGAACGACCTTCCAAACAGCGGTGTGTGCTGATGTCACCGAGGCCCTGTGTCAGGTGGCACTTTTGGTGCACCTCATTTTTGGAGCAGCTGTCCCAGTAGATTTTCTTGCAAAAGTGAGCTTGAGTTCAAATGTGCACAGCATGTCTGGTCATACCTGGTCACAGAAGGCTACATCTGGTAAAACCAGGTCATGCAAGATCATGTCTGGTCATACGTGGTCATGCAAGGCCACACCTGGTAATACCTGGTCATGGAAGATCATCTCTGGTCATACCTGGTCACGGAAGGCTACATCTGGTAAAACCAGGTCATGCAAGATCATGTCTGGTCATACGTGGTCATGCAAGGCCACACCTGGTAATACCTGGTCATGGAAGATCATCTCTGGTCATACCTGGTCACGGAAGGCTACATCTGGTAAAACCAGGTCATGCAAGATCATGTCTGGTCATACGTGGTCATGCAAGGCCACACCTGGTAATACCTGGTCATGGAAGATCATCTCTGGTCATACCTGGTCTTTGGGAGGAAATTGTCAGCCATCATCTTTGTCAAACCTAGTCATAGTGGTGATAACTACTGTTACATTTTCAAGGTCTGAGGGTCTCGGTTATGTGGGATCCTTGTCCTCCAGCACTGGGTTTGGGGCGGCGGTAGGCAGAAGGTTGCCGAGGGGGCTGGAGAAGCCACATCAAACAGGGGGGCCATTCTTCAACACATCAGAGGGCCAATTATTATTCTGCCATCTTTTACATTTTTCTATTGTTGAGTATCCCAGTAAAAGAACGAAAAGCACAACAAACACAGATGGATCTCATCAGATATGTCCCGTATTTGGGCTCCTCACAGCTCACTCACCACAAAGAAAGCCCAAATATGCCAATTTAAAGATAAAAGCTGTCCAGGAAAATAAAAGTGTTATTCATTTTTATGACCCATTGTATGTGTACTGGGACCGTTTGCTGTAAAACTGAGCCATGCTGTTCCAATCCTGGATCCTGACATCTGGTTAATCTGCGTTAAAAAATAGCTTAGCACTTTATGTAAAATCATCACGACGTGATTTGTGTGGAATGGTCATTTCTGCATGTTTATAACACTTCCAAAACAGTTTAAATATTAAATTGGTTGAGACCATCCAGTTGAGACTCACGTAATTTGTACAACGTTTTCTTAAATGAGCAGGACTGATTTTTCGGGTATCTGTGTGGATGAAGTACAGAGTGACATTCATTTTTTAACCTTAAATGCCAAATTGCAGCTTTATCTTTAAAACTGAGAAAATCTGATTGGGCATCCAGTGCTCTGGATCTCAGATCTTCCACTGACGCGTTTAAATCCAGGGTTACGACCCACGTGTTGGGCATGAATTGTACGTAACACGGTTGTGCGCTTCTTTCTCCTGCCCCCCTTCCCCGCTTCCCATCATTTATCTTACGCTTGTTTTTATTTTGCTGCTTTACTGCTGTTGCTGGTGGTTCGGCCGCGGAGCAGACAGTGCCGGAGCCTCAGCTACCGGGCTGCAGTGTGGGACACGAGCCGGAACCCGCGTCGCTCGGTCTCAGTTTGGCTGCTTCCTGCACTGTCATTTCCCACGAATCAGCAGTAAATCACTGAGACTTTTTAAATCTCGCCGATACGGCCTCCGCGTTTCCAGATGATTTCAGCACTTTCTTGTGACTGGAAACTTTTCAGGTGTTGCTTTTGCTCTCAGTGATTTTTATATTCAAAAAATACTTGTCACAGTCTGTAAATAAAACGATGCCTCTTATGTTGTTGTATTTTAAATTCAGAAAGGAAGAGTTTCAGCTTCAGGTGAAGGGACAGGAGATGAGGGGAGGAGAGGGGGTGGGAGAGGAGGGGAGGGGAGGGGACTGGACTATAACCCATGGCTCATGTGTCCTTCTCCTCTTTTGCAGGGCTGCTTGCTGGGTGTTTTGGACATTGGCTCATTGGCACCAGGTGAGCCAAGTTCAATGAGGTTGAGCCTAAGAGTCGTGACAATGACATGTTCCTTATGAACAGGAATTTCAGCTCAAAATATGACACACAAAGTAAACTGTTCCCACCCCCCATTCGTGGCATTTCTTCACCTGAGGTTCTGAGTTCTGCTCTGGCCCCGGGATCAACTACAAGCAACTCAGAAATCTCTTAGTCCTCTGTACTAATACAGCTGTGTTTTACACAGCTGTATATTGCTAGACACAAAATGTAAAAGTAAATCCTGTGTGAAGCTTAAACACTCTGAAAAAAAGAATAAATATGATTTTTTTAAATGATGTGATTAATTTTACAGAAACTGCTGCAAAGTGACAAGAGCCACATTTCTCCACTTAAACACCATCTTACACAGTTCCCCGAATATTAAATAAGTAGGTAGAAATAAACCTCCATTTAATATTTTATTTTTAACTTTATTTTTTATGTTACAGAAAGTATTATGAGGAATGTACAGAGTCGCGCAGGGACTTGAAAGACCTCGGTTGTTGGTATTATAAACGGCTAATGGCCTTTAATATACAGCATTTTATCCTCATTTTAATTGTGAGTCATTTTTAAAGCTGTATTAATGAAGGGCAGTAAAATACTCCCGAATCCTGTGCCAAATACTCTCATTTAACAGCCGTTGCTCGGGGTCCTGCTTTTCTTTTGGGGAAAATTTATTTTGGTTATTAAAAATTCCCCCAGATTCTGCGCTGAAAGGCTGGCTTCTGTTTCCCCGCGTTGCTTTTCTCCTAAATGAACCTGCATAATTCCAAAAGAAGGGCTTGAAAATGAAGTGCTAACTGTGGCTTTTATTGCAGGAAACAGAGTGGAACAACATGTGTGTTTTCTTTCCCAGGACTCAGGCCTCGGTCCTCAATTACAACCTGACTACGGATGAGCTGTTAATGAAAAACACGCACACACACACCGTGACACGCAGACACGCACTGTGACACACACACACACACACACACACACCCACTGTTACACAGAATGGCACACAGTGACACACACCGATACACAGTGACAAACTGTAACAGACAGTAAACACAGCAACACAGACTGTCACACACACCTGGGATCTAAGTGCAAACAAAAATCTCGTGTCATCTTTTCAACATTCCTGCACTTTAATTTGGACACCAGAGCAGCTGCAGGACGTCGTGTCTCGCTTCAGTTCTGTGCTCCGTCGGCCCCGCGGAGGAGACGGTCCAAAAACCGCAGCTGTGTGGAAACAATGGCTGGTCCTTCCAGAAGGTGGTCGGTGGCGGTACCGTGTAAATCGCCGCTCTTTATCAAGTCATCGATGGCAGCGCTGAAAAGTGGGCAGTGGGACAGACCACTGAAGGTCTGGGGTCATCCAGCTGGAACACGGGTTCAAATTCTCATCCATCCATTAGCGTGATGCAAAAGGAACCTGCACTCATCCATCCAGACGACTTTTTTCCACTCCTCGGCGGTCGAGTTTTGGCTTTCCGGTGCCCACTGGAGACGCGCTTCCAGGTTCTCCGTTGACCGCATCGACGCTCTGAGGTAATGTTCTCCAGGGTTGAATTCGGACGTGACCTGCCTGGTTGCAGCCTGTGTGTTTGCTTGCACGGTTCTCGCTTGCCTCCTTTGACCTCACTGGTACTTTTCTGCCTTTCGCGCCATTCTCAGCCAACCCCCAAAACAGCTGCACGTAAGAAGGACAGCGGCCACTCGGAAGATGCCAGAACCGACCCATCTACCGCCGACTGTCATTCAACAAAGTCACTAGGGCCACCCGTTTTGCCTGTTCCAAATCTCAGTTGAACATGAACTGATGCTAGAAACACCAGGCTGCCAGGGTCCCGTGATGACCGACTCGCTGTGTGTGAAGGTGAGGGGTGTACCTAATAAACCGGCAACCCCCCCACATTAACGTGTAAGTTGGTTATACGAACGTAAGGGTGGGGTCTCAAAACCGGCGTGATAGCTGCGAACAAATTGCACGGACATCTGACGTGACTGTGGACACCCGGTTGTGGGCCGTCCACCTTCACCCACAACCTCTGGCTCCACCGCAAACGGGTTTATCTTTCAAGCGCTAAGTTTTGGCCATTTTAAAGGGTAACAATTGTATCCAGACGCAGTAATGGGGGAGGTTACTGTTAAATTGTGAACGTATCAGGGTAAACTCAAAGAAAGTACCCGGTTTAACCAGAGCTTTGTAGTTCCCCTTGGTTCAGGCCCTGGAGCTGGGGGCTGAGGGGAACTAGGGGTTCCGGGCGCTGGCTCTGGCGCCCTGGCCCACGTGAGGCCCGGAACGTGACTGTGGCTGGTTAGAAACACCCACGTGATGCCCTGGCAGCCCAGAAATACCTGGGCGCTGGGTCCGTTCCAGCGAGGCGGCAGCTCCAGAGTCGGTTTTGGGGAGCAGAAAGAATGACTGCGAAGACCACATTTGGAGAAGATTGCATCCACATTCTGCGAGTGCTAATGTGCTAATCTGCCGCTTACTCCATCCAGATGTATAACGCTGGGCATCCATGCCTCATTACCCAAGATTCTGAGCTGGAACAGAGTCCCCCGCCGGGCAGCCCTGCTTTCAAAGCCTCCCTCGTTCGAATTAACGCAGGTTTCCGTACCCAGTTTGAGCTAAACAGTCATAACTGATACCTACGATATCATGAGGGAGCAACACCAGAAGAGAAGGAGTCCGGGATTTGAATTTTGTGCCCAAACGTGTGCGAGAGGCATCTCTGCCCCTTTGGCCCAACGTGTCGTGTGCCGAATTCCAAAATGAGGAGGAACTTCTACACGGCAGGTGGGACGATGGTTAGAGCTTAACTCTGGATTGTTCCAGATCAAACTTCCCAGCTCTACCAGTCATAGTAGCCGAAAACCCTGCACACCCTGCGTCGAATCGCCTCCGGCCGCAGTGCTCGCGATCGGGGTTCTTACCCTGAACCGGCGCGGGGAAAAAACGGGTAAACCGTGGAAGGTGAACTAGCGTAGAAACGTGGTCAGTCACCTTAGACAAAGTTTTCTGATGCTTAAGATAAATTAGTAACAGGAATAGTTTCCTGGCGCGCCGTGCTGGTCGCGGACCACAGGGCGGTTTCTTATTTTATTTCTCGGGGTTTAATTGCACATCCGAATCTCCGAAAGGGGAAAGTGTAAAAGCAGCACGAACCAGATAGAATAATAACAACGTCCAGCAGTACGTATGAGGTTGTGTGTCAGCGGCCTTGAAAAGCGGCCTTCGGATCCCCTGGCAGGAACACCTGGCAGAGATCGGCCTAAGAAACACACGCGGCGGCATTTGATAGAAGCTGATTTCCAACACCAAAGCCCCCCCCCCCAACCTGAAACCCACAACCTTTCAGTCTGGCCAACTGCAGCAGCTCCAGAGCCACATCCCAGTATTTGCTGTAAACAGCGCAGCTTCCACGGGTGCGTCGGTGTCGGACTCAGGTGTAGGACCACCCCCCTCCCTTCGTTCCATCCTGTCCCACCTCCCCGTGACCATCAGCCTCCCCTCAAACCAAATTCTCTAAGATCATTTTAGGAGCTGATTAAAATTCTTCTGCCTTTTATTGCGCTTTCTTGGGAAATATGTGTGACGCTGAAAAGTCAGAAGTCATTTTCAATGGACGTTTATGATGGAAACTTCACAGAATACAATTCTGAGCTCCATCCAAACCTTCCATATCATAATATGTGGCTCAAGTTAAAAATATATTGAAAGAACGGCTTTTATGCCCCTTATCTGTTCCACATTAAAACGCATGACATCACCTCCCGTCTTGTCTATCAGCTCATTATTCCCTAAATCATCATGATGAGTTTTCAACAAGCAGCCAGCAGCTATTCCAGTAATATCCCCAAGTCCTCATTCTGAAGGCTGCGGGGTCTAAACACGCCGCGCTGTGTATTCGCAGCGTCTGTAAAGTAGCTTGCGACATATTACATCCACGCACACGGCCGAGTGTTTTTCCTGGGCGAGGTGGGTCCAGGGCGGCTCAACTGCAGCGGCTTCTACCTCCTGGCCGCTTCGCGTGGGAAACCCTGGCGGAGTGTCGTCTGGAGACGGGCAACTTCCAGTCTGGAGAACCGCGGCCGTCCACATATACCAAAGATGAAGTTATTAAAACTGAAGGACACTGTCCCCCGATGTTTGGATCAGACGTTCGGTGAGAGATGTGTTTTGAACGGTCTGCCTGGTGACGTGAGAAACGCCCCTTCTGTGTCGGCCTTCAAATCCTCGGCATTTCCGATATAAGAACAGTCGAATCTTCGCTTCTGCATCTCGTCTTCACTCTTTGATTACTTTGTCTTAAATGCCATTAGATTCTAACCCCCACTTGCTGTGTTGGAGTTTCTTTCCTCCACTGGTGCAGATTATTGACCCCCCACCACTGAGTTCAGACGAGACCAGCGGGGAGACCGGCACTCCATGTGGCCGGGAGCTGAGGACCCCCTGGCTTGTTGATGTGAGAAGCTCACCTGCTCCTCAACATCACTGGATTCATCTTCACTGTCCCACACAGTGTTGTCCTCAGCAGAATAACCTTCTTAGCCGCGGCTACTGCCACCATTTTCCATGTGTAGAAGCCCGGGGGGGGGCAACCGCTGGCACACAGACCTCCAGAGGTTTGTTTCCCTCCCTCACTTCCTGGTTGGAAGCTTTTTTGTTTTCCTCTCCTCAGTTGCCAGCAGGTTTACCGTATTACACTTATAACCCATGTAGCTGCTCTTGTTAACATTCAACCTTTACCTGCAGCTTCACTATATACTTCTTCCCTGTTCCATCATCCTAACCTGCTTTTCAGCTCTGAGTGGCTGTGTGAGAAGAAGCCTCCATAAAATTTAACTGAATAGAATTGAATTGATTTTGAACAGGAACATTTTATTTGCAGATATTAATGACAGTTACGTTTACAGGTGTTTTAGAGCTGTGGTGCCCTTTACGGTTACAGGCAATACTGAGGGTGTATTTACAGGTACGTCATTGCAGATGAGTCTCCAGCTGTATTTAATGGGGAGATTACAGATAGAGGTGCAGAAGTCGCTGCTGAGAACGTCCTCAGTGCACAGAATCCCTGTAGACCTGCATGTTTTAGACACTGCCGTCCAAACATGGGACAGGACGACTGAGGGGCAGGTTACTCCAGAACAGTGGGAGGTGTACCTAATAATACGGCCAGTCGCTGCATTTCTACATATATGATGTGCTTAACTGGCATTTGGTGATGCGCAGTATTATAACAATAATAATAATAATAATAATAATATTGTGCTGCTCCATTTTGCTGATATGACATCTGATTTTGACTTACAGATGTGTTTCTGAGGTCAGAAATATTGCCTTTTGCCCAAAATCCTCATTTGATCCCCTCTATTTCCTTTGCTCGAAAGGCAGTTTTACGATTATGTTTCCATGTGCAACGATTGTATAGTTGGCAGCACAGGGGCCCAGAGTGTCGCCGCCCCACAGCCCCTCGTCTGTTTGGGGGGGCATCCAGCTCAGGTTCTATGTAGTCTGCGGGTTCCCCCCCGTGTCTGTGCGGGTCTGGGTGCTCCAGTTTCTTCCCACAGTCCAAAGACTTGTTTCAGGTGAGCCCGTAGCGTGAATATGTACGCGACTGGGGTCCCCACCAGGGTATAGAGTCCTACCCTCTCACCCCGGTAAAGCCGGGGTAAGTAAACCCTGACCGGGACGACGCGGTTAAGGAAAATGGCTGACTGAACATGAACTACGTTAATGTGCCAAAAGAGCAGCTGCAAATTTCAACAGCAAAACACTTAAGAACAGAAAAAGGGCCTTTTTCGTTGGGCCTAATTCTTGGAGGGGTGATAAAAAAGAAAAATATCTGGAAATGCGTTTCTCCGTCGATCCGCGAATCCGTCGGCTTTAAAGAGCGACACGTGACAACCAGGAAAATAAACAGCAGGCGTAGCGACGTGCGCCGCGCGTCCAGATGGGGGAGGGGGCGGACGTCACCCCGTCGGGACGCCGAGCCCTTGATGTAAATTGAAATGTGCTGTTGGACCGAGATGATAAGGCTGTTAATGGTCACAGTCGCGCGGATTAATGAGGGGAACCTGCCTGCAGCACGCAGGCCATCGCGCTCGCTGACTCAGCACGGGCCGCGGCAGATCGAGGCGTGTGAGGCCGGCGGCCCCCCGCGGCTCGCAGCCGTCAGGCCTCAGGAACGTCCGGTTGCTCTGGCCGGGTTCTGCTCCCGTCGTGCGCCGCGAGCGAAGCGCTTGGACCTCGGGTCTACGCGGACGTGCGGACTGCACGCTTGTGTTTACGTTTGATTTATTGACGTTGTTATTGTAGCTAAGGGCACAAATACGACGCGGCCGGAGAGCTGTGCGGTTTCCCCTCGGCTCAACGTAATTCAAGCCGGAGTGACTTTTTCGGCTACTTACACCACATGTTTCATTTATTCCCATGTGGGCTGCTTATTATGAGAGTGTAAGTAATGAAAAGCGTGTCTTTAAGAACAAAGCGCTGATGGCTGCCCACGTGTGTTTTTTTTGGGGGGGGGGGGGGCTCAAGACAGGACCCCGACACGGAGGACAAGGACGGTCACCCTGCTTCATCAGGCAGAGGCCTGCTTTTTGAAACACGGCCGGGTGCGAGAGGGCCAGCACTTTCCCCACACGTGGCACCTCGAGGGGGTCCAAACCTGAAAGCCCACAAATTCTATTTTTTGCCTGCGATGTGGTGGAGAAAACCTCCCTCTGCCCCTCGGAGCTGCCAAATCCCACCCGGCGTCGAAGAAGGGTCTCAATCCCATCTTTTCCAAACCGGTTTCTCTCCTGATCTCCTGTCACCTACATAAGTTCAACACCATCTGCTATGATTATCCACATACTTGCTGCTTGAATGTCACTTCTACAGACAGCACATTGAGTGACAAGAACCAGAAACCCTGCGGCATCAGGCAGATAAGCTGAGCCTTCATCCAGCCGGGTCTGTGTCTGAATCCCTTTATCTATTTGCATCCACGACCACAGAAGCTGTGGCAGTTTCCTCACCTGAGTGAATGCGCGGCTGCTTGGCTGGTCCCAGATCAGCAGTGGTGAGGAGAAAGACGACAGATCCAGGAGACCCACCTGAAGGGATCTGCTCTGCTCCTGAGACGCCGGCGATTTGCCGCCAGAGGTGAAAAATCTCACCTCCCTCTTCAGTCTGTGCATCTCAACGTTCACGGTAGTAAGAATGACTTCAGTGACGTGGGGGTGGAGGACAAGCGAGAGCAAAGGACCTCGCCTGTGTCAGGCTTTCATTAAACCTTCTATTTTCTTTCTGTCTAAGAAAAAAAAAAACGTTGCACTTCCCCTCATCGGCCTTCATCTTTTATTAATCAGACCATCCGCACAGCGTCCCCGGGGCCCGGCAGATGTATGAACATATCTAGAGTTTCTCCTGTCTGTGCCGCTCGGGGGGGTCTTCGTCGGGGGCTGAAAGCCGAGTCAGAGGGTCCCCAGGATGAATGGGGATGCTTGTCCCATTAATCACATCCGTATCCAGCCCCCCGTATGTTTGTTTTCCCCTCCCAGAACTTTGACACACGGTCGTACACAGTAGACGCGAGACGACTTCGAGCCGCAGCGTGTCTGCGAGGCGGAAAAACGCGACAAGTGCGAGGAACACACTGCGTGTTTGGCTCCGAGTTCATATCTGCATAAAACAGACCGCATGAGTCACCCAGATAAAAGCTGGTGACTCAATTTATTTTGACATGTGTCTTCTTGCTGACCTCGGATCTGACGGGATCTCCTAACTGCCGACTCGGGCAAACGGCGGCCGCCCCAAACCTCTTTAAATCAGTACGTGTTTCATATCGGCCGCTGTTATTGCTGGCTTTTCGGAGCTGAGCCGGATGGTGCCACTGACCAACTGACGACAGCCTCGCAGGCCAGTCCATCTGGGCCCGGGCCCCGAAACGGGCCTTTTGAAGGATGGACCCTGGATCGCTGCCCTTGCCTGGGGGCAGGTCTTCGTGCGTCCGTTTCATCCGTCACCTTCGGCCCTAAACAAGCGCGTCCTGCAGGATTCCCTCTTTATAGCATTTCTTCTTTCCTTTCATGGTGAGGAAAAACCCCACCCCCCACACCCCCGACAAACGGCCGTTTGGTACGAGCTGATATTTGAGTTATGGTGCCGTGTTTTTGCAGGTGGTCGGGCCTGAAGCGCCGCCGTAGCTCAGGAGCAGATCAGACAAACTCTAATTCCATTATCGACGAGCTGCAGCGTAAATATTAGAAACATATTCGGCGCTGGCATGTGCGAGGACAGCTCTGGTTTCAGCGCGAGACAGATCTGGCCGGAGGAAGGGTCTCCGCGTGTCAGCAAGCTGACGCTACGAAACCTTCTCCGAAGTCCTGGCGACTCCTGTAACATCCTTCTCTGTCCCCGGCTTGTCTGGTGCAGAACCCGAGAGCTAATGTGCTAACGCTAGGTGCTAAGTATGTATCTTCGTCGATAGGCCTTCTTGTACTTGTTTCTTTTTATGCCTTTCTTAGTCATCTACACAGGCTGCCTGTCTCCATGCCCACGTAGGGTTGGGGCAGCCACTGGCATTTGGACCCCCCAGAGGTTTATTTTTCTCCCTTTCTGTGGACTTTTTGTTTTCCTCTCCTCACCTATCTGCTGTCTTACTCGGTAGTTACTATAACTGCCTCTCGCTCGCTGTTCACTGCGTGAGAAGATATATTTAGTCTCTTTGTGGTTTTATTTATGGCTTTTTATGGGGATTAGATGTGAGGTCTGGATATTTATAAAGGAACTGCGTCAGGCCTGGTTCCCTCTGTAGACCTTAGTTTTCAAGGTTCTTCTTCATACGCGAAGGTCCTGTCACCATCCAGGCATGAGAAAGAGTTATCCGATGATGAAACATCATCTCCATTAGAAGGTCCAGACTTAAGGCCGTTTGTTGCCTCGTGTTGTAGTAAACAGGGTAAACACCGTCCCTGCTCAAAGGAAGCGGTAACGGCAGGAGATCGATGGTGCCGGGGGCGGACAGAGAACCTCCAGGCCGGTACCAGACCACATAACCTGGGACCAGTTCCTTTCTCACGCCATCTCCGTCAGCCACCTCAAGGGGTCAAACCTCCCACCGCAGCCCCACCGTCTCGACTCCTCGGTCCCAGCGCATTGCGCATCGACGCAGCTGTATAAAATCCGCGAAGCTGTGGATTTTATATAAAGTACACGCATGGGCAGAAGTGCAGTTTAATTGGCGGGGTTTTCCCGATATGGCATCACGTGGGGCGAGGATGTGAGCGCCATCTGAGGCCCGGCGCGTCCGGCTCTCTCACAGGCGCAGCGGCTTAACAGGAACACTGCGTGGCTTTGAGTGCCGCGCCGTGTCATTACGGCCAATTATATGCTCTAAAATGTTTAAAATAGTAATTGGTCCTGGTAATAAAATACACATTCTTTAAATAAGCTCTAAATGGTAGCTTACGAGCGGCTCCGCGGCTGCCAGGGGACGAGAACACTTCCAGTCGCCCGTCTCATCAACAGGCCCTCGGTTTCCACGGTTTGGGCTCCGTTTCGAAGCAAAAAAAAAAAAAAGTATCTCCAGGTGAGAGGTGAAGGACAGGTGGACGAGTGGGACACTTGCGGATGATTTTGTTATTCAGAACAGCTTTTTTCTGCATGGGTGTGTGTGGTAGGGCTGGCACGAAATGCCTATTATGATTCGCAGATGTTTTTTTACTTTTTTTTATACAGAAACTCTGTTGTACATCTGCGGGAGAATAACATCCCCGTTCTGTTGCGCCCATTACTGCTGTTTTATCTCAACTGTAAGGAAGCAATCGGCCATTTTGACTGATAGGGGCACCAGTAAGAGAGATTCCACACAAAGGTGAGGCCAGAAACTGCACACCCACCCACCCACGCACACAGATGCACAAGTTCCAGGTGTGTTTTGATAGGCCGGGTGAAAACTACAAAATTAAACTCCGAACATCACGCACACCTTCCCCTTCAGACCCACCTACGTCCATCTCGGAAATGCCGCTGATAACGCGACTGTTTATTCTAACAACCGCACAAACAGCCCCGCAACAGCCGCTCGCGAAGGACGGCGCAGCCATAATAAAAGTCTCCCGTTTCTCAGGCTCATCCTGCGGGTCCCGGCGAAGCAGCTCTTCTTCCAGCTGGAGGTCAAGGTGTCGAGTCACCAGGGGGCCGGGAGGCTGGCGCGGCGCCAGCCCATCTGAAGCGCTCCGCGTTCGGGCGGCAGATGGTTAAAAAAAAAAAACTGGGAAAATATTTATGTTGTAAAACCACCAACAGCAAAAAAAAAGGAGGAGGTTGCTTATCTGCAGGACGACAGATCGCGGCCTGGACACGGACCAAACGCGGACAGCGCCCTCCGCAGTTCAAAACAGCAGGCGGAAGTGTCTCCTGAAAAAAGGGGGTCTTCGGATTTGATGGAGGAAGAAGGAAAAGCCACACGCTGGTTACAAGGATGAGCTTGTGACAGATATAAATTCACTCTCGTCTGCTTTGTTGAGTCTTGTGGTCGGGAAGAGCTGCTCGCGCTTATTAGCTTGACCACATGTGGGGCGCGACACCCGTCCCAGTGTCAGTGTGTCAGCGTGGGCTCGCCGGTGAGGAAGCCGGCACTCATCGCTAATGTAACCGCAGCAGCTCATGGAAGCGACATCATCCGCGTGTTTTCTGCGTGAAATACGCCGGGCTGTGCAGAGCGCGTGTTTTCACCTTTTCTCCCGCGGAGAGCGCTAATAAAAACAACACCTGTTCCCCACCCCAGAAAGGGCTGAATGAAAACAGCTGTTCTACTTATTCCAAATAACAAAGACCTCATAAAATGTTTGGGTAATTCAGACTGTCTGGAAACGGTGTGCTAATGACCGTGGGCTTTGGCTGCGGATGCTCCGGGTTCCAGGTGCGCTGACCTGGTTCTGAGGTGCCACCAGATGAAGGCCTTTAGAAGAATGCTGACGTCGGACAGCAGAGGTTGTGGCGGCTCCACCAGGACCGCAGATAACCACACCATCTTCACGCATGCTGGTCCAGCGCGGGTCAGCCGTGAACGTTTTGCGCTTGTCCACTGAGTTCCAGAAACGTCCACCCCCGGTGCTCCGGTCCTCAGGTCCAGCAGACAGAGCAGTCAGAAGCTCTGGCTTTACAACAGGGGCTGCGATTCCACCGTTTTCTCCCCGGAAAGCAACTACACACCGTTTCACGCACACCGCTCCTCATCCGTGACCGCGTCTGACAGCACGGAAGCGATAAACCGCAAGGAAAGTTTACTAGAAGCCACGTGAAGTTTATCTGTGCATTTTTATTTCGAAATACCCATTATATTTATCATAAAGAGGTGTGTGGAGATCCACCGCCGCCGGGAGACGATTCTTCACTCACTGGGATATTAGGCAGAGACAGAATATCAGGAATATTTATATACAGGACTGTTTTGGAACAAGAGTGGATTAATAATGACGAACAATGACGAATTCGAAGGATTTATTATAGCAAAAATATCTTCACTATAGTTTGTTTCTAGAAAGACCACTTATTTTACCCCGTGTTTTTGTTGTTGAGCTTGAAACAGCTGTGCATTAGATATGCTTTATTTTTAAAAAAGAAAATAATGAAAAGAAATAATTATTTTAGGACTTACTGTTTTAAAATTAAATGTTTTCATTTGTATCTATTTTATAAATGTGCGTTTTGGAGTGAATGTAGCTTGTGTCATGTTTTTTACGTATGTGACTGTAGTGTCTGTTTTTACTCTTGAAATGGAATTACATGGGAAAATCATGGGAATCCTGGGAGTGTTTCTGTGTGTAGCACACGGGGACTTTTGTACAAACATACGGAAAAATATTACACTAACTCTTGCACTTTATACACTAGTACACTTACTGCTTAAAATGACACGATTAGTGTTAGGGGAAAATGCGGGAAAAAATTATTTTACGGTCAATTTTTATTTAACTTCACTAACACGGGAATACAAAACGTGTAATTTTATTAATAAATCTGGTTTACGGAGCTACAAGGTTACATTCGAACAATACTCATTGTTTGTTTTGTTTTATTGAAAGTCAGGAGGAGCGTCATGCAGGTTTTTCAGTAGGTGCAGAACGCGCGGCTATTAAAAGCATCATCTTCTCCATAAAGACCCCGAATTATTCACCTGGTTCGAGGGGGGTCAGTTTTATTCGCCACGACAAACGTTCCATTTAAAATGACTCTCCGAATGCAAATGAGCGAACAACCGCGTGAATCTCTGCAGTGAGTGACAGGACCTGGGGACGCGTTCTGACTCCTTTCTCTCCATTATTGTTCAAAGCGGATTATTTTCGGGACTTTTTACTAATATGTTTTATTCCCGTGCGCCGCCACTTCCGCAATAAAGTCCTCGGAGGCGCCGCACGCCGCCATTACCGCTCACAAAAGAGCTGTGAACAATGTGGCGTCCAGGCGCTCATTGAGTCCCATTACCGTTAAATGAGTTTCCGATCCTCCGCAACTGCCACGCAAGTAACGCAACAGCTCACGCGCGTCACGTCGCCCTCGCCCCGCGCTGGACAACCCGGCGAAAAGTCGATGAAGTTGTTTGTTTTTTTGGTCCGATACTTTAAACGTCTTCATAACGGACCTTAGTGTAATATTTGTTGTTATAGTTTTGTCTGAGGTTTATAGTTGGACTGTGCGAGTTTTGGCTCCGCGCGTTCCGTCAGTATTCGAAGCCCCAACTCTACCTGCTTTTGTTATTGTATTCGCACATATTTCACATTTTGTTTCGCCCTCGGCGAAACATCCCGTTTTAAACGTCGTGCTTTCACTACAATATCCAAAACAACAAAAATGTCTCGGATAAGTATCTTTCGAAGTGTATTTTTAAATGAATCGTAGGTATATATTTATTTTAGTGTAAATTATTTACTCGCACATATTAATTATAAGATGCATTTATCAAGTGTCTTTAAGATATTTGGCTTGGCGATAAAGCATTTTAATTGACTTTAGGGCTGGTCCCCTCCGGGCTTCCCGAAACTATTAAATGGGGGAGATTTCCGTCCGATGACGTTTTTTTTAAATATCTATTATCTAATTCATCAACAATTCGGAATGGAGTTAGAAGAGAAAACTGGAAACAGATTGTGAGAGTGGGCTTTAATGGAACAGCTCTGGACTCCTCAGTAAATCATTTAAAGTCTTATTTTTAACGAGACGAACAACCTGAGAATTGCGCGTGAGAAACGATGTCGCTCTTGCGCGCAAATGGATCAAAAAGGGAAAAAGAAATCACATAAATGTGATTTTTACGTGTAAATGTGCCGCTTTCACGGGTAAAATTATGAATTACGATAAATAGCAACGCGGCGTTTGCAGCCCCCTCACCGTGTCTCCCACTTCAGTGACGGTTACAGATCAATATGCAATTTTAATTGATCAAATATATATATTACATTATAAACTGGTAGTTTTTCAGTGTGTAGAAGTTTTTCTCTGGCTGCTCAATGAAATCGGTGTTATGCTGTTGTGTCCCAGTGAGGGAGGCCGGTTAAGTCCTTTCTGACCGCCACCCCCACCATCCGGGACTCAACCCCAAGTTCATTCACAGAATCTACTTCACAGACGCTCTTTCCGGCGCAGCGCTGACTGTGATTTCCAAGCATTTATTTTGTGAACGTGACAAAATCTCGGCTCGGCGTCCACTGAACTGGTCAGAAAACCTCAAACAGGAGAACTTTTAACCGTTTCTGTGTAACTGGGAGACGCAGGGTGACAACTGAGTCACACGTTTGCAAGGAAATGTTTTTGACCGTCTTGTCAAGGACCAAAATGAGAAGAAGTTCTCCACAAATGTATGGGTGACCTGTGGGTTTAATTTTCATCCGCCAGGAAAGTTAACATTTGATGTGCAGGACAGTTCGAGTGAATGCTGGAACATCTGGTCGCCCTTTTGGAAGTTCTTGCTGCCAAGTGGCCCCCGCTGCTAAATATTACACCTTTTATCCCCTGTGTATTAAAATGCATTTGGTGTGGTTTTGCACTTTGTGCAGAGAAACAACATACACGCGCGTGCGCGCACACACACACCCACGTGTGTGTGTGTGTGCGCGCGCGCGCGTGATACTTTTCTGCACACATCTCCATGGACTGTCTTCAGGTCTACACCGACCCCGGGCAGCGACAGGGTCCAGGGTCCACCCCCCCTCCCCCCCCTTCGGGACAGTTCCACGGAGCGCGTGCGGGACACACAGCCAGCCACGAGGAAGGGCGCGCGAGCCGGCCGTGACCACACGGCACGTTCTAGGCGCGCGCGGTAGCGGGTGGTTTTCCAGCAGAATGTTCCTGTTCGTGCGGGTGTTTTTGTTCGGTAAATGTCCGCGTAAAAAAGTGGTAATTAAAATACTGTCAACGAAAAGACTGAACAGCGACTTTTAAAAACGCGGACAGACATGTTGTCCATGAATTATTATGCAAATTACTGCTGAGATCGAGGGAAGGGAAAAGGACGCGGGCCTGTAAGTCGGGGAAAAAGTCGTGGTAAAATAGTGAAGTGAAGCTGAGAAAAAATTATAGTGAAACCAAACAAATCAATTCAACGCCATTTTCAAAATATTACATATTGCTATGACCCGTTTGTTGACTTTCTATGTAAACCTTACAATATATTACAAAAATAAAATTGTTCTGTGACTCAGCTCTATCTATTAGCATTATTTTCAGCGACAATTTGTATTAGAACGTTGTTTAAATTATTATTTTTATATATTAGTCAATATTTAAATAATAACCATGAAAAGTTACATAAAAACCGAATTCACCTAGCTGCGTATTTTTTTCAAAAGCTTATTCTGAAATTGCGATTAGTTTATTTACAATAACGTTTATTTTTAAAAGTAACACTGTAAACATTCGCACGCGCAAAACGCCGAGTTCGGGAGAAAATGCGGGACATCGAGGCTCTGCGAAACTTTATAGTTTCCTGATATTTTCAGGTTTGTGTGATATTTAATATTTATTATGACACCCAGACCATAGTTGTATTTAAGCTGAACATTTTTCGTCTGTTCTGCTTTTTATTGAATTTCAAAGGCCTTTGAAACCATATCGTGTGAAAAATAAAAACAGATTAATCCCAACCAGGATACATGAATAGAGCTACGAGTTGCAGAAATTAAACCGATTTACACCGCTGTACACAGGCAGTGAAAATGTTTTAATACTCTTAGCGGCACTTTAAACACTTTATGCTTTTTACTTTAGTTTGTCTCAGCATTTCAGGTCATGAAAACATTGTTTATAGTGTCAAAACAGCCGCTCAGGGTTTATATACCCCAAGTTTGAGGAATGCAGCGTAAATCCGTCATTAATGAAAACTCTCTAAACTGGTGACAGTTAGGGGGCAGTTAAATATCACTCACTATAACGGCTGTGACGAAGTAATAACGTCCATCCATCCATCCATCCATCCATCCATCCATCCATCCCCTGCCAGTGACCGCTTCTCCCGTGGAGGGTCGCGGCGGCCGGAGTCTGTCCCGGAAGCACAGGGCGCCGGACAGGGCGTGAAAAAAAAAACAGTAAAACGCAAAACCAATTTGGAGCGTTAGAAATGGTCTTCAAAACTATATAGACCTTTCTACATCCGCAACAATTGTGACTTTTTCATTTTCATGTGTAATCTCCATTCAACTGATTATAATTTAAAAAAAACTAAATTTTGAAACTTTTTGACATTTCCTTGTGATTTTATTGGTTCTGGAACGTGGGCGTTTCGCGAATGAATCCGCTTTCCGTGACTGAAAATCGGAGGTGGAACAGGAACGCACGCACACCTTTAAACTGTCATTTAAGGACCTAAGTTAATTTTTAAAAAATCTTCCGTAATTTTTACTATCTATGCATGTGTATAAATTACATTTTATATTTATGAATTAATTATTTCTCAATTATTATTTGTTTTAGGTTTTGTTTTCCGCTATAGACTTGCTGGTAAAGTAATATTTATATTTTGAACCATTTGATATTAATATGTATTACTATATAAAAGTGTTTTCTGATCACTCTCCTGGATGTTGAACATTCCCAGTATTGCTAATACACTAGATACCGGAAAAGTATCTCCTTTTTATCCGTCCTGGGGGGCCTTAGATTGTCTTTGATGAATTTTAAGGTACCTTTTATGAATAAATGGCGGAACTATCAACAGAAGCGGTACTGTGTTAATCCACGGCTTTTGACGCTGGTGGAAAAAAAGCGAACCGATGCCTGTGGGCTGAAACGTTTCATCTGCTTAATTTCATATTTGTCTTAGAATTTTTAACTATTGCTGTATTGGATAAACGTTCTTTGTTGTTTTATCAGTTCACATAAAAACAGCGAGTAATGTATAGTACATTTAGACTTAAATTAAAATGAAATGAAATTGAAAAAGGGCTGTTTCGCGGTACCATGACGATCATCTGTCGCGGTGGCGTGAAAATGATCAGCACGTTGACAAAGTGATGGCGCTCCGGGTTCGACGCTCATTCGTTCACCCCCACCCGCACCCCCACCCGCACCCCACGCCACACTGTCACCGGACGTATTAGGAACCGCGCTCACAGAGAGGGGACGAGCATGCGCGCTCGCCCTGACAGGCTCTGGCGCCGATTGGTCCTGATTGGTCCTGATTGGCGCTGATTGGCATGTCTGTTCCCGCCCACCGGGCTCCGCGTTATTGACACTTTGGAGAATCCCGTCGCCGCCCGGCAGTGCGCGCGCGCTGACAGATGGCGGCAACCCTGCGGAGCTGCTGCTGAGCTCGGCGCACCGCACGGCCGTGGGAATCCGGCTCTACACACGCGCGCAGCGTCGGGGATCGAAGCGCGCCGGCGCGTGTCTCTCCGCGTTGGCCGTTCGGGAGCGCGACAGGGCCTCGGATGCACTTTGGAGAACTTTCCAAGCGAGTGCACCGCCCGCAGTGTGTGCAGTGTGTGTCTGCCGCGCGCGCAGTGCGTGTCCGCACCGTCTGCACCGCGTGTCCGTGCTGTCCGGACCGGGCGATGGCGGAGAAGCGGCGGGCGACGTGCTCGCTCAGCGTGAAGGCGCACGCGTTCTCGGTGGAGGCGCTCATCGGCGCGCACAAGAGGAGGAAGATGGAGGAGCGCGGCGAAGGGCAGCGCGAGAGGGAGGGCGAGGGCGTCGAGGAGGAGCGCGACGCCTCGAGCCCCGATGACAGCCCGCGGCAGCGCCACGAGTGCAGCCGCGAGACGGACACGGAGCCCGAGACGGCGCGCGCGAGGGACGACGACTCCCGTGAGTGTCGCGCGAGACCTGGGCTTTTGGGGAGCGGGGGAGCGGGCGGGCAAGGGGGGGGGGGTCCGGCGGCGTGTTTCAGTGAAAACAATAATTTTACCCAAAAATACTTCTGAAAAACAGCAAAACACTCAACAAGTACATTCAAAAGGCAACGTGTAATAAAAAGCAAGAATTATTGTTCGGAAAAATGATAAAGCGCAAAACAGTTTAAATCTGTTACATAATAATGGATAGACTATAACAATAAAAGCAACAAATAGTGGTCATTATAAAAAGTATTATTTACTCGAAATAATAGCACCTTGCTTAATTACAATTGACATGTCACAGCAGTTTTTATTTTGAAGAAAATTCTCCGTTAATATGTTTGTGCGCATTTAGTTTCGAAAAATGCCAAATTGTTACACTGCCGTTTATATTACCGTAGTGAAGTTCAGTTCGCACATTTTGAAAATTTGACACTGAGATTTTCAAGATTCCGATGCACATTATTTATAAATACTGAGTTGTGCTTGATAGTATAAATTATAATAATGTGCCTGGATGCATTTTTTAATAACTGCTCAATGTTATGCGCGGCTTTTTGTTACACTGTGTCTGCACACATCGCTCTTTTCTGCTCTTTTCGGAATTCAGCATTTTGGTCATTTTAGCCTTTGTCCTTAGATAAAAATTCTCAGAAAATCTTCATCCCAAACGAATCGTTGTAATAATAATAATAATAATAATAATAATAATAATAATAATAATAATAATGCTGTTATTCATCAAGCAGTTAAAGTAGCAAAATCCTGTTGTTATTCTGCAAAGCGACATTTATTAGTGTTTTAACATTAAAAAGAAATACTAATAACGTTGATTAATAATAAAATAACTATGTAACAATTTATAATAATTTATCGTTGATTAAAATAATAGAAAATACACAACTGCTACTACGACGACTGACATCTAGTAATTTATACGATGTAATAATAACATTATCATTGTAAGTAACCTCGAACAAATGCATCAGTTAAACGAATAATAATAATAATAATAATAACAATAATAATAATAATGCTCGCAGCCGCGGACTGTGATTGTGACGTGTCCCTGGAAAGTCCCCGGCGCCCGCTTGCCGCCCAGAAGCAGGCCGGCACGAGCTTGCCCGTGGAGGAGACGCGCGTGGAGCTGCAGGGGTCGGACCTGTGGAAGCGGTTCCACGAGATCGGCACGGAGATGATCATCACCAAAGCAGGGAGGTGAGGAAAACCTTTAGTTACTGATGGGTCGAAGAGAACATTAACTACCGTAGCTGTTGATATTATAATCGTCAGTACTAATATCGTTATTATTATTATTATTATTATTATTATTAGGGGTGATAGCACCAGTTCGAAGTGCATTTTGCATTATTTTGATTTATGGCAAAGAAATTATTTTCTGTGTGCTTTAATAAATGATGGATATGTGGACTGTAAGGATGAAGGAATATTTGTAGCTGTCCGGATCTCATTCGTGCTGTAAGAGTGTCTGGTTCCTCTGGGCCACCAGGCGCATGTTCCCTGCCATGCGGGTCAAGGTGTCGGGTCTGGACCCCCACCTGCAGTACTACGTGGCCATGGACATCATCCCTGTGGACAATAAGCGCTACAGGTGTGGAGCAGGAGCATATTTTATTTAAATGAAATTGAATTAAAGTAACAGGTCAGTTAGATATTGCAGAATTAAAAGTTTTTAAAAATGTGCGAATTGCTGAAATGCCTGTGCCGCTCGTGCGGTGTAATAAACTGGCTGTCTGTGTTAAATCGTGCCTGTACTGCGATTAATTCCGCTACCTGTACCTGTGTGTCCAGGTACGTGTATCACAGCTCCAAGTGGATGGTGGCCGGCAACGCCGACTCGCCCGTCCCCCCGAGGGTCTACATCCACCCGGACTCCCCCGCCTCCGGAGAGACCTGGATGCGGCAGGTGGTCAGTTTCGACAAGCTGAAGCTGACCAACAACGAGCTGGATGACCAGGGCCACGTAAGTGGGCGCTGTTGCGGGGGCTTCACCGTGGGGACAGTCAGCTCAGGGTGCAGCAAAGAGCTACTGACTCCTCACACTCCTTTTCTCATAGGTGGTTCAGACAGCAAGAAAAAACGTCTGAAGTTTACAAATTTACACGATATCATAAATACATAATATAACCTTGTAACCGAACAAAAGCATCAACTAAACAATTTGTAATAACAAAAATGAGCATCACGCCCACTGACAACAGCAATAAAAGTAAATACATGAACAAAAATAATTATGCTGATGATAGCACTTTATATAAACAACTTTATACACAGTAATTTACGTTTTTTATTATTTTGACTAAAACTTTGGCCAAATAATGAGAAAGGTTCCTCCGGTCGAATTTACGAACAGGTCGGTTACAGTAATAAATAGTCCGTTTAAGGAAAACAAGACGGTGCTTTGATTTAACGCAACAATTCCTGACTGAATGATATTTTTAGTCAGTTATTTGATTAAACAAAGTTTCTCTCTCCTCCGTCTTTCCGTCCGACTCCAACTGCCGTCTTGCAGATAATCCTCCACTCGATGCACAAGTACCAGCCCAGGGTGCACATCATCTGCAAGGAGTGCGCCGATGAGCTGTCCCCCGTGAAGCCTGTGCCGGTGGGAGAAGGAGTGAAGACTTTCTCCTTTCCTGAGACTGTGTTCACCACCGTCACGGCATACCAGAACCAGCAGGTACTGGCTTCCCCACCTGTGAACTACGAGGGGGTCACGTCCCTGCAAGCGTCACCTGTGCAGTCGACGAATGGGGGAAGAGCCGAATGTCGACGGGCCACAGGAAGGTCTGTGGTTTGTTTAGAGTGAAACTGAGACAGAACCGAGCCATTTGGCTGTAGGATAAGTGTCACGTGAGCCGACTTGTCGGGGAGCTCCAGGATCTCGGCTGCACGTTGGTCTCACCAGCCGTGGGTCTCCTCCGGCGGGGCGATGAGCGCAGACGTGGGCTGACTGTCATTTTGAACGGGGGCGATCGCTGAGATAGATGTGATGATGACGCGTGCCAGTCTGACACTGATCATCCAGGACTGGGGGTCCATGATCAGGGTCTCCATGTGGAATTTGCAGTTGCTTCTGTATTGAGACACTTTCCCACGAGTCGCACTGCCGCTTTCTCGCAGGAACCAGGGAATTGCTGCCGCTTTCCCTAATATTGCCAATTTGTGTCCTTCTTTCTGCGTTGCAGGGAATAGATGACAGACTGATTCGATGCAGATTTTCCTCATGTGTAAAAACAAACATCATGCACAACTTGTGAAGAACTAATGGTTCGGTGTGTCTGGTTTTTCCCCTGGAGGAGAGCTGTAGTGAGGAGGCCATCAAGATTTCTTTTTTGTGTTTGAAAAATACTTTTATTATTTCTACAGATTACAAGATTGAAAATAGACAGAAATCCGTTTGCCAAGGGATTTCGGGACTCTGGACGAAACAGGTGAGCTGGACTCGATGTGTTTCACCACTTGGCGGCTTCTTCGCAGTTTTCTTGGACTGAAAATCGTGTTGCTACAGAAAGATGTTATTGCACCATGTTTCATTGTTAACGTTAACGTATTTATATAAAGTCCTATATAATGTGAACCAGAAGTCGCTGCTGTTTGTGGGATCTGAATGCTGCCTGACCCTGCACACACACACACACACACACACACACACACACACACACACACAGGGCATGGGTCCAAGACACTTCTCACTGGCCTTTTTTGACAAAACAGAACAAAATAAGCCCGTTATTCCATAAATTTCTTTTTTTTTTTTTTGCGACACTTATTTACCGTATGTTTCCAGTGCGCTTGCGCCGCCTGCGACTGGGCCGCTCCGGGCCTGACTTTGCAAAGAAGAGAAACAGTCGAGCCGCTTTGCAAAGCCTCATTCCTGTGACCAACGCAAACAGATTCCAGCGAACCGAGAGAAAATAAACAGCGAAAAAGCAATAAAAACAGCAGCGCGGCGGATTCATTACTGTCCTAAAATCGCCGGTCCCCTCGGTCATTTTTCAGATATCATTAGAATGCGTCTAAAATAACCTCCCCCGGGGACTCCACGGGATTTATGTGGTGTAGAATAGGATTTCATACCTCGGAAAGGCCCACGCGTTTGACCCTATAAACATTTAACTCAGGAAGGTACAAAAATTCCCTGTTAAATATTACAGGAAAAGTTAAGCAGTTTGCTAAATAAACTAGAGCACTTGATAGCATGAGGCGAGTGGGCGATAAAAGGTGGGCAAACAGTCAGGGCATCTTGTCTAAATTATCGCCTCGCCTGCACCCCTGCTGGAGAGGCCTTTTATCTCCACGCTAACTAGACGCAAAAAGGCTCCTATTACTGCAGAAAATGAAGGCTGTTTTTTCTCTGCGCAAGTCCACCCAATAAATATTTTATTATGGCTTCCTGCACAATGCCTATGATCCATCCATAAAAGCCGTGTGAAAGCAATTATTTGCGAGTAGAATGCAGGTAGTGGCAACCAGGGCCCGTTTTATGTCTTTCATGACCTGGTCTTTATGGGTGTCCCTTTCACGGTCCTGCCTGGCCCGTCCGGCCGTTCGGCTCAGCGGACGGAGCAGAGCGACAGCCCCGGTTTGTCTGCGCTTCGCGGGGTGCGCGGAACGTAGGTGGGAAACTTGTTTGTGGAAGCGTCCGGCGATGCGACTAGTGAGAAGTGAAATCTGGCACGCCGTGCAAAAATTGCAAAAAAGACGAAACAAAGCGGGTTGCCGAATGGACAGTTAAGAAAGAAAAATGGAAATTTATTCAAAAAACCTGCATTTTGACTGCTCAGTTACCCCTGGCATAGACGTAAATGACGGGACAAATTGCCCAAATTGACGAAATGGGAAAGTTTAAAGGAAAGCTGCATTTCTCGTGTCGGGCAAGTTGCAGAAACGTTGGCTGAAAACCTGAAGTCGATGCGCGTCTCAGCCTCTGAACTTGAGATCTTTGTTTTGATTTTTAATGAATGCCACGGAGAACATTTATCCACACAGCAGTGCTGATCCAAACACAGACGGAAATTTCCAAATGCCAAAGTTGGGAGCCAGAATATGACAAACTCAGATTCGCCACAGTCGGTTCTCCAGCTGTGGCGTCCGGGGTCCCCTCATGGTGTAGAGAATTGGCAGATTTCCTTCTAAAATGAGCTTTAATAGTCTGATTTTGTTTTTCTAGAATGGGTCTGGAAGCACTAGTGGAGTCGTACGCCTTCTGGAGACCCTCCCTTCGCACTTTGACCTTTGAAGATATTCCTGGAATGGCAAAGCAAGGTATGGCTACTTAAATTTAACACCACAGATGGAAATATAACTAAAAAGGCGCACACATGCGCACACACACTCAGTTCTCAGCATAGTTTGTGTGGCTGCCGTGTACTAGATGGATCCAGGTTTAAATCCCCCTTCCTACTGTATTATTATTGAGCGGATCACTTCATCTGAATCGATAAGAAATGTCACGCAGCTGCGTAACTGTAAGCAGCTTAACACAGTAAGGTGTTTTGGTTGCTGGATGTTGCTGGTTTGAGTAGCTCCCTCCCGCTGTTTCCGTGATCCGTGCAGCAACCCTGAAAGGATCAGGTGGTCGATGTACAAATGGGTAAATCGCTGTGATTTGCGGGTTGCTTTTTGAAAAAGTGTCGGCTAGATAAGTAAATCTAAATAACACACATATACTCTTGTGGGTGACTCCCGGGAGCTGAGGTGCCACGTATCTCCTCTGTCCTTACTTCCAGGAGGGCCGGGCTCACACAGCCTCCTGTCGACCGGTGGGAGTGGGGCATCGCCAGCTCACACCCACCTGCTGTCCCCCTCCGCGTGCTCGTCCCCCGCCTTCCACCTGGGGGCGAGCATGAGCGCAAGCGAGTACACGGCCTGCAGCCGCTCGGCGCTGACCCTGTCCCGCTATGGCGGGCCGCTGGCTGACACCTACGGCTGCCTGGGCAGCCCGGGCGCCGATCCATACCCAGGTCCGCGATCGGGCTCCTACAGCACTGCAAACAGCGAGGCGGACGGCTTCGGCAACCCACACGCCACTCTGCCCCTCCAGATCCCGGGTATGCCGTCGCCACAGCTCCAGTACCTCACGGGAAACGCCTTCTCAGCCAATCAGAGCCAGCAGGGGACTTACAGCGGCTTTCGGCTGCACGGCCCCTACGGCCTGTACGGATATAACTTTCCGACATCGCCACGCCTCGCCACCAGCCCGGAGAAGGTCTCCTCCCAGGGCTCGTTCCTCGGCTCCTCCCCCAGCGGCACCACGACGGACAGGCAGATAATGTCGCATGGGGAGGGCCTGCACATGCTCAATGGCGGACAGCAGAACCTCTTTGACTCGCGGACCTTGGGCATCTCAGGCCTGGCGAACAGCTCGTCCCAGGTGTCAGCGCACATGGTCTGAGGTTGGCGCCTCTCGACGGCCGTCACGCTGCCAGGCATGCTGGGAGACTCCAAGAAGGGGGCGGAGCTGCCTGCAGTTGCCGGTTGTGCCCGTGCTTTTGGAGGATGGCTGCGGAGAGGAGTGCCGACAAAGGGCATCCAGGACCCTCCTGCAGAAGATTTGTGTGCCACGTGCTTCAGAGACTCTCTGGAACCAAAAAAAAACAAGCAAAAACAAAAAGCTCCACATCTTGGAGGATCTGCGTGGGTTCTGGTCTAATCATGGTCACATCACATTGTACAGAAGGTACGGTGTTGGCCAACTGGGCAGAGTGACACTTTGTATAGAAGAAACACTTGACTTGCATCACCTCCCAAGTCCGGCTCCTGCTTCCGCAAGCGCATGTAATCTGTATGTGAAATAATCCATTTTATGAGACGATTATAATATTTCAGAGCGAATCTCTGGGACAGCAGACCCCCCAAGATGCATCAAGCAGCAGCTCCGTTTGCTTTTTAGCTTTTAGTTGCCGAAATGAAATCATACCCAAAGTGGTGGAACTGGTGAGCGTCAGCAAGTGCGGAGAAGGAAAGAATACGCTGTATATATTTCCACAGTCCAGCAGCGACCGTGAAGTCGCGTGTAAAGCTTGTTCTTCCACTGTGCACTTTGAGCCAGCGAGAGGCCTGTCTGAGGAGGCGGCTCCTTTCGCTGAGCTTTTCGATTATCCATCAGCAAGTTCCAGCGCCCTTCGGGGGGGGGGGGGGGAAAC